>CM031240.1:995491860-996054347 GCA_018340775.1 Taxus wallichiana var. yunnanensis
GTCAATTGTACACTGAAAACAAAAAACCAAACAACATTGCAATGCACTCTTTGAAAGAACTTATTGGAAATATTGTTGCCTATTCTCACAAAAATCCAATACAAAGAATACATGCAAGACAAATATGGCATTATATATTTGTCACGAGACTTTGAAATTCATGGAACACTTACAATCACTCAAGATAATGCCATTGAAGAAATTGATGCAATTACTCAACACCAATAAAAAGGTATATATTTTTATTTCAATATAAAACACATATTTCTATGCAAACACATAAGTTCTATAATATTTTGCAATCATTCATACAAAGCATTTGACTCAACTTCAAAAGAAATAACAATCGTGCATGTTTCTCCTCTTTGCAGTCTACCGCTATCAACATTGCAAAACCAAAACTTTAAATTTGCATTAAAATATCATGAATTCTACTTACAAATGTAATATGATAATGCATTGTTTTTATTGTTTTGCAGTATGGGAATTTTAAGCCAAAACATACTTTAAGCTATAATTTTATAAAAATATCACGAAGCTCAACAATATTTTTTCCTAATTAACATATTACATTTTGTTTATACTAATGCTTAATCAATAAATGGTTTCAATGTATATCACCCCCTTGTGTAGACACAAAATCACACACTTTCGAAGTATTTATTTAGTCTTGATCACATACTAAGTTATTCATATGATCCCCGAGTAAGAAAAGTACTAATTAACCATATCTTTGGTCATCTTTGCTTGATTTCTTTTCCCACTTACGGTATTACACACCTTCTTGCCCAATCTGTCTTTTCACACTTTGGCATTTCTCACCTGGACACCAACGCCTAGCCACGACGCTAACGTCGGGCGCTCCCGACGTCTTTGTACTTTTTTTTCACATCTTTTGGGTCATTTCTAGCCGTTATGGCATCTTATCTTTTTGGTAGTCACCTTTTCAAGGTTAATTATGAAATTCGAGCAAGGGAATAATATAAATATAAAGTTATGTGACAATAATAAAGGACCAAGCACTAAGCATTACCTATCACCACCTAAGGTTGCATACAAAAGCATTATGAAAAGCATTCAAACATCCATCTAGCATCTACACAAGGGCAAGGGACTCGCATTATTCTTAATACACACTTCATAGTAGGGGAAGTTCATTATATTCCATGCACACATCTACTTACATTTTCTACACCTAGTTATTGCTCATTATCAAGTGCGACACGCACAAGAGCCACATAGGGTATGACTCCGCAAACACACACATAGAACTACATTGGGTCTACAATGTAGTTCAAAGGTGCTCAATCATAAGATCACTTTTTTAACAATCGAGGACACTGTGCCTCATTTGCATTCTTTTCTTTTCGGTATTTGATGTGTTGTTGAGGGTTTTGCAGTGAAATATTTATCGCAGGTTATCGGTGACATCGGTGAACTTGGTGCAACATAATAGTGACAAAGAGTGAAGGAAAGTGAACATATCATGACCCTCCTGTTTTCCACTCAAAATTTCCCTGCTTTTGAGAAGTTCAAAATTGAAAATTTTTAAGTTAAACGCCTTTTTCTGTTGTCCTGGTAATGTGAAAAGTCAAAAAATTGGGAAGAATCTACATTTTTGGGTCATTTTGTGTGATTTGCGGGTTTGCCTCGGACATTTTTGTCCCAAATGTCCCAAGTTCATTCGGGCTCCTTGTTCGCCGATCGGCCGATTTACCCGAAGTCCGCCTCTTTCGCACCCTGTCGAACTTTTTGTCCCAAGTAACACAAGTTCACCCAGGCTCAATGTTCACTTTTCATCCGATTCGGCCGAATCACGTACTCCGCATACTTTTGTCCCTCATGTCCCGAAAACATTTGTGCATCTTTTTCCCGCGTCACCCATTTCGACCGAATCACGCTTTCATGTCCCGCGTGTCCCAAATGAACCAAAGGCCATCCGAGCTAATTTTTCCCGCTCTTCCCAAATATCTTGCTTTTTAAGTTGGTAGGTGTGTATTTAATGCACATTAATCATCTTTCTCTCTCCCAAACGGCTATATAATGAACTGCCCCTATGCATTTTTACACATTGCTTTCTTACTATCTATTGCCCATACCCTTGCGATCAAATTCCTGCACGCATATCCATTTCCCCTGCAATTTCACCTTGAGTTCAGACTACAATCTTGCTTTTCAAATTACTGTCAACATGAAGATTAAATTTCAAGGTCAAGAGCAAATCTCACCGCTCGAGTCTGCCATTCCCGATATCGGGGACAGTGAAGTTCGCCACCTTGACTTTGGGGATTTCTGGGAAAGAATGACAGACTCGAACCCTTCTCCTATGGCACAAATGATTCATGATAGCGGCTTGGCATTCGCCGGTGGTTTCCCAATCTCAGTATAGTGTGCAGATACAGTACTCTCCTGCGGAGCTCATTTCAATCCCGACTCGAGCGAACTAACGAACGTGCATGGAGAACTCATTGCCAAGCTAGATGCTGCCGCCATTGGCACTACCCTAAGGATTCCAGAGATGGAAAATTCTATAGTTATCTCTCAAAACCAGGCACAGCCCTCTTCGATCAGGATAGTGAGAAATACAAGGCACGGGTGGCGAAGTCCTGGCTTAAAAACCCTAAAAAGGGGGCATCCCGTTTATCCAAGGTTCTGTTCCATGCCGATTTCAACGAGGAACTATCAGATTTTATAATCCTACTAGCTCGGGTCATGGGCTTACCCTCTACCAATGAGTTCCATTCTAGATGTGCCCACTTATCAATATGGTGTGCAAAGGAACTCAAAATATCAATTGGGCAGAGATCGTCAGTATGAACCTAGCAGAGCAGACTTGTCCGATGTACAAGTAAACAAGGAAAATTTTACATGACTTCATACTTGATGTATACTCTGGCAGCATCGAGGCAATGGTTTGGATTCTCATACATTGATGCTCATAAGGGTGACCCTGTATATGCCTACTACCCTCAGTTCACCCTGGACACTAGCAATCGCAACTTCAGAAGGGTGAATGATGCTTTCACCATGTACATTGTTAGGCTTCTGGAGAGCGACACGGTGAGGAGATTTTCCGATGAAGCCATGAACCTAATTTCAAATATGGTGCCTACTTCATCCAGTTCAGGAAATTCTCCTATATCAGGCTTGCAGGCTATGAGAGCACTCCTCTTAAACTCCCCATGTTCTGCAATGATAAAATGGCCTTGATAGAGGTATGCAGGAAATTGGACAAGTTACACAGAACCTGCAGGGATAAGAAAATTACTGGCTTGCACTTCCCCATCACTTTGGGAAACTACACCTGCAAAACAGCTCTAGATGCTCAAAACATAGAAAGATCCCTAGCTCCCATCACTGTCCATTTCTTCAAGCCAAGAACTTGTTTTGACTTGAAGAAATTTATTGAGTAGAACATCAAAATCACTTATCATCATAGGGCAGACACAGAGGACTATTGGGCTGACTGTGCTGATGATTTTGAAGCAAGGAGGAGACATTATGGTAGGTTTTCTCTTCAATTAATTCAAGAGCTTAACCTGTACCAAGTTCCTGAAGGACTCCAGGATGATAATTCCGACCTGTACTCATATGAATATGACAACATGGTCAAACACACTCCCTTGGAGGATTTGGATTGGTTCAAAAAGGAGAAGGATGATCTGGTAGAAATCCTAGCTCCTGTCTTGGTAAGAACCAAAATCTGGTTTGATAGGAGAGTTTGCGAACTCAGAAGGCACTCAGGTGAGTCCTCCTCCAAAGACACCTCAACACCAAGAAAGGAGGTATTGTAACTTGATTCGTGAGTACAACTGTATAGACCACTCCTTCCTCATCCACCCAAGTGTATCAAAAGAAAATCAAAGAAGTTAAGAAGGAACCTATGGAGGAAGATCCCCTAAGGAAGCATTCAAAATTGCCTTCAGGACCAGAGAACATTATTGTTCTCAGTGAAAGTGAGGAGAGTGAAGTGCCAGTTTCTACAAGCGCTCCAGAAGCTCCTACAGATAAAGAAAAGGAGGTTCAAAGCACTGAACTTCCAAGCACCGTTGATTCCTCCACACCAGAAGCCCCGAGTGCCTCAAGTGCCCCGCTCATATCTCAACTAGAAGCAACAACTCATGCACACCCTGGGTGCTATGAGTTCTCTATCTCTCGGTCCTCTTGCCCCACCCTCTTCTTCCTCCTCTTTTGCATGGGTGTAGCCTCTCGTCGATAGTAGGAAGAGAAAGTCCTCTTCTCGGATCTCGGGACCCAACTTCGATGTTGTGGCGGCCTTGTTAGGCACTACTCCTCCTACTCCCGCCAAGAAGGCCAGACTACTTCTAGAATAGTATCTGATGCTCAGGGCCAACAATTCCTAGAGATAGCCAAGCCCAAAGTAGACAAGCCAGAGCATGATTTGCAAGCATCTGACCTTGAGCTCTCAAGGATTCCCATGGGAGAGTCTACCCCTGAAGGTGAGATCCACAATCTTCAGGAAACAGTCACCAGAGTCATTGGGAGGGTAGAGAAAGGGCAACAAACCATAGAGCAGTTGGAGGAGCAGGCTCAGGTTCTTACAGGTTTCATCAAGTCACTGCTATCCAAGGATAAGGTTTTAGATCCTACCCCACTACTACTCTTCCACCACCTGTGATTCTCAGCCAAGATGAAGTGCAGAGTATCAAAGATATACACAGGTATTCTATCTATGGAAGGGCTATGGAGGCCATGGTGGATGACATGCTTATTGCAGGGTTGAATTTCATTGGTGAAGCCTTCAAACTCAATGAGAAGGTGAATAATCTGCAATGTGCTTCTCCTCCACTATTGGAAATATAGATAAAGAGCTCAAACTCTGGAGCAGCTGTATAGTAGACCTTCGCCTCATGGGACAACCGATGAGAATATTCTAATGGCAAGCAAGGTCTTCGATGATGCAAAGGACAACTTGTCAAAGTCATGGGTATACAGTGTGGAATGGAAAATCAAGGTGCTGGAAGAGGCTTTGGGAGAATTAAAAAATAGCTGGCAGAAGGGTGAGGCCTTCAAGACTTTGGTAATATCTACTTTCAAGGACATACATTGCCACCTCCATGATGAGACCTCTGGTGTACCCCTCTCCTTGCAAGAAATCAAAGCTCAATTCAGAGCTTTTGTCAAAGATAATTTGTTCAAGGAGGATTCCATTTCAAAAGAAAAGATGAAGGAAATCTACTCTCTCCAATCTGCTATTGAAGAAGCAAATAAAGATCATCATACGCACGTCAAATTCGACAAAGAGATGGAGAAGTGCCTCGGATTTTGGACCCAGTCCACTGCCAACACATCGGTCCCACGAGGCAGAGACATAGCAGAGGCGTTGAAAAGATTCAGACAAATGGATCCTCAAATCAGTGGGCCCCTCCCAATCATGAACACTTGTCTTCTTCTCCTTTCTTCTTTTCTTCATCTTGGATTTATTGTAATTAGTTGGGGTATTGCGATTAGCAGCCCTTTAACTAAACATTAGTTAAAAGAAGTAGTTACTAAAGGTAACTATTTTGTAAACTATATAATGGTCTCTCTTTGCCATTGTAAAGGGAAAAGGAACTTGGCTTATTTTTGAAAGTGTAAAGAAATCGTAAAGCAATCAATACAGAAGGATTTTTCATTCTTTATCTATCTGATTCTTTTTATTCGTAAGCTATCTATCAAATATTGTTAGATCATTTGTCTGCATTATGCTGAGAAGCTTTGTATTCTTGTAGATGTTATTCATAGAACTGTGTGTCTTTTCGAATTTCATCTTATTAATGTGGGTACAAATGATCTTATTCCAATTCGTTGTATTCTGGCACGCATAAGGAATTAATCTGTCATCTATAATTCTGAATGGTGCCTTTCTGCTCATTTCCACACATTGATTCCTCTCGTACTTTTTAATTGACGATCTATTTAGGAAACACTTTCATGATATCCAACTTCCATAATGAAACCATGCTTTGTACATATGTAAATAGGTTCGTTTCTAAATAAGGGAACCTCTCCCACTAAAGAGGAGGGACTTCTTGTCCCCGATCATTGCCCTTCTTGAAGTTATTTTTCTATGACCAACAGCTTTTTTTGGCGACTCCTGGGAGAATGCTTTTTCCAGCCTCCGAATCATTTATCGATCATCTTTTTATCCGGGTGGCTCCACGCTTTACTCAAGGGAGAAGGGCCCTTGGCATTGAAGATTCTCGGTTTCAGCTTTTGGAACAAAGGGTTTTCCTTTCCCTTCCGCAAGAAGAAATAGAGAAGCTCATTCAACAAGCACTCCTCTTGTTAAAAAAAACCCCTATGGGTGGTATTCCTTCGTAAACAAATCAGTCCTAATCTAGAGCTCTGATTCTTCCGGTGTTTCAGCCCACTTTAAGCCATTTTTTCGAGAATGGTGGTACCATTGCCTTGGGGCCATCGTGTCGGGCCTCTTGCCCTTCCTTAGCCTTTGCATGAGTTACCTAGAGGTAATTGAAAGAACTTTCCTAAATTCAAGGGTGATGGCAAGGTACATCCTGATGAACACATCACAGCCTTCATAGTTGCATGTGGAGTTCTGGGAGTTGAACATGAAGATGTCTCCGTAAGGCTTTTTGTGGAGACTTTACAAGATAATGTTGCTGATTGGTTCTATCACCTTCCGCCGAGCTATCACTAGCTGGAACACAATGAGAGCTAGGTTTGAGAACCATTTCAAACCAGCAGAAGACGTGCATGCTTTGCTGGCCCAAATTTCTCAAATAAAGAAGGAATCACAAGAGCCCATGAGAGAATTTGTGGCCCGATTTAACAAGTTGATTAATAAAATTCCACCAGACACTCAACCTGTAGATCAAATTCAAAAATGCTTCTTCCTGAATGCCCAATTACCTAAAGTTAGTTATGCATTGAGAAGAGCTAATCTTGCGACATTGGCCGAAGATCAAACTCTTGTTGTTAGTGTCGAAGATGATTTAATCATGTCAAGAAAGTTGAAGAGAGATCCTTCTAGATCCAAGTCTTCTTCTTCCTCTTCCACTCCTGGGCCCAATACTGATCCATTAGTGCAGAAACTTGCAAATGATCTCATCGCCATTAAGAAACAATTGGCCCAGCACGCCCCTTATGCAGATGTTCCAAGGAGGAATTTTCAGCCCAGGAATCATCTTCCCGCTTCTCAGACAAGATTAGCGCTTGAAGGACCTCCTATTAAAGTCCCTATCAATGCAACCTATGAAGTTGAAGAACCAGAGGATGAAGAGGTTCATGAAGATTGTGAAGAATTTGTTGAAGAGGTTGATGATGGAATAGACGAACTTGAAGGATCTCGAGTTAATTTCTTCACTACTGAAGGCGTTGATGAAGGAGACGATTATGATGAAGTAGTAGTAGACATGAATAGCGAATCATATGCTGTCATGACTCGAGAGCAAACAAATCAGAGGGAGAAAGTGATGCAGCCCACCAAAAGATCTAAGGAGCAACTGACAACTATCCCTGTAATTGCAAAAAGAGGATCTCCTATCCCCATTTCATCCACACCAAAGGTGAGTCCTGTCAATTCTACTACTAAAGTTACTTCTTTTTCTCCTAAAACTAATAAACCTAGAGTCCCAAGTGATGATAGCCCATCCACTTTTGGGTCTTTCGATATTATTGATCACCTGAAAAAGACCAAGGTTCAAATCTCAGAGGCTGAATATTATCAAACCCATCCCAAGGCTTTTGCTAAAATGATTCACTTTGTCAATTCCCATTCTAAAACTACCTCTAAAGGCCTTTTACCCACTCCATCTTCTCGTACCACAACCCAATCTGGTAGCTGTTGTCACCTCACCTAATGACAAGATCAAACCATTCTATGTGACACTCCTTATAGCCGGCCATAGACTCAGTAATTGCGTCATAGACTCAGGGGCATCAGACAATGTAATGCCTGCCAAAGTAGCCCATGCCTTAGGCCTAACTCTCACATGCACTTACGGGTCTTGTTATTCCATGGAGAGTAAGGAAGTGCCCCTGGTCGGAAGAATTAAGGATGCACAAGTAGCCTTTGCTACTTTGCCTGAGAAGAAAGTTTTGGCTACTATCCTAGTAGCAGACATTCCTCCTTCATATGGGATGTTGTTAAGTAGGAACTTTTGTAAGGATGTGGGTGGAGAAATTCAAATGGATTGGTCACATGCCCTCATACCTGTTAATGGGAAAATGAAGAAGTTGCTGCCAGAGAAGCAATCTGAGTACATTGTACAAAAAATAGATGATCCCAAATCACAAATAATTTATGAAGATATTGGGCATGGAAACTATATGATTATGTCTCCAGAAGAAATCCAACTCCCCAAAATATCCCCTAAGGATCCTAATGGTATTTGGATATTAGAGTTTGATGGAAGTTGTTCTTCAGCTGGTTCTGGAGCTGGTGTAATATTGGTATCTCCTGGGGGTAGGATTCATCCTTTCTCATTCAAGTTGCAATTTGAAAATACCAATAATACAACAAAATACGAAGCTCTCATTCTCGGGCTTCATGTGGCAAAAGAAAAGGGAGTGAAGAATCTTCTAGCTCGCGGAGATGCGGAGCTGATTGTCAAGCAAGTTAGAAACCTCTTCCAGGTAAAGAATAGAAGGTTGAAACATTACAGGAATTAGGTTTGGGACTCTATTGAATTTCTTGACGCCTTCTCCATCGAAGCAGTGCCTAGGGAGGAGAATACCAGGGCTGATTCACTAGCAGTCTCGGGGTCATTGCTGATACCTCATCCTGACTTCTCCCAAGATAGGTTTACCATTGAGATGATCCATAGGCCCAGTGTACCTGATAATGCAAGTAACTGGAAAGTTTTCAATGATGATCAACACCTGCTTTCTTTCTTAGAACTCAAGGATAATTTTGAACAGTTGTACTTTGAAGGAAGCGATAATTTGCCTCGTGAAAGTGTGCCCTTTAACGAAGAAGTCAAATCAAAAGAAGAAGCGGATCAGGATGGATGTATCAAACTCAAAGGAAACAAGATTCCAAAAGGATTGGTGAGTTTAGAAGAACTGTTTGACAAACATGATAGGTATGTAAAGTTTAAAGCTTCTACTAGACCTCAACAATTAGCTGAATATGACAAAATTAATATTGGGAGTTCTACTGACCCTAAACTCGTGAACATTGGAAAATGTTGTACACCAGATGAGAGGAAGAAGGTAATTAATATTTTAAAGAAGTATAAAGATGTCCTTGCTTATTCCTATGAAGATTTAAAATCCTTTCAACCAAAGGAGATGCAGCATTTTATCCCTCTCAAACCTGGGATTAAGCCTTTCAGACAGAAACAAAGGCAATACAATCCTAAGATAGCTGACACCATTTTTCAGAAAAACAGAAGTTATTAAAGGCCAAAATCATTTTTCCTATTCACCATTCAACATGGATTGCCAATATTGTACCTGTTAGAAAGAAAAATGGTGAGATTCGTATCTGTGTTGACTTCAGAAATCTAAATCAAGCTTCCTTAAAGGAAAATTATCCTTTGCCCATGATGGATCAAGTCTTGCAAGCTGTGATGGGATCTGAAATGTTGTCTATGCTTGATGGCTTCTCAGGGTATAATCAGGTAGAAGTTAATACCGTTGATCAACACAAGACGGCCTTCACTACCCCTTGGGGTACCTTTGCCTACAAAAGGATGCCTTTTGGGCTCATTAATGCCGGTGCCACTTTTCAAAGGGCTATGGACTTGGCCTTTGGAAGTTTGAAAGGGAAGTGTATTGTTGTGTACCTTGATGACTTGACTGTATTCTCCAAAACAAGGGCAGATCATTTTCAGCATCTAGAAACAGTTCTTTTGAAATGTAGAGAACATGGGATCTCTTTAAATCCTAAGAAATCTATTTTTTGTGTCACAGAAGGGAAATTATTGGGGCATGTTGTCTCCAAAGATGGTATAAAAATTGATCCTGAGCGAGTTCAAGCTATCCAACAAATTCCCCTTCCAACCAGCAAGAAAGGAGTACACTCTTTCTTTGGTAAGATTAACTTTCTAAGAAGATTCATTCCTGATTTCGCAGAGCTAACTTTGAATATCTCTCAAATGATGAAAGGCAAATAGACATTTGGTTGGTCTCCTGAAGGGAAAGAGGCCTTTGAAGGTATTAAAAGGGCTATTGCTAAAACTCTTGTTTTAGCGTGTCCAGATTTTAGCAAAGATTTTATCATCTATTGCTACGCCACGGATAACACCCTGGCTGTTGTTTTGACTCAAGGAGATTCTAATGATCACGAACTCCCAATTTCATTTATGAGCTACATTCTAAAAAATCATGAGTTAAAATACACCATAATGGAGAAACATGCTTTCGCAGTGGTTAAAGCGGTCAAGCAGTTTCGTTTTTACATTCTTAACTCTCACTCCACAGTGTTTGTACCAGACACAACCATCAAGTCCATTCTCACACAACAAGAGTTTGGATCCAAGAGAGGGAACTGGGTAGCCAAGGTCCAAGAATATGACATTGACATCAGACCAACCAAGCTCATCCATGGAAAAGGCCTGTGTGAACTCATCGCTGAAGGAGCTAGACATGAGTTATTAGAGGATAAAATTGATCTTCCTACTGTTTTGTTTCTTGGCTCAATTGACGAATGGTATGCCGATATCACACATTTTCTCACCTATGGAGAATGCCCCTCTCATTTGACAGCCAAAGAGAAGAGAGCTGTTAAGTTAAGATCAGCCCAATATGTGTTGTGGGAAAACACCTTGTTCAAGCGTGGATTAGATGGAAGGTTCCTAAAATGTGTGGATAAGGAACAAGCAGAGGAAGCTGCTTTCAGCTTTTCATGATCAAGCATGTGGGGGGCACTATTCATCAACTGTCACTACCCATAAAATACTTCGTGGAGGATATTACTGGCCTACCTTGTTCAGAGATGCATCAAAGTGGGTTGATAAATGTGAAGCATGTCAGACTTTCATGGGTAGACCCAAGTTGGCCTCTTTGCCCCTTAAACCAGTTGTGATCGAAGAACCTTTTCAACAATGGGGTTTGGATTTCATTAGAACACTTAATCCTTCTTCTAGTGCTGGCCATACCCATGTATTAACCACCATAGATTATTTTACCAAGTGGGTAGAAGTCATTCCAAAGAAAGAGTACTACTTCAAGTAGTATGCGGTTTTATCAAAGAGAACATCTTGGTGAGGTTTTGTGTGCCAAACAAGATAGTGACAGATAATGCTTCAAATTTTTCTTCAACTGAGATGATGGATTTTTGTTATGGATATGGCATCTCCCTAGCTCACTCCTCATTATTATCCTCAAGGGAATGGACAAGCATAATCGACAAACAAAAATCTGGTGGCTATAATAAGGAAATTAGTTAATGAGTCCCAGAGGAACTGGCACAAGAAACTCTATGATGCTCTTTGGGCAGACAGATCACGCCTAAGAGAGCCATTGGGATGTCTCCTTTTCAAGTAGTATATGGAGTAGAAGCTCAATTGCCAGTAACAATAGAACTACCAGCCTTGCATCTAATGAAAGCTATTGAGGACACCAGTTTCAATGATTCTTTGGATAAAAGGATCATGTACCTTTACAAATTGAATGAGGACAGATTGAAAGTTGCTGATAGGATATCTCTCACCAACAGAAAGTAAAGGTCTTGTTTGATAAAAAGGCCAGGTTCAGGGATTTCAAAGTTGGAGACATTGTTTTGTTGTGGGATAAAAGGCATGAACCTCGTGGCAGCCATGGCAAGTTTGATTCCCTTTGGCTCGGACCTTTCAAGATCAGGCACTTTACTAGTAAGAATTCTTTTTACCTTGATTATATGGATGGTTCTTCTCTCCCACTTCCTTATAGTGGGCAGTACCTGAAATTGTTTAAGTCATAGGTGATTAGGAGGTCCTTTGTATATTCTGTATAGTGTGTGTTCTCCTTTCCTTTCCTTGTTTTTGTGTGTTGTTTGTTTGGGGTGTTGTCTTCTATATTGGTTTGCTTTTGACTCCGTGGCCCAATGGATAAGGTACTGGTCTACTTCCCCTAGTTTTTCTGAATTCTTGCCTTGTCTCATTCTTTTGAACTTATGCCAAGTCATCCCCAGAAGGAGCCAACTGTTGTCCACTCAAAATTTCCCTACTTTTGAGAAGTTCAAAATTGAAAATTTTTAAGTTAAACGCCTTTTCTGTTGTCCTGGTAATGTGAAAAGTCAAAAAATTGGGAAGAATCTATGTTTTTGGGTCATTTTGTGTGATTTGCGGGTCTGCCGTGGTGGTCTAAAAATCATCAAGGTGGACAGATCTATGGACAGACAAGCCAACAGTGTGCAAGGCATAACCCCTCTTTGAGTCAGCAAAGCGAAACTGGTTTATTGCTATTCTACCAGTAGGAATCTTGTGCAAGTCTCACAATATTCTACCTTCAGGGGTTAGGATCTCATCCCAGTAGAGGTATTTCCAACTGTAAAAGAAAGGAAAGAAATGAAGTGGGGAGATGGGAAAGATCTGAAGGGAGAAAAGAAATGAATTCCAAAGCAGAAAGGTCAGAAGGTCTATGGTTTGGGTTGGTAGTAAACAGAGCCGAACCTACTTGCATAGACGAATAAAGCAATACTGATGAATAAATGACAACAAAGTAGAAGTAGATCTAACAGAACAATCATACAGATCTAACGTAAGAAAGGTCTGATGTAAAACACATGTATTCAACACAAAGTCTAAATATTGTATTAATATTTGTTTCTGTTACAAAAATTTCAAAGTCTTTTCTTCCTACTTCTATTTCTCATCTGAAAAGTATCCACCACTTGAATACAACAAGTCTTCAAGTATTTATAGAAGAAGAGAAGAAAAGAAGGCAAAAACAAACCAACCACTTAATTACAAAAATATCTTACAAGAGATTCTAAAGTCATTTGTTGACTTTTGACAACTTTATGGATGACATCATCCCATGGTGCAACATGGATGATGTCATCATTTGTCTCAACATACTTTAGATAATTACAAGGAGAAAGTCGGGAAGAATGAAACTATTCATCATCGTCTCGTGGCTGAAAGGGGGTATCCTCGCTTTTCTCTTCGCTAGGTGACGAGATGTGGAATTGGGCACGGTATTCCATGAACTTGCTGATCATGGGTTAAAGTTGATCCTGGGAAGGATCCTTGTGTCGATCACTGATAGCCTCGCAAGTCTCCCACTTGTCTATGAGCTTTTCTAGGAGCTTGGAATATTCATTTTCTCGTGTCTATCAGGTACCCAATGAAGTCACGATAGGCCAAGGAGTTGTTGATGGATTCGGCGTCGAAAGTGACTTCCGGTCCCACTTCTTGTGAAACGATCTCCTCAAGATCTCGAATAGTTTCATCCACCTTTCTTAAGGTGAAAGAAGCGATGAGCAAGCCCGAGACATTCTCGGACAATTTGCTCCATTTGATGCATTGTGTCCAGGGGCTTCTTCCTTGATTTTGTCAATCTTCTCTAGGATGAACTCCAACCGATTGACCCAAAGAATCCGCAGTAGAAAGGATTTTGTTGAGGGCTCAGGGTGACCAAAGAAGTTGAACTTGACCAGATCTTCGACTGAACAGTCGAGCATTTTCTGAAAGGTCTCATGTTGCATCCTAGCATGGTCCAGCTCTTCGGAGATGGGTCCTACTATCGCCTGGAGTTCTTTGTTTGCTCGATTGATATTCTGATATAAACCGGTGAACTTGCGATTACTCCCTCACTTTCTTTGAGGATTTGGCTCCTCCAGGGAAACTACCATACCCTGCTCACCGATTTTGGCGTATTCATTAATCTTATCCTGGCTCAGAGGCTCAGGAGTTTCGGCGGTAGTTGTAGGAGGTGCACTACCCATTTTCTGCAAGGCATGGAGAAGATGTTTATTTTGCTCCTTTAACAACCTCTTTTCTTCCTTTGCTTCCTGGAGCTTCTTGCAAAGGGTGTCAACTACAGATAGGGCCTCTCCTTGAAGGCTTTCTGAAGATGTCCCCATTGTGACTTGGGTCACTGTATAATATGTCGAAGACAGATCCTTTTTATCCTTTAAAGGATTGGGATATGTTATCTCCATTACTCTCTCTCCTGACGCACTCTGAGAGAAGTGGGTTATAGGCTTTTGCTTCTTGGCCCCCTTTGATGGGATGACGGAAAAGTCCATCGGTGCGATGGGAACTTTCCTCTTTTGTTGGCTTAGGTGCTGAGAGATCCATGCTAGACTTATGGGAGAGGGGCCAGAAATAGAAAAGGGAGCAGCTGCAGTAGTAGAAGGAAAATGCGTGGAGACACTTGGAGGTGGCATTAAGAGGTAGGCCAAGGAAGTGCACACGGGGTAGACATGGGAATGGAAGGGAGCCGAGAGATGAGAGAAGAAATGGTGGGGACAGCTCCGCGAGAGAAGAGAAGATGGATGATGAGGAAGGGGGAACAATAGAAGATGGGGGAGAGGACACGACCAAAGGAATGGTCGCTTGGGTCACTCGAGGAGGGGAAGGAGGAGAGGGAGAAGGGATAGAAGGGACCTCAACAGTTGTAGTAGTGGCAACATCCTGAGTGGATGTGCCCATCGAAACATCCTTGGCCGCTTCCTTCTCTGGAGAAGCCAGAGTTATAACTTGTTCTTGTGCGGCGGAAGGGGGACTCTCAGGAGTCTCTTCTTGGGTAGAGCTTGACTCGCCCTCCTTGTCTTTACCTTTGCTCTTTGGCAGATGTTTTGGTCTGGAAGGTGCGTTTCCCAATGGAGATGTGGTGAAATCAACTCCGAGGTAGATGAGACCATTCATCCTGCACCAGTGCTCTGTTCTCCGCAGAGTTTCTTTGACCCTTTCTTCTATCGTTTGAGGTGCTTTAGTTCTATCAATTACAGTGAACGGCCAGTCGTCCCCACCCGTGTCAAGATATACCTGATCAACTTCTTGATCAGCAGTTTGATAACCTTTTGGGACGATGGCTACACCATACTGGATGATTTCAGCCAAGGCCAAGCGGGAATGGTCTTTCCTTCTGAGCTCGACCTCATGATACAGGTTGATATAAATATCCTCGATCTGTGGAATGTGGATTGGATCGAGTTTGGCCCTGGGCAGCAATTCCTTGGGTCGAAAGTGGGCCTTGCCGGAAGTTGTGATGTAGAATGAGTATCTCCAGCTCTGCAAACATCTCCTAGGCTTTGTGGTGAGAAAGACAAGTGTACCTGCCCACTGTGAGGGGGAAAGGAGTTCCACCCTTCTTTCTCTTCAAGCACTTCTCATGATAGGTTATGAGCTGTCTTGATAGCTCCAACAGGATCAGCTTGGGGCCGGCATATCTTGGCAATTTGGTTGGTTCCCCCAAGAATTTGGCTGCCCTTAGATAAGTGAAGGTGGGGAATTGAGTGAACAAGGCCCCCCATTTCTCTGTTGCTGCAACAATGCTCTTGGTCATACGACCGTGAGTCATGTTTGGCCTCAAAAGGTAGACGATGCCGTAGAAGAAGGCATCGTTAATCTTTGTAAACTGAGAAATACTATTTTCCAGCTTCAGCTCTAGATAGTATTCATATATTTTGACTTGGGGCCAAACCCCGCACCGCATCAACGCTGGATAATCTCTCTCTGAGGCCACAGCATAAACTACGTAGGAGTTCATGTAGAACCTCCCGTTGTGGTAAGTTCTTTGGAACCGCTCGGATATAGTCTCGCTTATGATCTCTGCCCACTCAAAGCATTGATATGGCACATTCTTGTTCATTGTCTCCGGTGTATCTAAGCATCCATTTATGAAAGTAGTGGGCATCGAAAAGCCCAAATACTCGCTTAGGAACGTGATGGTATCACTTAGTTCCTCTGAGAAATCGCTACGATGAATGACTTGTGGTCATCTGGTCACCACCTTCTTGTTTTTCAGGTATACCTCATTCATTAATTGCATACACTGGTCTTCATTATCCTCCCAAGCATTGGTGCAATCTTCTTGGCTTACGGCCACAAAGTGCCGGTGGTGAGGAATGCCAAGCATTATTTCAAGTCTTCGGGCAGTGAGGTTGATCACGACCTCACCTTTCTCATTCTGGACACACCTTGTGTCTTTGTTGTAGCAGCGGGCTACTACCATCATGAACTCATTATTCACAGCACTGACTAGGATCCCTCCAGCAAAATGGAGGCCACTGCCTACCAGCTTGTCCATCCACGGACTCCCTGTGACCCTTCTGGTTCTAGCCCAGAAATCTTCCATATCAATGTGCCCGAGCTCAGAGTCTCTTATGTCCGTGTCACATTCTTCCTGAGATCTGCATCCTGACCCTCTGATATTTGTACTTCATTTCTTCCTCTGTAAGCTTGGCTTTGCCCTTAGATTTGGTAGGTCTCTTGCTTGATGTAGACATATGTAGTTCTCGAACTCGCTTGTTGATCTGCGAAGAAGAAGCGAAACCCAACGTAGAAGAGTCATGTTAGCTTTTTGATCTCCCATTAAAGCGCTGAAGGAAGGAAGAGTTATTAATTTTAAGGCATCGAGGCGCGGGGTGCATGAACACAACAGATCTGCAGGTTAAATAGTATGGCGCACGAAAAGGGGTGCTACAAGGGACAAGTCAGCGCCAAAGGGCACAAGGTGCATGGATACTGTAGACTACATTTTTGTTGTTGCAGCAAGTGGAAACGCGCCGCACCATTTACATGCTTTTTATAATGGGCGCGGATAATTTTCATGTTGCACTGGGACAGGATGCGCCAGGGTGCATATAATTTTTATGCTACATGGAACTTTGGTGCACCAAAGGGCGCATATATAGTGTGTGTAACATATGCTTTATGTGTGCAAAAGGGAACTCAGTGTGGCGCAGGGAAGGATTGCATGACATTGTGCTTCTGTAGTTGGGGATGCGCCTGCGCCGTTTAAGCAGTTTTGTACTTGGCGCAAGTAATGCTTGTGTTGCATAGGGGCAGGGTGTGCCTATGGCGCAGGTATTTGACATGCGACATGGGAGTTGGGTGCGCCCAAGGGTGCAGATTTATTACGTGTAGCACATGACATTTTCGTTCTTTGTGATAAGGAAAGCGCCCGCATCTATATAGAGACTAGTTTTCGTAAAGCGCAGAGAGCTCATGTGCTGCAATTAAAGCCGGTGCGCCATAGGCACGACTGTGCTTCTTGTTACAAGGGTTGCGCGTGTGCCAAGGGAAAACGTAGCTTTGGAAAATGATTTTTCTTCCCTCTCTGACAGATCACGATTTTTAGGCTTAACTCCACATTGCTTCAAGTGGTGAAGGGGGTAGTAAGGAGGTTTTGGATTTTGCTTTCGGGGCAGAGTCATCCTAACCAGCAGATCTAGAAAAAGGATGGAAACGACTTTGGGAGGGAAAAATAGAAAAGCAGGAGGAGCTTCATGGTTCTCAGATCTATTCTATCCTACCACTCAAACAGACAATCAACAGCAAAACCAAAACACGAGAAAAACAAGGACCACTTACCCGGAATATATAGAATGTGAAAGACGAAGCGGGGTCCACGAATGCGACACGAGGACGACAGGCATGCTGACAGGTGCAGAGGAAAAAGATCAATCACGTGTTTCAATTGTGAAAGTGATAGGGCGGATGCGCCTATATATAGGCAAAGGTGTAATAAATGCACCAACCACTTTTTGAAGTGGCGCATCAAAACACCTGTCGACATTGCAAAACTTGCGCCCTGTGGCGCACCAAAATGCATGTTAACATGAAGTTATGTGCGCCTTTAGCGCACCAAAAGTGCTGTCAACACGGAAATACGTGCGCCCTTGGTGCACCAAAACGTGGCACAACAAAAATATTGTTGACACGAAGGCGCATGCAAGAAAGGCGCAACATGGTGAGGCGCACCAAAATGTGTGTCGACACGCCAAAGGGTGTGCCAAAGGAAATGAAGGGGGTGCAGATTTACCCTGTGTTGCATGACAAAAAGGTGCGCCCAACCAAAAAGACCAAAAATGGCTAAGTTTGGAAAACCAGATTTCCCGGAAAGGGTTTTGCAATGTTCCGAACACAGAGGAGTCCCTGATGAGGGACCAGAACAAAATTTTCATGGGTTACCCGCGAAATTGCACTTGCCAATTTTACGAGATAACATGCCGGACATTTTTGTCCCAAATGTACCAAGTTCATTCGGGCTCCTTGTTCGCCGATCGGCCGATTTACCCGAAGTCCCTCTTTCGCGCCGTCGGAACTTTTTGTCCCAAGTAACACAAGTTCACCTAGGCTCAATGTTCACTTTTCATCCGATTCGGCTGAATCGCATACTCCGCATACTTTTGTCCCTCATGTCCCGAAAACATTTGTGCATCTTTTTCCCACGTCGCCCGTTTCGGCCGAATCGCGCTTTCGCGTCCCACGTGTCCCAAATGAACCAAAGGCCACCGAGCTAATTTTTCCCGCTCTTCCCAAATATCTTGCTTTTTAAGTTGGTAGATGTGTATTTAATGCACATTAATCATCTTTCTCTCTCCCAAACGGCTATATAATGAACTGCCCTTATGTGTTTTTACACACTGCTTTCTTGCTATCTATTGCCCATACCCTTGCGATCAAATTCCTGTGCGCGTATCCATTTCCCCTATAATTTCACCTTGAGTTCAGACTACAATCTTGCTTTTCAAATTACTGTCAACATGAAGATTAAATTTCAAGGTCAGGAGCAAATCTCACCGCTCGAGTCTGCTGTTCCCGATATCGGGGACAGTGAAGTTCGCCACCTTGACTTTGGGGATTTCTGGGCAAGAATGACAGACTCGAACCCTTCTCCTATGGCACAAATGATTCATGATAGCGGCTTGGCATTCACCGGTGGTTTCCCAATCTCAGTACAATGTGCAGATATAGTACTCTCCTGCGGAGCTCATTTCAATCCCGACTCGAGCGAACTAACGAACGTGCATGGAGAACTCATTGCCAAGCTAGATGTTGCCGCCATTGGCACTGCCCTAAGGATTCTAGAGATGGACAATTCTATAGTTATCTCTCAAAACCAGGCACAGGCCCTCTTCGATCAGGACAGTGAGAAATACAAGGCACAGGTGGTGAAGTCCTGGCTTAAAAACCCTAAAAAGGGGCGTCCCATTTATCCAAGGTTCTGTTCCATGCCGATTTCAACGAGGAACTATCAGATTTTATAATCCTACTGGCTCGGGTCATGGGCTTACCCTCTACTAATGAGTTCCATTTCTGGATGTGCCCACTTATCAATATGGTGTGCGAAGGAACTCAGAATATCAATTGGGCAGAGATCATCAGTATGAACCTAGCAGAGCAGTTGTCCAATGTACAACAAACAAGGAAATTTTACATGACTTCATACTTGATGTATACTCTGCAGCATCGAGGCAATGGTTTGGATTCTCATATATTGATGCTCATAAGGGTGACCCTGTATATGCCTACTACCCTCAGTTCACCCTGGACACTAGCAATCGCAACTTCAGAAGGGTGAATGATGCTTTCACCATGTACATTGTCAAGCTTCGGAGAGCGACACGGTGAGGAGATTTTCTGATGAAGCCATGAACCTAATTTCGAAATATGGTGCCTACTTCATCCAGTTCAGGAAATTCTCCTATATCAGAACTTCACAGGCTATGAGATCACTCCTCTTAAACTCCCCATGTTCTCAGCTGATAAAATGGCCCCGATAGAAGTATGCGGAAATTGGACAAGTTGCACGAGAACCTACGGGATAAGAAAAGTATTGGCTTGCACTTCCCCATCACTTTGGGAAACTACACCTGTAAAACAACTCTTGATGCTCAAAACATAGAAAGAGCCCTGGCTCCCATCACTATCCATTTCTTCAGGCCAAGAACCTGTTTTGACTTGAAGAAATTTATTGAGCAGAATATCAAAATCACTTATCATCATAGGGAAGACACAGAGGACTATTGGGCTGATTGTGCTGATGATTTTGAAGCAAGGAGGAGACATTATGGTAGGTTTTCTCTTCAATTAATTCAAGAGCTTAACCTGTACCAAGTTCCTAAGGCACTCTAGGATGATAATTCCGACCTGTACTCATATGAGTATGACAATGTGGTCAAGCATACTCCCTTGGAGGATTTGGATTGGTTCAAAAAGGAGAAGGATGATTTGGCAGAAATCCTAGCTCCTATCTTGGTAAGAACCAAAATCTGGTTTGACAGGAGAGTTCGCGAACTCAGAAGGCACTCAGGTGAGTCCTCCTCCAAAGACACCTCAACACCAAGAAAGGAGGTATTGTCACCTGATTCGGAGTACCTGTACAAACCCCTCCTACCTCATCAACTAAAGGTCCTACATCTTCCACTCCTTCCTCATCCACCCAAGTGTATCAGAAGAAAATCAAAGAAGTTAAGAAGGAACCTGTGGAGGAAGATCCCCTAAGGAAGCATTCAGAATTGCCTTCAGGACTAGAGAACATTATTGTTCTCAGTGAAAGTGAGGAGAGTGAAGTGTCAGTTTCTACAAGCGCTCCAGAAGCTCCTACAGATAAAGAAAAGGAGGTTCAAAGCACTAAACTTCCAAGCACCGTTGATTCCTCCACACCAGAAGCCCCGAGTGCCTCAAGTGCCCCGCTCATATCTCAACTAGAAGCAACAACCATGCACACCCTGGGTGCTATGAGTTCTCTCTCTCGGTCCTCTTGCCCCACCTTCTTCTTCCTCCTCTTTTGCATGGGTGCAGCCTCTTGTCGATAGTAGGAAGAGAAAGTCCTCTTCTCGGATCTCGGGACCCAACTTTGATGTTGTGGCGGCCTTGTTAGGCACTACTCCTCCTACTCCCGCCAAGAAGGCCAGGACTACTTCTAGAATAGTATCTGATGCTCAGGGCCAACAATTCCTAGAGATAGCCAAGCCCAAAGTAGACAAGCCAGAGCATGATTTGCAAGCATCTGACCTTGAGCTCTCAAGGATTCCCATGGGAGAGTCTACCCTTGAAGGTGAGATCCACAATCTTCAGGAAACAGTCACCAGAGTCATTGGGAGGGTAGAGAAAGGGCAACAAACCATAGAGCAGTTGGAGGAGCAGGCTCAGGTTCTTACAGGTTTCATCAAGTCACTGCTATCCAAGGATAAGGTTTTAGATCCTACCCCACTGACTACTCTTCCACCACCTGTGATTCTCAGCCAAGATGAAGTGCAGAGTATCAAAGATATACACAGGTATTCTATCTATGGAAGGGCTATGGAGGCCATGGTGGATGACATGCTTATTGTAGGGTTGAATTTCATTGGTGAAGCCTTCAAACTCAATGAGAAGGTGAATAATCTGCAACAGAAGCTCTCCTCCACTATTGGAAATATAGATAAAGAGCTCAAACTCTGGAGCAGCTGTATAGTAGACCTTCGCCTCATGGGACAGACTGATGAGAATATTCTAATGGCAAGCAAGGTCTTCGATGATGCAAAGGACAACTTGTCAAAGTCATGGGTATACAACGTGGAATGGAAAATCAAGGTGCTGGAAGAGGCTTTGGGAGAATTAAAAAATAGCTGGCAGAAGGGTGAGGCCTTCAAGACTTTGGTAATATCTACTTTCAAGGACATACATTGCCACCTCCATGATGAGACCTCTGGTGTACCCCTCTCTCTTGCAAGAAATCAAAGCTCAATTCAGAGCTTTTGTCAAAGATAATTTGTTCAAGGAGGATTCCATTTCAAAAGAAAAGATGAAGGAAATCTGCTCTCTCCAATCTGCTATTGAAGAAGCAAATAAAGATCATCATACGCACGTCAAATTCGACAAAGAGATGGAGAAGTGCCTCGGATTTTGGACCCAGTCCACTGCCAACACATCGGTCCCACGAGGCAGAGACATAACAGAGGCGTTGGAAATATTCAGACAGCGGATCCTCAAATCATTGGGCCCCTCCCAATCATGAATGTTTGTCTTCTTCTCCTTTCTTCTTTTCTTCATCTTGGATTTATTGTAATTAGTTGGGGTATTGCGATTAGCAGCCCTTTAACTAAACATTAGTTAAAAGAAGTAGTTACTAAAGGTAACTATTTTGTAAACTATATAATGGTCTCTCTTTGCCATTGTAAAGGAAAAGGAACTTGGCTTATTTTTGAAAGTGTAAAGAAATCATAAAGCAATCAATACAGAAGGATTTTTCATTCTTTGTCTATCTGATTCTTTTTATTCGTAAGCTATCTATCAAATATTGTTAGATCATTTGTCTGCATTATGCTGAAGAAGCTTTGTATTCTTGTAGATGTTATTCATAGAACTGTGTGTCTTTTCGAATTTCATCTTATTAATGTGGGTACAAATGATCTTATTCCAATTGTTGTATTCTGGCACGCATAAGGAATTAATCTGTCATCTATAATTCTGAATGGTGCCTTTCTTCTCATTTCCACATCTTGATTCCTCTGTACTTCTGTAATTGACGATCTATTTAGGAAACACTTTCATGATATCCAACTTCCATAATGAAACCATGCTTTGTACATATGTAAATAGGTTCGTTTCTAAATAAGGGAACCTCTCCCACTAAAGAGGAGGGACTTCTTGTCCCCTGACTGTTGCTCTTCTTGAAGTTATTTTTCTACAACCAACACCTCCGAAGGAGGTTTTCGAGGTTTTGGGCGAGATATAGGCACCTAGAACTAGTCTACAGCCGCCCCACATGCACCCCTAACCTATCTTGGGCACCCCACTCCAAGAAGATCGTGCAATTACACAATTTTCTATGCCCTTGTGTGAAGCTTCTCCCTCTCTCTGTTTATCATTTTATCACCGTAGCACACTGGGATTAATTACAAAACAGTTAAGTTCTTTTATATCTTTTTACAAGTAGGGTTTTATTATTTCCTAGCTTAAATTTACTTGGGTCAAATTTATTACAGTTCTTTATGCTTAGATTAGGCATAATTTTTTTCTTAAATAAACATTTTCTTAACCATTTTGGTAAACCCAACCATTCAAACCATTCCTTTTGAATGTGTCTTCATCTTATCAAGTCATGGATCAATATTCTTATCCTTCTTTCGCTCCAACTAAGGTCTCTAACATGGTTACTATTGTTGTTGATTTCATGCAAGTTCTTACACAACATCCTCCTCATATTACCCATATGGTTTATCCTACTATCAATGTAGTAACTACTCGCCGCACCCGTCCTCTTATGGCTCACCCTATTTTTATCCCACCACCTATCACTTCTATGGCTCATCCCGTCGAGGAGATAGGATATGAAAGAGGACAAGCATTGGTGATGACACTCATGTTGATGCGTGGTAATGATGTAAGGATAGACATCACTAAGTTTTGAATTGTAGATGTGGATTTTTATGAGATTATAGGTTGTGTGATGGCCAAGGGGCTTGTGGAAATGGGTATACCGACAGAACTTATCGGAGGAGGAAGAGGATTAGAAGATGCATTACTGATTACAAGGGCTAAAGTAGCATCAAAATTTTGGGAAACATTTGGATTAACTAAGGATGCAGACGTTATAGGTGATTGTTGACTAACCAAAGTTTGTATGGTAACAAAGCAGAGGTTTTGAGCACCTTAAGGACTAGGCAAGATGTGGATGGTGTGAGGCCTCATAGAGTAGTTGTATTTTGTGATGATACGGTATTGATTTCAAAGCTAGAAACGGGAGCGGATGAAGCATCAACTAATGTTCTTGAGTCACTAGAGGTGGGGTAGGGAACAATTTGTTTAATAACTAGTTAATAGTCAAGGTCATAAATTTTATAATAGTCGCAAGTATCGAAAATGGTATGTGGACAATATTATGGATAGGGATTATGGAGATGAATGTCTTTCACATGTAAGGTAGCTTCTAAGAGCAATAAGGTTAGAGTCTAAGAGTTCTGCAAATACTAGGTCACCACTCTGGAAGAAGCGCATAAGGTCGAGACAAGAGCATCGACATTTTGGACCGAGTGTTGGGAGAACGTGGAGGTTATTGAGTTGATTCTAGGGATTTTTGAAGTGAGTTTGACATGTTTGGGATGTTTTGAAGATGAGATTGTTTCCTAGTCAAAACCATGAACTAAAAAAACAAGGAAATAATGAGAAGAAAAATTATTTTTCATGAAATGAAGACCACACAATCACACGAAATTTTTCTTTCAATTATCTAGATTAATTTATAAAAGTGCGAAATGAAAATATGGCTTAAAAGGAATTAGGAAAGAGATTTGCTAAGGTTGGTTTTAGGTGTGTTAAGGTTGGAGTCCTCGATATACCCAAAGGTGTGATAGGCCCAATTCTGTGTTGGTGTTGGTACGAGGCGTGATATTGGGGCCTACCCCCTCACTTCGTAGTCCTGAAGTTATATGGGTGTCGTGCTTAGCCAATATACCACCCACCAATTATTTACACTCAGCCAGAGCATCGATTCGGCTTCCCCCTTGGTGATGAAATCCAAGTAGGTAGACACTGGAAGGAATTGTTTAGATACAAGTTTGATTTATTATGTGGTTTGGTTTTGTGTGAGGGGAGTTTTGTGAATGCAATCGTTTAACCCCTAATTAAACTATATGATCAAGCAAGAATGAAGGTTCATTTTAAGACCCAAAAAGGAATGAGTGATATGGATGAGGACAAAACACACAAATAATGCACATCTTGAATAAAAATGAAAAAAAGAAGCATACTAGTGCTCGTTATTCCTTTTTTAATTTTTCTTATTTTATGTGTTTTTGACAAAGCAATACCAAAGCGCTTTAGGCTAAAAAGTTATTTGATTTTACAGAAAATAAATAAGAAGTAAAATCTAATAAAAATAGAGTGTCCCACTGTGCATGCCGAATGTTTAAGGTGGATTTAGGTTTACTTATTACATAACAAATCACCAAAAACTTTGAGGACAAGTAGGGTTTAGTGATATATGTGCCAACAATACAATGTCGAGATGTGTGAATGTAAAAATGGGTGTGGGACTCTTATTTCCAACGAATGGGAGAACCTATACACAAAGAGATAACTGGACAAGATAGATATTATATAAAATATGATGAGTTGCTCGGCAAAGGCCGATCCCAGAACCAATGGGATTCCTTTGAAGGGTGTCAACTTGTTTTGACAATCAAGTGATAAATGATAAAGATACAATATGATAGCTAGACAATGGAAAGATAAATTAAGCATCCAAAGGGATAGAGAGATCCTACTCCACGTGATAAGTGGCCCAGAAAGGGCTAAGGCAAGATCAAACTCTTGAATTATTTGATGCAATCACGTTCAACAGTGTCCTACTCTTCTCGTATGACTTAAATTTGGTCTTGATGTCGTTGATGTTTGGTGTCAGAGAGATAACAGAGAGACTTAACTCATGTGCAATGTCAAATTACTCCCATACAAATATTTGTGAAATGATCGAAGATCTTAAATACTCGTGGTCGGATGTGCCTAACCTAGTACAATCATCTACAAATAGAAACAACTTGGAAAATAGACAGATTAGAGGAAAATATATATTAAGATATTGATTACATATATGAAAAATGTGATTAAATGACTAAAAGATAGTGATCGTTAGCATTTCAATACGGTCACTCGTGACTTAAGGTGGTCTCGTTGGCGATTAAAGGGAATCGCTGGTGATTGGTGTGGAAAAATATGATTCCTTATAAGATGTAAATTGGATGTGAAACAAATGATTTGTAGATTGAATTGACTTTTAATATGATGTGTAGACAGCACTAGGAATGAGAACGGATGAAAATGAATTACCTTAGATGTGGGATGCCAAGAAACAAATGATGTAGAAGTCTTACAGGTTTTGTGAACCTTCCAAAGATGTGATATGGGTACGAAGATGTCCAAATGCCTGAAATGATGTCGTCAGGTTGCCAAAGTATCGAGTTTCGCTACAATTGCCAAGGATCTAGATTCATGAAGGTTGATGGGCTTCTATAAAATTGTCGTCGATTAGTTAGAATCGTTGGCGATCCGAGAAAAGTGGGGAAACCTACTTGGAAGTGGTTTCAACCACTTCCAAACAAGTTAATTTGGGTTTGGAAGTGAACAAGGATGGGTAGGAAGATGTTGAGGATGTTGGGAGGTTAGAAGGTTAGAGCTAAAATCGGTTAGAATGGGTTTTAAGTGGTTTGGGTGGTTTAGGTCATTTAGGGTGAGTAAAAGGTATTTATTGAGGGATAAGATGTGATTTTACAGGGATGAGGACATGGTTTGATAATAATAATATAGGTTTAATATTTTGAGTGAAAATGTGAGGAGTGTGGATAGGTAATGCAAGGTACCGAAAATGGGTATCTACAGTATGAGTTGGTTTATCTTGACTTGGTCATGGTGAGTTGTCTAGTTGGTGAGTTGGTTATGATGTTAATGTGGCTTGTTGGTAATGTAACTTGGCTTGCTAAATTGATGTGTAACTCAATCTTTGGGTTTGTGTGGTTCATTTGAGCAGACTAGAACATGTTTTTTTAGCAAATCATGAGAATTTAGTCCCACATGTTGCAAGAATTGGCCTTCCAGAGGGTTTATAAGGAAAAAATAATACAATGCAATGTTTCATCGGCTGTTATGCCCCAATTGGAACATCATGTGGGCCCCATATCAACTATTGAAGACCAAAGGATAAAGAAAAAAATTGCACGAGAAAGCTACCACTTGTCATCACCAAATTTGTCCACTTATCACACTTTGATTATGCCACCTCAAATTTTTAGAACTCGCACTTTAATTTGTTCTAATTGGAGAGAAAATTTAGAATACCATGTCTTTTTCTTATGGCGTTTGTTTCACTCCATTCAAAAGGCCTCGAAAGCTCTTGACTAACTCTTCTATATGCAAATAGTTTCAGAGGATTTTCACCATGTGACTTGTGGGTATCCTCTGGATCACTAACATAGCACTTCACACAGATCTCTCTACAAACACCTAAATCGTCCTAACAACCTATAGAAAATTTTAGGGTGATTTCGCATGTTTTCAACCCCCACTCAAATGCCATCCAATGTACCCATTCACTATGCACAACAAAGGGTAGGTGATCGGGGCTTGTTTGTGGTGGGAGGGAGAGTGAGGGAGGTTTGATCTAGTTTGATCCAAATTGACCTAGTTTTCCCTATTTTGACAAAAATTTAAACAATTTCACCTTAATTTCCCTAATTTCATGAAATTGACCTAAATTTTCTAAAGCAGGATAAATTTAGACTAATTAACCTAATTTGACATGAATTTACCTACTTTAATGTAATTGAAACAATTGAACCTAAATTTCCCTAATTTTTTTCTAATTCACAATTTTTCCATAATTTGACTTAAATTGATGTCTCAAAAGCCCTAAAATTGGCCCGAGGTGAAGGAAAAAATTGACCCGAAAGACCCTATCATTTCAACCCATGCCACTCTTGGTAGACAATAAGCACAAACAAACAAACCTCTTATCATCAACAAGAACGAATTAATTAATAAAAATCATTCAAGTCAGTCTAGTAAAAATCATTTAATTCATTGTAAGAAAAATGATGTAATAAATTAATTCACTTTTTGAATTAATTAAATATTGTAATTATGCAAATGTATAATTTTAAATGTTTTGAAACCTTATAATCGTATTAGAAGTGTTGTATATTTCCAATCTCATTGTTCTTATTTTGATTATTTTGCATGTTTTATTGATATTAGAGACAATGTGAAGTTATGGGTCATTTGATTGACACGTTTATGTGTGGAGGCTCTAGCGTTTGTGCTTCATCATGACATGACAAGGAGGATGAGTTGGATGACCTAAAGACAACAACCTTCCACATTTGCACGTCCATTGATTTCCATGCACCCACCACAGAGGTATTGTTTAAATTTTATTTTCTAATTAAAGAGTATTTTTCATATTTACACATGTTAATCACACAACTTTATAATGACATGTCTACTAGTATTCGAGAATGTCATTGTCCCTCGATATCCAGGACCAACCATGGAGGTATGATTTTATAGTTTTTTAAATACAATTTTATTTCATTTGATTGATTAAATTTATTATATTTTTAACTATTTATTGTCATTCAAAAATAATAACACTTCATTATGACAGGTCTACTTTGCTTATATGCTCGAAGGAGGATGAGGGAGGTGGGAATGCACGCCCTTGGACTATAGTGAGGGAGTCACCACCTCGGAGGTATAATTAATTTGTTTTGTTATCAAATTGATTTTATTTAATTCAATAATGACAACTTATAATTTTATTGCAAATCCACTTCGTGTAAGATCCTCTTATCCTACTTGAGCTAAAACAAGAAAATGAAGATGACAAAATGTTCCCCCATCTAGCCTCAATGACATACTCCCCAATTCACTAAGGGGGTATAACGATGAAGAAGATGCACCACCCACCGACGCGTCATATGTTGTGAGACCTTCTCACCTTATCCGTGATATGTATTGACATAAAGTGAGAGAGGCCTTATAATTAACTTTGTGTGTAAATAATGTTGGCAACATACTAGAGGATGTTTGGGAAAGTATGTATTTTAATATTTTTTTATTTAAGTGTCTTAATTAATTTTTGTCAACTTATATTTTTACTAGTTTTTGTTAATGTCAACTTATTCATTTTTTGTTTTATTAATATTGAAAAAATGTTATTTTTAAACTTTTTTATTTTTGGGTTTTAGGTATTTCAAAAAAAGAATTGTTGATTGAGTGTATAGTAAGTTCAAAACATATTGTCATAGAGAGTGGAATGAAATCCTAGAAGAAAATTGCAAGAGGCTAATTGAGTTAACTCAACGTGTTTTTGTGACTTCACACTATAAAATAGGGTTAACCAAAAATATTGCGGCATGGGAGTTTAGGAGAATTAAGACGCATATCAGGGTAATTTTATTGTGTAAATAACACATTTTTAAAAAATCACACTATTTAACTAATTATTTTATATCTATACTATGTAGCTAAAATATGAATGAAACACTAATACAGAGAGGAGACTTCTTCGACATCCCAATATAGACCTAAAGCTTGGAATGGCCTCTATGACAAATGGCTTCGAGAGGAGAATAATAAGGTTGCATGTTAGTTAACTCAATTTATGATATCTGAAATTTATTTTTATATTAATTAAATATTTAACAAATATTATAATTAACGCATGGAAGAAAAGTAACTAGTTATTAGGTTACAAAGTATGAGTTAGAAAAGGAGGACAGTGACCCATCGAATGGGACAACATAGTTTAGTAGAGTTAGTAAACAAATTTGTAAGTTCAATACAAGTTATTCTACAATTTTATTTCATTATAGAAATTCTCTTACATAAATTATTAATACTCATATTTTTTTCATTTCACTATTTTTGTAGGAAACCTATTATAATAGACTTGCAACAAAAGAGGTGCAAGCATTTAAAATAAATGGGTTGGGAGTTAACCGAATTCATCAATTGTGTCGATGAGAATGGCATTGTGTCGATAAGACGTGTTCAATTAGTTGTGAATTACTTAACTTTTAAACATTTGTACTTTTTTATTATTATATATTTACAGGTTGATAGACAAACAGAGTTGGAAGAGGAAGAAGGGGCGCAACTTTAGTCAAAAGAGAGTCACACAGAGGAGGAGGAAAATGAATATGAGGATGAAGAGGAGGACTGAGCACCTAGGCACGTATTCATTTGTTTTGTAATTAAAAAGGAAATTGGTCTCTTTTTGTAATTCCCAAATGTAATATACTATACGTTATTGTATAAACAAAATTGTAATATAAATATTGTGTTTTCTAATTATGTGTAATATGTGTTTATTGTACTTTTTATATGCAAACCATATTATGATATTTTGCTAAGTTTTTAATAAACCCATTTCATTTTATATTAGGAATCTTTAATACAATATACAATATTAAGAATCTTCAATACAATATACAATATTAGGAATCTTCAATTCAATTTCAAATAATAAATTCACATCAAAACAAATAAAAATCTATAAAAAAATAATACTATATAATAATTTGTAAAATAATTAATTTTTAAAAGAAATTTGTTGGTCAATGTTTGTGTCATATTTGTGCCACATAATAGGCGGTGCGAATTTGACACAAACTAATGTGGCACAAAATTGACACAAAGTCAACACATTTAAAAATTTATAGTTGCGTCCATATTGTGTCACATTTGCGCCACAAAATTTGACATGCATTCTCAATGGAAACATATCCAAAAGCCCTTAAAAAGTTGTTTTCAATGCAAATTTGACCCAAATAGTGGTGCTATGTGCACATTGTGTAGTAGTGTGTGGCTTCAAAAAATCCTCCAAAAACTACCTTTAAATACATGCTTACTATTCCAAATTGGATATACTTCTTCACCGTATTATGGAATTACTTTTGTGATTTTAAAAATACTCATCCTCATTAAATGTTTAATATTATTATTATATAATAGAAAAAATGTTGTTTTAATATTACTAGTTAATTGTTATGTTATTAATGTATTTGTGTGTTTATTAATTGGTGTCCCCAGTTTCATCCCGAAATCTGCGACTACCCTATCCGAAAAAATTCGTACTTTTAAAATAATGGGTCATTTTGTGTTTTTATTGCTTGAAAGTTCTTGTATTGCATCAAGATATTCCCAAAGAGCCATATTAGTCATTTTCGCCAAATACCCGGATGCCCATATGCCCAAAATTGTTATATTTTGTCGTCGGGATTTATCTGCGGAAAATTTGTATTTAATTATTTTGAGTCCTGTTTGAGGCAATGTGTGCTCCATTTTAACCTGTTATGATCGAACATATCATTATTCCTATATACCAGAAGGGTTTTAACTAAAAATAAGTTTTGGGCTTTATTTGTGACTTTTGACAATTTTTCGTGTTTTTGTGTTTTCCCGTTTCATTTTCTATGAAATTTCTCTAAATCAATTCCTTTGCGGGTTAGCCCGATTCTTAGCCTGGAGTATTCGAAGATCACATACGCACATTGTGCTAGAAGGAAGTCGCCATCGGAGGTCCGGTTCACTGGGAAAAGGCGAAGTCGTGCACTAAAAAGCCCCTGCAGGGTTGGACACATTTTTGGAAAACAAAGGATTTAAGTGGATCATGGGAAAAATAAAAGCAAAGTGGCGGTTGGGATTTTATTATGCACTTGCAGTACTTTTTCCCATGATGGAAAAGTCACTTAAAGCGCAATGGGAAAATTAAAGGCGTGAAGCGAGCGGGAATTTATTACATGCTTACGGGTAAAAATTCTCATGGTGAAATAAAAGAAAAGTGACTTAAGTGAAATCATGGGATTTTATTGCTGCCATGCAGGGTAAATAATCTCATTGTCAAAGTCAAATCACTTAAGTGGATCATGGGATTTCCGGGGCTGCCTTGCAAGGTAAAAATTCCCATTGCCATGTGTTTTTAAAAATAGAATTCTATTATGCTAAAAAGTGCGACCCACCTTGGGTGAATAATAATGCATTAAATAAATATTTGTTAATATTTATTCACCCAATTTTGGCACCCAGGCTTGTGGAAAAGTCAACAAAGGGAAGTGGACAAAAGGAATTTAAAAATAGAATTCCAAAATTAAATAAATTTAATTTATTTAATGCAGCCCCTTTTGAGAAGGAAATAATACTTTTTAAAGTATTAATTGATTAAATTAAATTCTATTTTCAGTGGCTATGGTCAAAGCACACTGTGAAGCTTAAGTGAAGTGAAGAGTGGATGATTAAATTGATTAAATTTAATTTAATGGATGGTTGTCCTTAATCATGCAATTTTAGCACACCAGTTAAAGAGAAGAGCATGATTTTTAATTAATTAATTGCCAGGAATAGGAAGGGCAATTATTAATTATAGAATTATGAGGGTTATATAAGCATGGGCTGCCATAAGGATGAATTATTTAATTCACAGGTAAAGAAGTGCAGCCCGAAGGAAAAGTGCGCCCCATTTGAAGAGGATTTTTGCTCAGACAAAGGTGGATTTGATGCTAAAAGCTTCTAGTTTTGGCGCATGCTTTGAAGAAGGTTGATTTGTGTCTGCATAATTGTTTGTAGAAGTGATACAGGTGCTCAGGTGATGTTGGTAAAATTCATGTTTGCTTTGCATGCAAATAAAATGTCAAATTTTGGGGCAGCAGACTTGAATTATGCAGATTTTTGTGATTAAAATTCATTGTGCATGCTTTGATTGCCATCTTTATGCAATTAATTACGGGAGTTAGATACGAGATGATTTTATAAAGAAAAGGAACTTATATCAATGTCTAATACATTGAATATTTCCTCTCGAATCCGAAGGATTATCCGAGATCTGCACTGAGTTTAAAGAATTCCATCAAATAAGAAGAAAAAGAATTGTTCGATAGACAAAGATAGACAAAGCTATGGCGAAGAAAGATGAAAAAGAAAGCACAACGAGTCATGCATCACTTCTAAATTTGCAGATATTGGAGACACGGATCTAGGCTCGGAACCTCTTTCCGAATTGATTGATGATCTAGAAGCGGAAAGACTTCCCTCATGTGTGCAGTCAAAAGCAGTGGAATTATTCGAGCTACAGCTTTTCCATCCACAACCCGATTGCGAGTTTGTTATGCGAGTGCGAGATGCATATGCGAGATGCGGAATGAGATGCAGATGCAGATGCAAATACACAGATCACAGATGCAGATCAAATGCAAATCCGAGATCTCATAGTTGCAAAAGCTTCCGGCACAAAGGCTTCATCCTCTTGTTTCAAATGCAGCCCGTGAAGAAGTCAATGCGTGGAAAATTCCTTCCAAGATCTTGTGTAAATGCTCCCATCTTCCAGTTGAAGCCTTCATTGAATTTTCATTCATCCGGAGTGCTTTCCAGAATTTTTAATTGCTCATATGCAATTAAAAATAAGGATGATGAGTTATCTACGACAAACATTGCATTGATGCATGTACTGGAGAAGAACTGCAAAAGCTTCAAGGATAAAAGAGAAGACAAGGCGAAGGCAAAATCCATTGTTTCCAATTCCACTTGTTTTTCCGAGATCCACCGCTTCCGCTTCCAATCACTTCCAAATCCACCCACTTCTAGATCCAACCACTTCTAGATCCAAGCTACTTTCAAAATCCAGTTTGAATTAGCTGCATGCAGACATGAAAAAGGACAAGACTGCAGCTTTCCTCTTCCTTCTTCTTTCCTCCGACAAAGTAATTGAGCGATCAATTAAATTATACAACTTAAAGTGATTGGTTTAAAAGCCATTACTTGAAGAAGTCAACTACTTGGAGATAGGTGGCAAGCGTGCAAAATAGAAGGTTCTATTTTCAGTTGCAAATCATACATGTCATGCAAAGAGGAATTCTAGGAGGGAGATTGCCAGTTGTTTCTTTTCTGACTTCCACATGTGTCAGTTCAACTAAAAGCTTCCGACTTGTAATTGCCCCTCTACATTCTATAAGTAGAGGAAGAACCTTCAGGTTAATGATCGAAATTTATGCGCAATGAACGTTGTGTTCCAGACTTTGTGCTGAAACCCTTGAGAGCCACTTGAAGCAAAGGAATATACGGGAGCAGATTTCCAAAGAACTTTGTGTCGAGTGTATTGTGTTTCTAGCTTTTATATCTTAGATCTTTTAATAAACTTTGTGTTATTTCAGGTCTAGATCTAGAGCTACCTTTGCTTATAATTATTTGTTTATATCTATTGGTTTCTTCTATGTGCATGCAATCAACTCTGTTATCTATTGATTGGGATGCACATCTTCCCCAATTCTTCTCTATGTTATATAATTTTGTTTCTCTTCTTCTATAAATGTTTCCTTTCTTTAAACAAATGCTACTTACTTGTGCTTTGCGAAGCTGTTTCGATTATGGTTCATGAACTGAGTAGTTAAAGTAAAACCCCATTTAGATATTAGCATACTTTAATTGACAAATCTGACATGGGAGCCTCACCGGTAAATGAGGGAGATTTATCTCATGATTGCCTAGGTTTTGTGCTATGCGAGAAAATCTAGCCAACATTAATTATAATAGAATTGATTGTTAGGTCAATGTATTTGTGTGATATGGTATTAGTGTATTTGTTTATTAATTATTGATGAGACTAATTAATTGATATGGTTTCAACATATTAGCGTGTTTATTAATTATTGATGGGACTTGTTGATTGATATGATATTAGTGTATTGTGTGTTTATTGATTATTAATAACATCGTATAAATTTTCGATGTTAAGAACATAATGTTCTATAATAAGACTTTAACGAATTTATTCCACTCTTTTTCTAATGTCAAAGTTATTGGAGACCCAACATTTGTGGTTCATACCTGTGACCTAGTGTAGAGTAAGTGGCTCTTTCTATGAAGCCGCAAACCGTAAACCTTTTTGAAATGATGGTGATAGTGGAATATGGGGGTGAGTTTGGATCCTTAATACCCACTAAATAATCTACACTTGAGAGAGCTCTGTTGTGTTCTACTTAGTCATACAAAGAAGTGTGAACCCTACATCAAGATATACATATAACCTCATGCGACATGCGAGATACTCCATTCCACTTAACATAGATAAATCAGAAATAAACTTTAAAATCATTGAAAGACAGGACAATAATAAATTATTATTGGTTAAAAAGTTAAATTAATTGCTTGAACAAATACCTTATAAATTTACCTTCAAGAAGAAAAATAATAACATTCGAATAACTCTTTCCAAAAACAACAATATAATAGCATACCAATAACTCTTGGAAAAAAATATGATAGAAAATTTTTATTGAAATATTTTTTTATATTAAGTGGCATTTCAATGGTTTCCTACAAAATGTAATAGGAATTCATTGGCTGCGCTTGGGACAAGCCATCTAACTAGTTGAGATTAAGACAAGTTTCTTAGAAAATTCCTTGCTTTACACCCATGCACATCACTGACATGTAAATTTCCTTGCACTTCACCTAAGAATGTGGAAAGCATTAGAAGGCCAACCGCATCTAATGTCACAACATAGAAACATTTCTTCCAAGCAACTAAGTTAGGTGCACTCAGATGATAAAAATGGGACCACAAGCCTTTGGAAATGTTGGCATGTCTCTTTTATTATAAATAACTTAAATGGTATCATGGTTTTGCATTAGGACTATGAACCCACAAGCGTGAGGTTTCATCAACGACATGATGCCTTTTTATAATTGTTTATTTTAATATATTTTTAATAAAACAACAAATTTCACCTTTTGCAAAGGCAATTAGGTTTAATGTATTCTTCGTTGGGTTCGACAAGGCTTTCACATGTCCTTTTATCTTTGCTGCGGAAAAGATAATCAATCGAGTGTAATAATCAGTTTGGTATTTGTGATATAGGTAATCCAATTATGTCTAATTAAGTATTTATAATGCCATAAGGAAATGGGTTATATATGGTATAAAAAAAAATTATTGGAGCCTATTAATATATTGACAATTTAATATAAGATGGTTATTGGAATGACAAATGACAGTTATATAATGTTACAAGTGATACTTTCACAAAACTCGTAAAGTTGGAGGAATATACAGCGCCAAAGCAATGCTAAAAAAAAATAACCAAAACAAACCAAATTACATAACATAAAGTAGGGAAGTATTAAACACAGTGAGCAACAACATTAGGGAGCGGTGGTGGATCATCCTTAGGTGGGAAAAACTCCCAATAATTTTGATCCACTTCCATATTCTCAATTTATAAGGTAGGAAACTTGGATCTTTGTAATAGTTGAATTTCTAACTTAAAGTGTCAAATAAAATAAATGGAGAAAAGATTTGTGTGGCTAATGCTCACTAACTAGCCCCAAACTCAACACAAGAGTATGATAATGGATACAAGATGTATAATGGATAATGCTAGATATCATTATGTGTAAATGGATCTCAACACTTATTTGTTTATAGATGATTTTGACATATTTTCATGACACATTAACTCCCAATTATTAAAATTGAAAAATCTTAAAGAATTTATGAACCCGTCCATTTAAAAGGGAGTAAAAATATATATATATCAAAATGCACTAATACAACCTTAAAGTATAATTCTAATTAAAAACTTCAAACATAATAATGATACTCTTGAACAAAGTGGAGAGACGTTCATATTGAGTTGATGCACCTACCAAACATTCATAAGAACTACCCAAAAAAATACATGTATATTGAAAACCTTATGAAATATATGTAGATCACTATATTTAGTTTATGTCACTCTAATTGTCACTTTTCTACTTTTCGCTTAAGTGAGATCAGCATGCCTTTATACACTGCTGGCCTTGTTTTTATCTCATTAACATTATCATGTGATGTAAATCTTTTACATTTTCTAATTGGGATAAATATGCACTTGACATATAAAAGCCATTATGATGTTGAAATTGATAAATCAGTTTACATTTTCCTAATGGGAAAATCATAAAGTTTAAATATTGAGATGTGACAGTTGAATTAATTTCTAAAAAAATTGAAGTCCCAACGAAGATACATAAGTAGTTTCTTTTTAAAGAATATTTTTAATAATGCACACGTGGACTTCTCCATCCCATATGCTGACATGTCAATCATTGTACTCTAGAGAATTTTTAGACTGTGCACAGGTGGACTCCACCTCAGTAGTGTCAATCTTTCCATAAATTGGGACACGTGAACTCCACATCTGCATATGCTGATGTGTCATTGGGACTATTTCAAGCAACGCAGGAGGTTGCTTGCACCGCCACCCTGGTAGTGGGTGGACCGTAGGAAATCAAAATTTTCGACGCCAGCGGACCAAATGCGCGAATATATACAATGTGTATCTCACTATTCACATTGGTGGTGTTCAAGTTCCGTTGAAAACTATGGCAGAAACAGAACAGAGAACAACTAAAATTCCTGTTCTAATTCAACTGGTTGGATTATATACAATGTATATCTCCCGATTCACATGGATGGCATACTTTTCCTGCTAAAAACAGAGGCCAAAAACGCAAAGAATAAAGAAAGGGAAGTAGAAACAAGGTGATTAATGGGTGTTAGAGTATATACTGAATTTAGTTCCAAGAATAATGTCTGGTCTATCAGATATTTTCATCTCAATAGTATGTTGTACTGTAGACTTTGTATCATATGCAGTATTCATGATAATAGCAGTTGTAACAGTGGCACTGATCCACGTATTGAGAATACCAGGTATGATCATTCTGGAAGTTTTGAGATATGTAATGGACTTGATACCCATGATTTTGGAGTATATCATTGGGTCTGTCACAGATTTTCTGATTACAGCAGCTTTTGGGTGTATGGGGTGATTCAGAATGCTTCCACTGCTTTAGTGGGCTTCTTGATGTCCATGTTTTATGACATTTTGGGTCATCTGTACTCTGCCCTCCATGATTTTGCAGACCTCATTTCCGCATTCCTGTGGAATGTTATCAAGATGTTAGGCCTCTCTCTGTTGAACATGTGTAACAATTTTGTGGATGCAGTGACTTATTTTATACATAATATCTGAAGTTATAATGCAATTCGTAAGGTATCAGAGAAATTTTCATTTAAAGTGGTCTAGGATCCATATTGACATCAGTAAAGTACATATGGATTTAATTCTTGGAATTTCCAAGATTCCAATTCGAAAGTGTGTCAATGTTGCAGTCAAGGAAACTTCACGAGGCAATCCAGCAGATAGAGGAGTAGGAATGGATAACATATTCCTTCTGTTTCATTGGCAGGAGGTAAGAAGTTATAATAGGAAAAGGTGTTTGTGAATTGGTTATTAACTAGCTTACCCAATTTGTTATTAACTAGTATTACATTTATGTTCATCTCTCAACCACCTCTTCTTGGAGGACAACAGAACGTTAAAAACTCTTGATTCATATATTTGAATCGTAGCCAAATGGAGAAACTATATTAATAAGACATCCCTATCCACCCTGGAAATTTCCCTATAATGGTTCAATGCACATAATTCAAGATGGTAATGGCTCTCCCTTGGCTATGGAAATATATAATAAGGTATTCAAATCATGGAATTTTTTTCCTAGAATTTTTATACCATGTTTTGTTTATTATTTTGAGATGGGAAGGAGGGAAAGGGCCTTTAGGCAGTCGTGTCAGACCGTCTCTTGTTGGAGGATAACAGAATGCTAAAAACTCTTGATTCATAGAATCATATGGTTTTGAATCCTAGTCAAATTCAGAAACTAAACTAATAAGACATTCCTATACACCCTGTAAACTTTCCCTGTAGTAGTTCAATGCACATAGTCCCGGATGGTAATGCCTCTCTTTGGGCTATGGAAAAAGGCATAAGGTATTCAAATTATAGATATGTTTTCTTTAACTTTCATATGGTGTTTTGTTTCTTATTTTGAGCCGGGGAGGATAAGGGCTCAAAGTACTTACCGATGCAGCCAATGGGCATGAATTATATCTCTGTCGTAGAAAATTCTCTGATAAAAGGTACACAGTGATCTCCCAGGGCAAGAGATTCAGTTCCCTGGATTATACATAATTTCAGGGGAGATTCGCCCATGGCCTGTAAACTGTAAAATCCCAGTAGCCTCGTCTCTATGTAACTCGCAATGGTTTAGCTTACCTGATTGGAAAACATAAATTTTTCCTTTTAGTTTCCACTGAAATTGTTGACACCAGAATCTCAAATGGGTAGCAAAATGTGAAATAACATTTTCTAAAATTTTATAATGTGAAAATGCTCCATGGGATAAAAATTTCCGGTTAGTCAAATTGCTAAAATTGGCATTTCAATGTTTCAATTAAAGTGTATTTTTTTGTTTACTTATACAATAACAAAGAATTGCATCAGATTTTATCTTCATGCCTTTGTTCCCCTGTTAATCCATGCTTCCCTGTCATATTTTTGGTGAGTATTCCTTGCTAGAGAATTTGTCTACAGCCGATCTCAGAACTTGGGAATTTGAACCTGTAGCTTAGAAAGGGGCTAGGAGCTAATGGTCAGATCTGAAGGCTATATAGCCCATAGCTAAAATCTTTAAAATATCTCCAGCTCAATTCTAACGAGGGTCGCGGAACAGAAAGCTATTTAGCCCACAAGATTTCTGATGGTCGCCTAACAATATAGGAAAACATAGTAGAACCCCTGTTTATCATAAAGTTTAGTTCATACGTCATTGCAAGCAATGCAATACCTTCGTTTCGGACAGAATCAAAACCCAATTAATTTTCCATTAGAAGAGCGCATTTCTTAGATATAATTGGTTATGGACAAGTATGAACTTGATGTTCTCGTACTCTTATGCCTGGCCTTGAAATCAATGTAGATGGAAATATGGACATTTCCATCAAAGTTGACCAAATGTTTATGGAAATATGAATTTTCCATTAAAATTGATCAAGTTATTACCAATATTAAAATTCTAATTCCAGGTTCACAAAGCATTCTACAAGTCAGAGATTTGACTGTTATGTAACAAACTTCAAATATGATGGTCAAATTTCCCTTCAATAGCCAATTTAGAGGTATATTGGAGCTGGATCGTCTAGAATATTGAAATGCAAACCGTCAACTGTCTTCAATTAAAGATCCCTTGCACCAAAGAAGATTGAACCACATTGCCTCTATTTACAATCTTTTTCATTCCACTTTTGGCCTATTTGAGAGCTAGACCCTTTATGCCAATAGGGGTGATATCACAATGGAAGTGGCCCTCCTACTAATATCATAGTTGATTGGTTGTGGGATGAGTATGTTTGTTTGCTCGGTCTTCTCCTCTCCTCTTTTAAGGCTTCATAATCCCAAAAACAAACCATGTTCAATGCCTTTAAATACATGCCTTACTACCTTAAGTCAACTAGCCTCTTCAGTGCATCTTGGAATTACTTCTATGACTGAAGTCCTCAATTCATTCATTATAACATGGTTCTTAAAAGTCCATTTTTGCAGCATTACTTAACAGAGTGCTTTAGATAAACAGTTTTCTTTTTTAGCTATGCTCTACTATTTTATTTGCAGGGAATGAAAATGTTCAACTTTTTAATTTTTGGGTCCTGAATATGTTTTCAGGTTCCAGACCTGGAGGAACTCAAACATTTCCATGAATGTTTGCTTCAGGTCATTGGATGCAAGACATGAATGGAGCAATCCCCATAATAAGTTGGAGAGGCAACTTCTGTCACAATTGTTGGCCTAGTTTCATAATTTTCAAAAAGAAGAGAATATATCTACCCATACTAGAACAGAATATACATAAATAAAGAAGGATCCTATACTAAAAGCAGTTGGCCCAGCATTGGTAGCTTACTACCTTCTTTGAAAAAGTACTCTTACTGGAATGGAAGATTATACATGGTGTTTCTATATTACCATGGGATTAAACTCTTTTGCCCTGTTGCACAAATGCCTGGCATTTTGTAGTATTACATATTCTGCCATGAATTGCTGTATCTAAAAATGGTACACCTCAATAGATCCACATGGATCATTAGATACATAATACATTTCATTCATCAGATACAATACAGTTCATTCATGAGATACTTATAATACATGTTCCATGTGATGTGAGGAGGGCATTCAGAAAAACTACTCCACTATAATATTTTTAAGCGTGATTATTTTTTGTTTAAGGCTGTATATTCATTTGGGACAGCAGGATACTCTAGGTAAAAATTTAAGTTTTTGAGTGGGCTTCCACATTTAACAAATTTTAATCCAGAGATTGCAAACATTTGTGACTTAGGTGGAACTTAAATGTATTCTTACAAACATGTATATTCATTTAATGAAAATAGGGAGTGAACATTCTCAAACTAACGAGGTTTAAACTCCAACAAGTTTAGAGACCTACATATGAGGTAGGCATTGAAAGTGCAACATTGTTTTTCTAAGTTAGATGTCACCATGACATCTAAAAAGAGGAGAAAGAAAAGAAATTGTTGTTCTTGTCAATGCCACACCAATGATGGATATATACAACGCTATTTTCCATCATTTGATCAAATGTCAAACAAAAAGTTTAACCATGAATTGACCATTGCTAGAGACTTTTACAAGAATCGTGTAAATGTCTCTCGGCATTTTCTAACTTGTAACTAGTGATAGGATGCTCCAAATGCCTAGGTTCTCATTTACTGCTAAAGATGTTTTCCAATTTGCTTTAGTGCTATTACAATTGAAATTCAATATATCTTTAGAAGATAAGTCAAATGCATTTTTAGTTTAAACTTTAAAGGCATTGGCCTTCCATGGAACAATAGTCAAAACTTTATAGGCTGAACTTGTAGATGAAACTAATAATCTAAGCCTCATATATGTATAGCAAGGTTAAAAGTTTAAACTGGAAAATCGTTGTGACATTGGCTGGCCTTTGAGATAATTTCTCAGTAGATGGTTGATTTCGAGCATTCTATTCTTTCAGACAACTTTCTGGCTAAAGGGCCATTGTAGAGATGATATCATTAACTATGCATAATGCAATGCAAGGGCTTTGTAGGACGAGTACAATTTTTTTATAGTATGTTCCTTCATAGGGATAGATTTGTAACAATGATCAGCCAAAGGTCGAAGAATCTTTAACCAAGAGCCTACAAAGAATTATGACACCATCAAGAGAAAGCAATTAAATGTATCATCCATGTTAATCAACAAAAAAATTGAAATTATAACCTTGCAAAATGTTAATAAAAAATAATTGGATGATAAGTGATTTTAAAATTATTACCTTAGAATACTATAAAAGACAACAAAAAACAATAGCATCTACTGATTCATTATCTTTGTTTCCTACTTTCAATGGGTATTCTCATTTTGTACCCAACCATATAGCATGAGAGACAGATTAAAATTATTTTCCCTGTGACCAATGTAATCAAATTTTTACAGTAACATGATAAAGTAGAAAAAAATCCTAGAAGCTTTAAAAGTGAGTAATACTAGAGATAAAACACTAGAACACCAAAAGCATAAGAAGAGGAGATAAACCTGAGGCAAATAAACCCTAGCTATAGAATACAAGTACAAATATAAAAATGCAAGCAAGGGGAGGATTCCTAAGGATAAAATGGAAAGAAAAAAGAAAACCAAAGATGAATATCAGAGTAGAAAAACAACGCAGTCAATGGGTGGGGCGAAAGAAAGAAAACTGTCAACGTCCTTATGCACCACCCCTTGGAGCCAATGCAAGCTCTGATAATATCAATACAAAAATGTCTTGGGTTGAGGGGCTTAATTGAAAAATCCAAGGAAGTAAGGTACTTTTCCTACGAGTACAAATATAAAAATACAAGCAAGAAGAGGATCCCTAATGGTAAAATGGGAAGAAATCCAAAGAAAATCAAAGATGAAGATCAGAGTAGGAAAACAGCATGGTCAATGGGTGGGTCAATGGGTCGGGCAAATGAGAGAGAACTGCCAGCGTCCTTATCCACCACCCCTTGGAGCCAATGCAAGGTATGATGATACCCATACGAGAATGTCTTGGGTTGAGGGGCTTAATTGAAAAATCCTCAAAGGAATAAGACACTTCTTCCAAGACTCTCTTGACATCCAAGGCCGATGAGTCTCCATAGGTGGAAAGAAAACTGCTGATATGTACCTCTATGTACCCTAGGCTGCGAACAAGGAGGGCTAGAAGGCCCGTGACTCTTCAGTGTAAATGGAAAACATCCCATGGTATGTGAGTATGAGGAATGGGATATCCTAGTGGCAGCACACAGAGTTAGACATTGTCTCACTAATCTATCACCATCTGCTTATGGGCCAGCTGAATCCAAGGGATGCTTAATACCCTCAATGACCAAGATAGGATTAAAAAAGAGGTAATCAAAGTGACTCAGCCCCCACAAAGTCAGTATGGTGGGAAGGGGTGATGTGTGGAGTCTCAAAAAAATTAACCAAATGACTATGAAAGTGACCCAACCTGCTTTGAGAAAGTTATAGACAAGGTATCAAGGAGATTTCTCCACTCCACATACCACCTATCACAAGAACACTTCATATTGGGTAGGGTGATTGATAAGGGGAGATAAACTCCACTCCACTCCACCCTTGCCAATCCTAAATGCATGGGTGAATATGGATTAGATTATTTCATTATTCTACTCTACCCATATATAGATAGGAGCCCGACGAAGTTGGGAGGGTGAGGACCCCCTATCTCTATATTATAGGCAATCACCAATGCCCTAACTATAGGGCTAGACTATAGATAGTTCCCTCAGCCTTTCCTCTAGGTGTTGCGGTGTAATGTCCCCTTTTTCGAATTAGTTCCAATTGAAGACTTCTTGCCATTTTTCTTCCCGTGGCCAAGAAGAAATTGAACAAGGGAAGTCCTTGGGTTTCATTTCTATTTTCTTTCATTGTTATTAATGTTTTTCTTTTGTATTTTCCTCCCTAAGGCAGGTCAGTTGGGTTGGAGAGCTCCCAACATGAAAATAGAAGATAAAGCAAGCTCTTAAGAGGTCGGTCTAGGGTAATTCACCCCTTAGACCTTTGCACCACCAAAGGGGTATAAGAGGAGTCACATAGGCTCATTTGGATCATCAATTTTGGCATATACACTTTTATACTTGGTTCTAGGGCTGATTGCTCTAATTCCATTCCACTAAGGGCGAAAATCCATTAGTGTGGCATCCAAGGAGGACGAAACCCTTCATTGTGGCATATTGGAGGACGTAAACTTTCCAAGTTGGTGGTGGTGAAGGCATTATTGAAGACCATCTTACTTGTTTGCAACTAGGGCATCAAGGAGAAAACATATCAAAGGTTTTAACATTGTTTGGAGCCCCCCTCTTCTAGGGAGTGACTAGGGTTAGAGTTCATTTGGGTGTTTTCTAGGGGACGAAACTTAATTATTATTTGATATTCAAATTCATCATAATTTATAAGGGTGAGATCTTCTATATTTTGCCATTGATGGGGTTTGAAGACCTCATTTTTTGTCACTTCTATTGGCCACACTTGTGTTGTTTATAATTAATTTTCCAGCTAATTATTTCCTTGACTTTCATGGTGGAAAGTGCCCTAAAATATTCTTAAAGTGTTTACCTCTATTGTGGATGGTTTTCATGATTATATTTGGTTGAATTTTCATTCTTAGCAAGTTATCCTAAAAATATGAGTTTACTTCATTTGGGGTTTGTGTGAATTCCTTGTTTGTGTAGTTCATCCCTAGAAAGGGACATTACAGTGGTATCAGAGCTTCGGTCTTCCCATCCTTAGGGTTTCATGCAAGAAGGCAACAAGGGTTTCATTTGCTATCAAAGGAGAGAAGAAATCAAACCAGCCAAGAGAAGAAAATATGGCTCACCAAGATCCACAGAAGCCAAAATCGACAAGCTCATTGAAGGGCAAGTGAGATTGGCGGATACTATGGACTTGCTAGCCCTAACCCTTCAAAGATATCATGAACCTAGGGTTCATAATGGAGAGGGCAGCTCATCTGGAGAAAATACTTCACAACAACCCCTTGGATCAACTCACGGATCAGCCACTAGGCCTTCTTTCCTTCCAAGGGAAGAAACCCTTCCGGAGGCGGGAACAAGGCCCTCTATGGGGCAAAGCATTGCAGCAAGCTATGAGGAATACATGGCACTTCCAATGGAGATACGGGGTAATTTCACTTGCTGAGTTCATTGGTGTAAGCAAAGGAAGGTCTAAGCTAGAGCCAAGACAAAATGTGCCACCAAAAGAGGTACAAAATGTGTTGGGTAAGATGTCTTTCTCTATTTTTGATGGTTCGAATAAGGGGACAGCTAGGGCATGGATTCAAAAGTTGGATACATACTTATCTTTGAGGCCTATGACGGAGGATGATGCCATAAAATTTGCAACCCTTCACCTAGAGGGGATTGCTCATGAGTGGTGGTTCCATGGATTGGTGACACAAGGGCATAATGAGATCCATTCATATGATGAGTTTTGTAGAAGACTCATTGGAAGATTTGATAGAATTGATCTAGAAGTTCACTTTCGGGAGCTTGCACAATTAAGACAACAAGGCACGGTAGAGGAATATGTGGCGGAGTTTCAAAGGCTTTCCATCATGATTACGGATGTCACGGAAAGGAGACTTGTTCTATTCATTGAGGGTTTGACCGAACCACTCAAGGGTTTGGTTAGTGCTTTTGATCTTGTCTCTTCAAGAGGAAATTAAGAAATCTTTGGACCTTGAAGGTGCTGCCCCAAAAACAGCAGCGATCAGCAGACATTCCAAGGTAAATTCAAGTGGAGGACAGCCCAAGGACCCTTGGGACAGCCTAGAAACCCTCCCTTGGACCAGCCAAGGAAGCCCTTCCAACAGATGTCGATTGTTCGCAAGGAGCTGCCCAAAACCAGCAAAATGAGCTAAGAAAGAGAATTTGTGCTTCTCTTGCAAGGGTTCATGGTCTCCCGGTCAACGTTGTTTGGGTAAGGGTGAAGTACATTACATTGAGGTATTTTCAGATTGTGAAGATGATGAAAATAGTGTTGATGAAGCAAGGCAAGATAGTGTTCCGGAGGAGGATCCGAAAAGTTTGGATGCACTCTTGCTACCTTCTCTGGTGCACCTAGTTATCATCCATTCCAGATGGTAGGTGACCTACAAGGGCAAGGGATCATAGTGTTGATTGATAGTGGAGCCTCTCAGAATTTCATTGATGGCAAAGCGGTCATAGTGTTGAGTGCTTGGTGGCCAAGTTGGAATTTGAAGTTAGAAGACTTCAAGGGCTTCATGGTTAAGATAGCAAATGGTTACTCTATGCCATGCGCAAGGAGGTGCCCCAACTCCTCTTCACATTGGGAAAGCATGAGGTATGTACTGATTTTTATTTGATTAGCATGGCTGGTATCAATCTTGTGCTTGGGGTCCAATGGTTGCATTCATTGGGAGAACTCACTTTCAATTACCAAAACATGGAAATAAGCTTTATGGACATGGGCAAGAAGGTGACACTTCAAGGTATGCTTCGGAAAATCCTCAAGTCAAATACTTGGTAGAAGATACTTTGTCAAGAGAATCATATTTTTGTTCTTTATCTAAGATAGCAGCAGATTGGAAGTCTTTGATTACAATCGAGTATGTCAAAAACAAGTTTACCAATGCTATTTTTGAGGGTGAAATGATGGATGAAAGGTACAAGGTAATAGATGGGCTCATTCTCTACAAGAACCGGGTTTATTTGGTGCCCGAATCAAAGGTGAAGAGTAAGATATTAAGGGTTGTTCATGATGACCCATTAGCTGGTCATCCGGGTTATTTCAAGACTTACAAACATGTGAGGGAAAGATTCTATTAGAAACGCCTGAAGGGGCAAGTACTCCAATGCATCCAGAGTGTCTAGTATGCCAACAAAACAAAGCAAGACATGCATTTCCAATTGGGCTTCTACAAGCTATTCATATTCCCACTCAAAATGGGAAAGTATCTCTATGGACTTCATCATGGGGCTGCCCATGGTTCAAGGTAAGAATTGTTTATATGTTGTGGTTGATAGACTCACTAAATATGTTCATTTTTGTCCACTTCCAGCCAAGTATAATGCACCTATAGTGGCTGATGTGTTTTTTAAGAGGTGTTTAGACTTCATGGGCTGCCCAAGGATATAGTGAGTGACAGAGACAACAGATTTATGAGCATGTTTTGGCAAGGATTGTTTCAATTGACAGGTACCAAACTCACTCCTAGCACTTACTACCATCCTCAAAAGGACAAACGAAATAGTCAATAAATGGGTGGAAGGCTACCTACGGAATTACATTGATGGACAACAATCAGCATGGATAAAATGGTTATACATGGCTGAGTTTTTTTATAATACCACCTTCCAAATGTCTATCGGTGTGTCTCATTTCAAAGCTTTGTATGGTTATAATGCCCCTTCCTTTGTTGATTTGGTTATAACGGATAGTATAGTGCCAAGGGCCACAGATTTGGTTTGGCAAAGCCATGATATCTTGAAAGAGCTCAAAGAAAACCTCCAACTTGCCCAAAATCAATAGAAGTTATATGCAAATTAGCATAGGAAAGAGGTCATTTGAGGTAGGTGATATGGTGTTTTTGAGGTTGTATCCCTATAGCATTTCTCTGGTGGTGCCCTACAAGGGTCCCTACAAGGTAAAAGGAAAGGTGGGGAATGTTGCATATGAACTTGAACTTCCGGAACAAAGTAGAATACACAATGTTTTTCATGTTTCATGCCTCAAAAAGGCACTTGGACAACACATTACTCCCTCTCTTGAGTTGCCACCATTAGATGAGGAGGGTAAGTTGGTTGTAATTCCGGAAAGTATCTTAGAGGTCCGTGAGAAGTTAAGGAACCAAAGCATCAAGGAATATTTGGTTCATTGGAAGGGATTGCCCCTTAAAGATGCTACATGGGAAAGTGCAACAATTTTAGAGCATCCAAATTTGCAATTGCTTGGGGACAAGCAATTTTGGGAAGGGAGGATTATAATGTCCCCTTTTCGAATTAGTTCCAATTAAAGACTTCTTGTCATTTTTCTTCCCGTGACCAAGAAGAAATTGAACAAGGGAAGTCCTTAGGTTTTATTTTCTTTTCTTTCATTGATATTGATGTTTTTCTTTTGTATTTTCCTCCCTAAGGCAGGTCGGTTGGGTTGGAGAGCTCCCAACATGAGAATAGAAGATAAAGCAAGCTCTTAAGAGGTCGGTTTAGGGGTAATTCACCCTTAGACCTTTGGCGCCACCAAATGAGTATAAGAGGAGTCACATAGGCTCATTTGAATCATCAATTTTTGCATTTACACTTTTATACTTGGTTCTAGGCTTGATTACTCTAATTTCATTCCACTAAGGGGCAACAATCCATTAGTGTGGCATCCAAGGAGGACAAAATCCTTCCTTGTGATATATTGGAGAGCGGAAACTCTCCAAGTTGGTGGTGGTGAAGGCATTATTGAAGACCATTTTGTTGGTTTGCAACAAGGGCATCAAGGAGGACGTATCAAAGGCTTTTACATTGTTTGGCGCCCCTCTCCTAAGAAGCGACTAGGGTTAGAGTTCATTTGGGTGCCTTCTAGGGCACAAAACTTCATTATTATTTGATATTCAAATTTATCATAATTTATAAGGCTGGGATCTTCTATATTTTGCCATTGTTGGGGTTTGGAGACCTCATTTTTGGTCACTTCTATTGGCCGCACTTCTGTTGTTTATAATTAATTTTCTAGCTGAGTATTTGGTTGAGTTTCATGGTGAAAAGTGCCTTAAAATATTCTTAAAGTGTTTATCTATGTTGTGGATGGTTTCTATGATGATATTTGGTTGAATTTTCACTCTTAGCAAGTTGTTGTCCTAAAAATCAGATTGTTGTTCACTGCTGTTCCTAATTTCAGTTGGCTGATATAAAAATCTGAGTTTACTTCATTTGGGGTTTGTGTGAATTCCTTGTTTGTGTAGTTCAGCCCTAGAAAGGGACATTACATGCGGCTTGCCCTCTCATGTGGGCAGGCGATCAAGTGCTTATAAGGAAAAGGTCCAAGAGTAAGCCGTCAAGGCCTCTCTTCCATATATAGATAGGGGACAGCCTCCTCCCTAACTTCCCAAAAGGTCCCCTACAATATCCTATGTCTAAGACTCGAGAACCTCCCAAAGGAAAGGTGCCAAATGCCTCTAGTTAAGATAATGGAATAAGATGGATAAGAAACCTCTGAGGTCACTAAAAAAACATATTAACATAACTCAATACATCAAAGAACTCTCTCATAGCCAAACCGTAAATTAAATGTACAGATTCATTCATTATTAAAATCCTCTATAAAAGTTACATTTAACATATTGATTAAAACGAATCCCCAAGCATTACATAAAATAAAGATCTTCTAAGTGGTCTACATGTAAATCAGATGAATGATAAAATAATAATAATTTTGAGATTTTACTTGTTGCTTTTGCTTTCATACCCTTCAAGGGTTGCATAATGCCAGAGGCATTGATTTGGTCATTGTGGTAAAGTTGCTTTTGCTTAACGTAGATATGGTCACATTAAACATGAATTACACACATGAAAAATGTACATGCCACCTAAAGGTGCCATTCTCCACCTAAATTGTGCCATTCTCCCTAGGTTGCCTTGTTTTTACAGCAAACCAGTCAAACATGTGTGTAATTGAAAAAATATTTTACACACATTTAGTTGAAAAAAATGTCATTTATTTTCATGTCCATGGGTTTTTCCCTATAATAACCTCAAAATTGATTTTTGGTCATTTTTTCAATTTCGGGCAACCTGCAGCAAGTAAACAAATTATCAAAGATTCCCAGGTGATTGACGAAATCTATTCACTCTATCTAGATGAGATTGATCCTGATTCAGAATGGATCACAGCCAGGAGGAGCCTACATTTAATGAAGAGGATTTGGAAATACAGAATGAGGTTTTGGGTATGAGTGACAAGTGTGAAAGATAAAAACAATATAAACAAACAAGACAAACTGATGGACTATGGAATGGGTCACTAGTGAATACTTTTCTTACGTAAGATCCATAAATAAAACAACATACTTGGTGATCATAATCATGCTCGTTTGGACCAAATGACTGCAAACGCATGGCAGCTTCAACTTTCACTTCAAGTTCGCATATCTAATCATGGCTGCCTTAGAGGCTATTTGAATTTTGGAATCTCTAATTTTGTTTTGTATGAATTTATGAATAATGAGTCTATGGCAATATGTACTCTTAAGACTGAAGATTGATACTTAATGAGAACTAGAAGTCGAGAATAATTGGCAATATTGAATCTTTATTAAATATTTGTCTTTCATGAGTATTTTAGTGTCTTTTAATTTGCCATTTTCTCCATTATTTTCCCGTTTCAAATCCATCTAATAGACTTCCTTTACACTTTCAGTTTGCCATGCCATTGCCGTGTAAGTGTAATGTGACTATGAGATTCCACACTTGTGAGCACTGTGCTGGTGTAATCATTCTTCTGTACATTGATGCCATAAAAGTACTGAGAAGTTAAACAGGACAAAGTCAACTTGGTTCCTTTGGGTGTATTAAGTAAAGTTTGAAGTCCATGGATCTTCTTCAACAAAGCAGATTATATTGACTGCAGTTCTTACGGCTTATGGTTTGTCATATTACAGCACACTACATGGTATGATGGATCATGGATCGAAAATGATTCTATAGATCTCGATTTGTTTTGATCATAGGCTTACATGGTTGATATTTTTGGATTGTCCTCTCAAATATTATGAGCACGATTCCATCGTTTGTGGTTGGTTTATATTCAAGGTTTTAGGGAGTAGAATTTGAAGACATTGCTTCTTAACTCAAATTATTGGATTTGAAAACAGGTTTCTGTTTTCATGGTTGTAATTTCAATTACTGAAACATAATTCAATTTTCATGGCTGTATCGTTTACTATTGGTGACCTTCCATGCAGGTTTTATTTGTATTGTAGATGTTTGCTGACCTACCAAGTGTTTATTTCCATGATCGATGACCTGCTATGCAAGTATTTATGCTTTGATGAGTAATATTCATCAAGAAGCATGATGCAGGCAAGGAGTACCGGTGCATGTACTTTTGTTCATGTCTGGTGAGCTGCCATATGTGTATTTCCATGATTGGTGACCTGCAACGCTTTGCTTTAGTGACTAATATAAAAACAGGAATTTCAATCAAGGTGTATGACACGGGCAAGGATTGCTAGCGTGTGATGTCATGCCCCTTCTATGATATGTATCCCCAATAAACACCACAGAGGACTGTAAGATGTTAATATTTATTGATTACTTTATGAGTCATACATCAAGTGAAATTGGACAGCCAAGATTATAAGGACAGTTTAATTATGATGAATAACCAAGTTTAAATCAAGATAAAAGAGCAACATTTGTTTGACATAAGACACCGAGCAAGGAGGACAGAATGTTAGACACCTATCTTTGTTGCAAATCAAATCCACGAGCACTATCTAACATCCCACTCCACCTAGAGGGATAACACCCATGTAGCATCAAAGCTTAGTTTGGGGCATGCCATTTCACTCACCAATCTTGCATCTTTCTTGCTTGCCCTCGTGTGTGATTGAATTAATCATGAGTGTTCTTTTGTGGTAAGTCTGTGTAATGAAACTTCGGTTCCCCCAAACATGGATGGCAAATGGAAACAAATCTAAATGACAAAGAGAGAGAGCTAACTCTCGAAAGAGAAGATGGTGGGAAAAAAACCTCTGCTACAATATTTTACAAGGTATTCAAAGGAAAGCTCCGTAATCATCTGAGGAAGAAGAAATTGGTGCAAGGGACAAAAACTGAGAGGGAGATATATCCAGGAAAAAGAAATTCTGAAAACCCAATTGATCATAGAGAAGAACACGAGTCAACACATTCAAGACTTGACACATCTTCAGGATCGCTATAAACATAGTTCTCAAGTTTATCAATATGGTCATTGGCACTGCTTGCAGAGCCCACTGCAGCCAAGAGCAAATCCACAAGAAACAACTTACAATCTTCGCATAATCTATGAGAATTGTATCCCTGTAGATGAAAAGGTGCAAGAAATCTGCAAAAGACTGGTGATACCATTAAGTGGATGCAGAGGACAAAAACTAACCAAAGTGAAGGCATCAAGCAAGCGTTCATCAAGAACTGGCCTGATATTCTCTATTCTATGCCTGTATTTTGAAAAAATATTCAAACAATTAGGTTAGTAATTATAGTTTTGCTCGGTCTCAATTTCTCAGAAGGCTTTTAAACTAGTAATCTCTGGATTGATACTGACAATAAGCCAGTCCTAAGTTTATGGATCTTATTTTAGTCCCTATGTGACAATATGAATCCCAGTAGCTGTAAATTTTAGGCCTCTGTTATATGAGTTATTTTGACTTTTGAAACCCTTTTCTAACTATACCTGGGCTCGAACCAAAATGCCAAAAAGTCTAAACATGAAAAAATTACCACCCAGATGGATCTTGAGATTGTGTCAACATATTAGAATACTGTACATATATATTACAAACAAAAGAATTATGAGGCAATCCTTCTCAATGGAGAACAACCACACTCAGGAAGTATTTTGATTTTTTCTAATGCATTCCTGTTTCTTGTAGCAGATACATAGGAAACTCAATCATCAGACAAACTGTATATAGAATCTACATAGCTTTCTACATCCCAAAGGAAGGAACCAAATGCTGTTGCCTCCAGAACTAGCCTTCTCAAGCTGGAATATGTCAGCCTGATTGCATCATCAGATGCAATTGTGACCGCTCCATCTTCTGCAATGTGCGTAACTGGCCTTCCAAAAAGAGCCTCAGCATGTTTCTCAACAATGTTAGCACTTTCTTTTGTTCTCATTGATGCACATCTTTTAAAGAATCTGCATCAAAAGACATGATATAACCTCTCAGCTGCCTGGGTTTTGTTCTAGTTTCAACCAAGTACGACATGGAGGGATCTACTGCAGGAACAGAATCTGTAGCTTCCCCAGCAGAATGCTTGCTCCTACTGAAAAAGTTACTTTCTCCCAAATCCAAAAGATGTCCATTCAAATCATTTCCATCAAACAGGGAGCATATACTATCTCCAAGTTGACTTCTAGCTGATATCTTTGGCATGCTCTTCTCAAAAAGTAGCTGTACATTATGGAAGCAGCATAAACTCGTCCAAGAGTTAGTCTATCAATTTGAGTAATCGTATTTATTATCAACAAAATTCATTTTTCTCGCCGCCTAAAATTCTAGTTAAATGCTCTCTAATCATCTCAAGCATATCTGAAGAGTGGATAGATTCCAGTTCCTCATCTTTTGGCAGCCAAGAATCTACCCTGCCATTCTCCATACATGACACTAGTTTGGGTACCATTGGTATGTTGAGATGAAGAAACTTTTGAACAATTAGCATGTAAATCACCTCTTCTGCTGCTGTCTGACACTCATTTGCTTTCAGTTCTGCTATCTTCCTGAGAAGAGAAGAGAAAAGAAAGTATAAGAAAGGTTTGTAATGTCACAGACAATGATATATGCTGTGATATTTGCATAATTATTGTGTGAACAATTTTTTTCATGGTCTTAAACAAGATATAAGTGTGATCGTTGTAAAGCATGATAAAATAATAAACAGATCAAATTAGAAAGAACAGCAGCAGATTTTAAAAATTCAATAAAACATAAATGTGAAGCCCTGAATGGAAAGGAATGAACTAACAGAAACACTTGCATAACAGTTCCTATAAGCTCTTCAAAAGAATCAAAACCATTGCAAATATTGCCACCATAGAATTCCTCCATTTAAAATTTAAAATTATTTTCTTACTTACCTGGCACAAATGTGGGTAGGTCAGTGTCAGCAATGTTTGCGTATTTATGTAAATAAACATGCACTCACACAGTGATTCTCTGTCAACTAGTTACTAATACTTTGCAGTCACATTTTAAAGAAGAAAACTTTACTGGTAGGAAATGCATGAGCAGCCGCCATCAAGTTTATTTTCAAAAAGCATTTTGAATGTTTTCATGATTACCCAGTTGATAATAATAAAGAGTTGGAAATTCTGCCCCGTTAATGGGTCAAGCATTTCTCTTCCGAGAAGGAAGGAAATTAGGGAAGCTAATTCTAATTGGATCCCTCCAAAATTGGGATCATTCAAACTCAATTTTGATGGAGCTTTCTGAGGAAACCCAGGAAATCTGGTGCAGAATGTGTGGTCTGTGACTGCTCGGGCTCAATAATTAGAGCTGCCTCCTTCCATCTCCCTGATGGATAAAATAACAAGGCAGAGGCTACGGCGTTACTTAAGAGGCATACAAGTGGCTACAAATTGTGGTATTGAACATTTGCTCATTGAAGGAGAGACTCAAATAAAAGTTCGGACTATCAAATCTGGAAATTCAAAAACATGAGAATTGACAACATCCTGAGCCAAGCTAAGCATCACCTCACAGAATTCGCTTCTTGAGAAATCCGACATTCTTTCATGAGGCCAACAAAGTGGCAGGCTTTTTAGCCAACTCGGAAGCGGAGCGAGTGGAAGATATCTTAGAGGGCAATGTCTTAGATCCTTGGCGCTGTCTTGACAACTTGTGGCTTAAGGATCTACCAATTCAGCCCGTCACCTAACCAAAGGTCATTTCACCACCCCGTCCAAGGCACTCATTGCATCTAATGGCAATTTTTCCCAAATGCTTCTCCCGTCAGCTTTCCCTCTCTAATTTAATGCAAGCTTTTGGGCCTTTATTTCCATTCTCCGTCTACACATGCCGACAGTTCTTATGCTTTAGCTCTGTTGGCAAGTTATTGCCACTTTTTTCCCCTCCTAGCTCGACTCTACTTCATTTTTCTCCCTATACTGGAGATTGCAGTCTCTTCCCATCTTTGACATGGGCGGGTTCTTATTTCCAAGGTTTTTGCAAAGAGGACGGAATCAAGAGATGGCTTTCAACACCCCAGTCTCAAAGGAACAGATGAAAATCAATTTCAATTTTTCACTACTCAGCCAGAGGAGGTATGGCAGGATATCAAAGATATTGTAGGCGACACTTAGTTGAATCTAGGAGTTCGGCCAAGAGTAAATTATGATGTGATCTCAGCTTTTGTTGATAATGTTCTGAGAGTGGAGTCAGACAACAGGGCAGCCCTGGCTTTGGTACTAATCTTCATACATATGAACACCGCTTGTGGCTTGATGCTGAACTCGAGAAATTGCAGTTGGATGAGTCTTTTGTTCTCTTTCCTTCGAGAGCCATCTCTCATGGGCTTGTGACTGTTGCCGCATTCAGGAGCTCGAGAAGTGGTTCTTTCTAAACCCTACAAGAATTTGAGAGAAAGCTCCTCCATCATTGCGGCTCTTCTTCCGTGTCTGTGGTCCTACCCGAAATCAACTTGGAAGCTTTGCAGAGGCCCATTCTTCCAGACGGGAAAATTCTTGAGGAAATTCATATGGAAAAGGCGGGAAGGCCTATGTGATTCTGCTCCACGAGGCAGGTAAGAAGGGCTTCAATATCAGTTTGGGGGTAATGGTCCCCCTACCTCTCTCTAATGCTGCGGGTCTTTCTTCACCATGATTGTCTACTTTAACTTAGTAGCATGGAACCCCCACCTGCCGTACCCCACTCTCGGAAACGTTTTTGGTATGGGTATAGGGGAAACGTACCCAAAACGCTTCTTGGTATGGGTATAGGGGAAACGTACCCAAAACGCTCACACATACTTTGGGCATGGCTTTGTCGTACATGGACATTCCCGTAGTACCCACGGAAAAGGGTGTATTTAAAAGCCGAAATTTAAATTAAAAAAAAAAACATTTTTTTAGCATTTATTGTTTCTAACCCTAATCTACCCACCCAACCTTCTTAAAGACACTTCCTAAAAGCTATATAATGACATCTTTGGTCCATTCTAAATCACACTCATTTCTTTCTCTTGTTGAATTCAGTTTTCATTAAACTAACATTCAGCATTGTGAAGAGCAAAGAGGCATCAAGGAACAACTTTAAGGAAGAGATTAGGACGCGTTACTAAGAGCTAAGAGCATCAAGGAGGAGTTTAGAAGCAGATTTGGAAGGAGGGATCAACTTCAAGGAAGAAAAATCCAGTTTTTTTCAACCTTTTTCTTTTCTTTTTTTAGAAAATGATAAGCCACGCTGGGATTAAGACACAACCAGGACTCCCACGGGGGGCAGCAGTGGGGAATCTTGGACAATGGGCGAAAGCCCGATCCAGCAATATTGCGTGGGTGAAGAAGGGCAATTCCGCTTGTAAAGCTCTTTCGTCGAGTGCGCGATCATGACAGGACTCGAGGAAGAAGCCCCGGCTAACTCCGTGCCAGCAGCCGCGGTAAGACGGGGGGGGCAAGTGTTATTCGGAATGACTAGGCGTAAAGGGCACGTAGGCGGTGAATCGGGTTGGAAGTGAAAGTCGCCAACAATTGGCGGGGTGCTTTCGGAACCAATTCACTTGAGTGAGATAGGGGAGAGTGGAATTTCGTGTGTAGGGATCAAATCCGGAGATCTACGAAGGAACGCCAAAAGCGAAGGCAGCTCTCTGGGTCTACACTGACGCTGGGGTGCGAAAGCATGGGGAGCAAACAGGATCAGATACCCTGTAGTCCATGCCGTAAACGATGAGTGTTCGTCCTTGGTCTACCAATATATTGGTCCCTTTGCGTATAGTACAAGTAGATTGGCCCCGACTATTGATTGGTATTGGATTACCGCCAACCCGATCGATCCGTAATTAGTGTAGTTTAGTGCCAACAGCATCGGATGATATTGCGTATATAGACCGCCAACCAACCGGCTAGTCGTTGAGTTGATTCACCGTCCTGCAAGAGTGATAGGGAATGTGATCAATGGTTCCAAATGATGAGTGCATAATGCACACATTCTTCATGATCATTGATTATGATATGTATTTTTTATTTTTAAACTCTGCATAAAGAAAAAATGTAACATTTCATTTGCATTTTTTATAATACGCTTTTTTTGTTGTTTTTAAGTAAAAATATCATCCAAACCCACCAAGGATCGAGTCATACTGAAAAAGGCCTGTAGACACACAACATGGAGAGTCGAAATAGTTGAGGCCAGGATCGTGCCCTAGGTGACTTTGACGATGTGGATGCCCCTTACTCATAGTTGCTTGGCTGAAAGTGCTCACTAGTTTAGTTATACGCTTACTCAAAATATAACCGCTATATGTTTCCTCCGAAGCATGAGTTGAGATGTCAACAATATATGTAAGCTAAGTGCCCATTGTGTGCACTATACATCAAAAAAATATATATATCATTCAAAGTCTATGTATACTCTCACCTCACACCTTTATGGCGAACTTGGTGATCAAAACCATAATAGGGTATCACGGGGTTTCATTTATTTGTCGTTTTCAAAGTTTTTTAATTAAAAATCCCAATTCGCATATGCTCTCACCTCGCACCTTCATGGCGAACTTGGTGATCAGAAACACAAAAGGATGGATATATTGTAGTTTTATTTATTGTTTTTACTTTTATCATTGTAGGTTTGAACTTTGAGATATAACATATAAATGGCATCCACCTCGGCTTCAATGGAAGGGCATGGGGAAGCAAGCCAAAGGGAGGGCCTAGATCCCACGAAACATGATCCTAATTCTCCTCTTTGGAGACATGTACAAGTGTTGGAGAACCTTGTTGGCGGTGGCACTCAATCTTGGATATGCAATCATTGCAATATGCAATTCAAGTTCTCATATACCCGACTCAAAGCTCATTTAACTAGGGTAGTGCGAACGGGGTTAGAAAGTGCACTAACATCGATAAGGCACGTAGTACATAAAAGAGCAAAAGGAAACTAACTTAAAAGTCAGTAAGAGCTAGATCTAGAACCGTTCCTTTACAAAGGAGGGATTTAAGAAAACCACCCACCCCATCAAACCATCATTTCATTCAAACTCCAACCCAACCACTTGAAGTTGAAACTCCCTTAGAGGAAGAGACCACCTCACGAAAGAGAACAAAAGGTCCATTAGAACAAACATTTGCAATTGAGAAAAGGGATATTGCTGACAAGTTGATTTTCGATGCATTTATGCATGTGGGCTGCCCTTCAATGTGTTGCGGTCACCATATTGGCAACAAATGGTGAAAGGTATTAATGAGGCACCACAAAGGTACAAAGGCCCTAGTTATGAGAAGGTTCGAACATCATTGTTGGCGAAAGAAGTGGACCATATACATACTTCTTTGCAGCCAATTAGGGATTCCTAAAAGGACTCGAGCGTATCTATTATTTCAAATGGATGCAAAGATGCTCAAAATAGACCCCTAATCAATATTATTGTAGTGTGCCCTAAAAGGGTAATGTTCTTAAAAGCCATTGATTGTGCGGATGAAGTAAAAGATCTACAATTTATTGTTAATATTTTGATTGAGGCTATTGAATCGGTGGGCCCCCAAAACATTGTCCAAGTCATCATGGACAATGCAAAAAAATTGTAGAGCAAAGGTTGATTGTAAAGGGGAGATATGAGCATATTTTGGACACCTTGTGTAGTTCTCCTTAAATTTGATGTTGCATAAGATTGGCAAAATCCCATGAATACAGGAGATTTATACAGAGGTAAATGAGATTCACGTGTTTGTTACAAATCATCATATGTCCCAGGCTATCTTTAGGAAGTTCTCAAGGTTGGAGTTGCTAAAGGTAAGGGAACAATTTACTAGTTTCTAATTTTTATTTTCTAACTTTTGATGAAATTATCAACTTGAATTATTTTAAATTTAATTTTATACTTTATTAAGTTGTTTTAATTTCTTTTAATAAGTTGTTGAAACGAGATTTGTCTCTTAGACACTCGTCTTGAGACTTGTGAAGGTAAAACAAGCCTTAAGCAATATGGTGATTGATGAAGTTTGGTCCATGTGGAGGCAAAGAAACACAAAATGAGTCATCAAGATAAAATCATTGATACTTGATGATGATTGGTGGGCAAAGGTTGAGTACTTGCTTAGTTTTACAGAGCTTATTTTATCCATGATTAGATATGCAGACAAAGATCACGCTTGCATAGGGGAAATCTATGATGGCATTGACTTTATGCTTGAAAAAATTAGAGACATCATACAAAAGAAAGAGCAAGATCCCAAAAAAAAACTTCTAATATAAAGTTAAGCATGTGATCACGAGGAGATGGAATAAAATGACCACCCCATTGCATCTCCTTGCCTATGCCCTGAATCTCAAATATTATAGCAATGAAATATTTGGGCTACCTAATAGGCAACACCATATAATGACCAAGAAGTTGCAAATGGAACTAGGGCAGCATTTTGGAGGTTTTTTCCTTATCCATCTATAGCTAGTGTGGTCCACTACGAAATGGGGATCTTTGTCTCTACATCTAACGGTAGCATGGGTGAAATTGAGGCACTATGTGACAAGTACACCATGACCCCAATCATGTGGTGGTATGTACATGGCCATGATGCCAAGTACCTATGACTTGTTGCCATCAAAATCCTCTCACAATTATAGAATGAAATCAAAAGTTTGTTGTTTATTTATTAAAATTTTAAGTTATTAGTATATTATTACTAATTTGAAATTTCTAACCATTTTTTTGTAACAAGTGGCTAGTAATTCTTCAAAGAAAGCGGAAGTGGAGTACATATGCCTCATCCACTTAACCAAGCGGAACAAGTTAGCATCCATGAAGGCTAAGGATGCTAGATTGAAGGCTATACTAGAAGTCCCAACAAACTTTGGGATATTCATCTTGAGGCTAGTGACTTTGATGTTATTGCTACTCTTGCCCAACTTTCATTGCTTGGTATTGATGATGACAATCCAGAAAGTTTTACACAAGGGATGGATAGTGGAGCCAATTGGGGTGGAGTTGCCAATGGCATTCATGGAGATGATTACGAGGAAAATCTAGATTATAATGATGTATATATAAAATTGTAACTCTGTGTGTGTGTGTATATATATATATTGAACATTTTGAACTTCAATGAATACAAAATGTTTTGAGTGCTTTCTCTATGGACTAAATGAAATTAGTACAACGCATATGCAATGAATACAAAATATTTTGAGTGCTTTATCTCTTATGGACTAAATGAAACTGAGTTTACGCTTTTGTATTCATTGAAGTTTTAAAGGTACAACACACACACACACACACACACACACACACAGATATGTATGTATGTATATTGTACAGATGTTTCCATGTCATTTCGTACCCAAGGTGTTTTTCGAAAATCGGCATTTCCATGTTTCAGACCCGTACCCATAACCATTTCCTGGCAACATAGTACTTTATATATACTATATAGCAATATCTATGATATCTATTCTAACCCATAAGGGGCCTGGTTCTTTGTAATAAGCTCTATTAATATAAGTGTTAGGCATAGACTGCCTGCACTGAAAATAATTTTATTTTGATCCAGGTTTGACACCTCTTGTAATCAAAAGTCTTATCTTTTGTAATTTTTTGAGATCGTGAATATCAAGGGGAAAGGGACCCCTACAACCCTGTTTACCTATCAAAAAATAAATAAAGAGTTGAAAATTATACAAGATATAAAAAAGGAATTATGTGAAATCATCTCAATGAAGAATTCCAACAACATTTATGACTGAAGCTAATATACACAGGAAGAAAAATCTTAAGGCAGCTTTACTAAGTTGCATCCAGATCTCATCAAATATTTAAAACATATGTAGCCCTGTAATAATCAACTTAAGATTGCACCCCAGCCGATGGCTTTAGCAAGTATAGAAGAAATTTCCATACAACTAATTTTGTCAATTTCTCCAAAAGATGCAACCTAATTAGAAAGTCTATATGACAGTCAAGGACACAAGCCTTACTCAAGATTTCAGATGTAGATTAACATCAATTTTTTGTGAGTTTTCCATATTTAGTATGTCAGCTTGCCCTGTGCACATTCATGGTAGGAGCTAGAACAAGATCACCAACTAACTAAAGACATGCCACAAATAAAACAAATAGAAAATCCTGTCATCTCACATTTTTGCCAAAATCACGGGCATAAAAGCAGTGCAAGCATTTTCCAAGCTCACATATATAAAAACAGTGCAATAAATATCTAGCAGAAACAAAGGAATTCTTAAACATATCAATGAAACATTCAATAAAGTTAACCAATATGAACTACACCATCATTGGAAAAATGCAATGATACTTGAGTTTCTTGATGTCCACAAAAATCTCCATCTAGTTCTGTATTCTTACCTGTGTAAAATCGAGTACGCATCACTTGCACTCAGCTCTTGACGAGTAATAGCACCATCCCTATCAGCAGCTAATTGCTCTAGTTGCTTGGCGGCTGCAAAATGAAAAATGTCTGGCTGATTTTCAAGTATACCGCTCAGTAACTGTCCTGCAGGAGATTGGAGCTCAAGTGGTGCCAGATGACCGCCTGTATTCCATTTGTGATACTCTGCTCTAGCAATGGGCAAAATACGGCTCATTTTACACCAGTTATCACATTTGAGGAGCTCCTTTCCATAGATTTTCTCGATCCCTAAAATTATCAAAAATAAAATCAGTAAGATAGTGTACCCTACTGATTCAAAATTGATAAAAACTAGACAGTTGCATGCACCAAATTCGCACTCTCCTCCGTATTTACTTTCTGTATGACCAATAATTCCTTATACCTATAATTGTATATCAACATCACCTCAATAAAACTGCATGCCATTGTAAAAACAATACAAACTAAGCAGTTAACATATCTTTCTAACAAGTAGATCATGAGAAACTCAAATGGTCCTCAGGAAAAAGCCTCTACCTTAATCTTGTTTAACTCTTAAAAAAGTATCACCAACCAGGCAACTAGATTGCACTCACTACCCTTGCTAGTTTTATTTGTAGGGCAGAGAAAAACAAATTACAGATTTAATCTCTTTCGGGAACAACTAGCCTTGCACTGTGTAACCCAGGGTCGTTCTAACTTACTTCAAAGGCCATAAAAGTTATCCAACTAGTTGATGTGCAGTTTCGCTTTAAGAGATTACCAGAGATCTGTTCTTTGAAATGTGTTAAAATGAGACACAAAAACCAGTCAATAGTGAATACTGAAATAAAAACTTAATCCAACACTTTGGAAACTGTTGGGAGTGTCTTTACACATGCTGACATGGAGCAGATTGTTAGATTGCCAGCAGCTCATTCCGGTCTGGACTACCTCCAAACCTCATAGGTAAAGAGAATTTTGAAAATAAAATCTGTCAGGCCTCTTTCTCCCTGGTTAGTGGACTTTTTCTCTATGATGTTTATCCAGATTGTTAATTACGGTTCTTATGCCTTTTTGTGTAGGTTTTATGAGGGGCCCTTGAAGTTCAGTTAAGAAGAACGTTAATTAACAGTGTCTATTATGCTATAAGGCTTCTTCTTTAGCTTTTTTTCGGTTCATTCAGTTTAATAGTGATGTTCATAGAGCTCCAGTTTAAATGGGTTTATACATGTTGAGTATAATTCTGTTGGGATTTCTGTAGAGAGTGACGAATTTCAGGAATAAGCTTTTTGGATCTTGGGAACCTCATTTTGAGCACTTCTAATGATTTTTATGATCTTATTTTGGAACTGCATCAACATATCTCTCAAAAGCCCCTGTACATGTATACAATCAGATAGAATGCATATATGTACATTTCTTCTTTATTCAGGTACGGATTCATAATAGAATAGATGCCCCAACACTTTTTGTTTTTTGTAAGTAAATATTCACAGGACTAAAGTACTACAGTTTTAAAATATTAAATTAAATAAAAGTAAAGTACTCTCTAAGATGAGCAAGAGTCCCAGATAAAATTATCTCTGAATGCAAATATTTCCATATGCATCCTTAAAAAAATCCTCAATTCTCGTTTTCTTCTTTACATTTTCAATTTCCCTCCCCACAGTTTTGGGCCAAATACATTTTTGGAGGATAATTTCTTTTACAGTATAGATGCTACTATATATGACCATGTAAAATGTGAATGCTCAATCAGTGTTTTTAAAACCGGTCGAACTGGAACCCGTATCCGACCGGTTCATTATTTTTTTGCACAAACCGGTATAAAAACCAGACCGGTGGACCGGTTTGGTACCAAATCGGTCCAACCGGTCCAGTTCTAATTTGAACCGGCCGAGCCGAAAAAATCGCATAATATTGCACCTTCAGCTTTTTAGCTGATCTAAACCCTAATTTTTTTGCTATTTTTCTATAAACACCTTTTTTACATGTTATATAGTATATACATGAGCAAACTTTGCATATTTTGTGTGTAATTGTTGGAATCATGGTTTTTATCATTTTATGTGTTTTTTAGTAAACTGGTTCATAAAGTTTGAACCAATCGAGTCCAACCCTCGGCTGGTTCCAATTTTTAAAACATTGTGCTCAATTAAGAAACATTGAAATGAATAATGTAAACAATCTGCTAAGTTTGCCTCCCAAACAGCTAGGTAGTTAGACAAAGGATGCTCTGAAATTAGGAATGTGATTTCATGAATTCAAACACAACTAATCTGCAAAAATTCGACCTCAAATTGTATATATATTTTCTAGTCCCACAGATCCTACAGAATGTTCTGAAGAAGTTCATAAAAATTCATTTTCTGATGACTGAGGTGCCTCGTTCAAATTATTGAATACGCAAAATTTTACTCTAGTTATACAGAAGAGGTATGGAAAATGCCTTCCTGCGACAAATATTTGATCTAAAATTCCTTTCCATTTCTCATTGCTAAGAACTTCTCACAGAAAGAAAAAATTCACCACAAACCAAACCTTAAAGGCTTCTATCCTGCTATGGATCAAGATTTTAGCGATTCCACTACCATAAGTTTGCAATCTTGGATCTAAGGTTTCCGCAGGAAAACACTTTTATAAGAATCGGATTTCAATCTGACTTTTCGACTGAGCCAAATCACTCACCTAATTTTGATGAGCAATCGAAAAAACACAAAGATGAAAGTTTGTTTTGGTTGTTTCTGCAGTGTCGCATCTTTGTGGAGTTTTCTGCAGTAAGCTGCGCATATCATTTAATCACCAGAAAACTCTAAAATAAATAACATAAATATGAAATATTTATTAAAACTAAAAAATAAACTGTAGGAAAATTGTAAGGAGATTTTTAGCTTTCGAACACAGGACGCACTCCTGATTAGATTGCAAACAAGGCTTCTTATAATTAAATTAAAATAACTCAAATAAATGTGTACAAAAGTAAAGAAATAAAAAACTAACCTGGAAACCAGTAAAGGCAAAGGCGTGATTGAACGGGGAAGATCTAGGTGCGGAACAAAGTCCAGACAGACGACGGCATTGTTCTACTGAAACCGCACTACTCACAGTAAAACCCCTACCGATCACCACAGAAGCAGAGCACTCCATCGTGGCACTAAAATCACGCTAAAACCCCGAAAATAATGCAAAATCGAACTTTGCACACGCAAGATTCAACCTTACGAATTTATTTCCCCACTTTCCAGATTAAATTGTAACGAAGTCTTAAAATTGAACTCTACACAAGCAAAATTCAACCTTTCGAAACTACTTTTACAGCTTATTTTCCAAAATGCCTTTAAAACTTTTTTCACAGCCAGTGAAATGCCAAATCTTGCTGCGGTTCGACGATTTTCACGCAAATTGAACTTTTTTTTCTCGATTTAACGGATTGTCTTCATTCAATTTTACAGAAGCACAGATCCTGCGTAGCTTATTGATTTCAGAGACCTATTCATCATAATTCAAAATTTCCAAAAAAATTGAGCACGTCTCAGTAAATCCCGTACCTTAATATCAGATAAATTTCTGAAATTTGTAGACCTTCAGCTTCAAATGCAACTCTTGCGGAAGCTTTGGTTAGTCAAAGGAATTCAAGGTGCCATTACAGTTCTAATTATAAATAATTCATGTTCTTATTGAACACCCTAAGTTCGCAGGCCCATGGAGCCAAATCCTCGCCACGTAGGATTACCAATTTGACAGCTAGTTATAAATAAACATTTTTTTATCCTAAGCCTTTAATTTTGAAACATATTGAAATATTATTTGCTTACACATGATCGATCAAATAAAATATCTCAAAAAAAACACATTTACTGGTGGAGACCCGAAGTGGTTCACTCCACTTGACAGGTGTTGTCCATTTAATTCGAAATTAAAGAGGGAAACAGTATCTGTCCTCCTCACCTTAAGGCGCGTAATAGATAAGCTCAATTAAATGCCCAACCACCCTTTACCAGCCGTTGTTTACTGCCTTCCAAACTGGTTTGCTCAACCCACTGTTCCATGGCGCGTTTTGGAGTCGTTTCTCACTGTTTTGCTCAACCGCCATTTACCATACTCTTCCATGGCGCGTTTTGGAGTCGTTCCACACTGTTTTGCTCAGCCGCGCTACATACTGTCTCCTCCTCTGGACGTGTTACACGTTGTCTCCTCCGCTGGACGCGTTACCTACTGTCTCCCTTGTTACACACTGTTACCTACTGTCTCCGCTTCTCAGTGCCTTGTACAGTGAACAATAGGACCAATCAGGTACGCATTTTTTTCTTTCTTTTTCTCTCTCGTTTTCTCGTTTTCTCTGTAGTTTTCTCTGTTTATCAGTGCCTTATACTCGGTTGCTCGTTTTCTCGTGTTTTTCTCTGTAGTTGCAAATGGTGTTTGTTTGTGAGTGCGCTTACAGCCTGTGCGAGTTTTGCGTGAAGGGTGGCTTCTCAGTGCGTTGCTCGAGGTGTTCATATTGCCCAAAGCATTATACAGTGAACAATCCGACCCTACAGGTACGCATTTTTTTCTTTCTTTTTCACTGTAGTTTTCTCGTTTTCTCGTTTTCTCGCTTTCTCTGTAGTTTTCTCGTTTTGTCGGTGCCTTATACTCGTTTTCTCGTTTTTTCATTTTTTTCTTGTAGTTGCGACTGGTGGTTGTTTGTGAGTGGGCTTACAGCCTGTGCGAGTTTTGCGTGAAGGGTGGCTTCTCAGTGCCTTGCTCGAGGTTGTCATATTGCCCACAACATTATACAGTGAACAATCCGACCCTACAGGCACGCATTTTTTTCTTTCTTTTTCACTGTAGTTTGGAAACTCTTTATCTTATCCAACTCGTTTTCTCCTTTTTCTATGAAATAATCCAACTCGTTCTTTTAGCCATTTTTTTCTTTCATTTTCACTGAAACTCTGACTGCATTTTGTTATCCATTTTTTGCATTCATTTTCTCTGAAGCTCTGACTGCATTTTGATAGCTTTGACTGCTTCTTTCATTCTCTGTGTTCAAACAAATTCAGTTTTTTAATAAATGGTTAAACATGCATGTGCAGATTGCATGGAAAACTTTGGAGCGGCAGTTTTATGCGTCGAGATCGGTTGAAGTAGGGTGGAAACAGTGTGTATTCACACTACTAATACTCAAGGAAAATGTTACCTACAATTCTATGTTTTTAAGCCATATAGAGGTGAGGTTTCTACCTCACCAAGATTCAAATAAATCCTTGTCTTTCAGTTTTTATTTCACGGTGTTCATTTTAAGTTGCAACAATTTAACGTAAACCTTTAACAAATTCTGAGCTGATTTGGTTTCCACATCTGAAACAACGATTACATTTCGAGCAAAATGTATTAATATAAAATGCATGTCTTTATATTTCTTACATTTGGAACAAAACATATAAACTTATACTGTATGTGTCCATATTCATTACATTCGGAGCAAAACATATAAACTTCTACTGTATGCGTCCATATTCATTACATTCGGAGCAAAATATACCAACTATAAATTATAAACTACATACCAACTATAAACTATTACTATAAGTTTGTTAGTCAATTTCCATGTCACACCTTCAAAAAGGCCCTGAGTTTGGACTATCAGGAACGATTGTATCATTGACGGATGTTGTTGGAGTCATTAAGAGGTTCACTGGATGAACCCATGGTGGAATAGGAAAACCAGATATGGTATGAAAGGTTGTATGTGAAGTAGGAGGTTGTGGGATAATGGGGTGTGTAGTTGGAGTTGAAGTTATTTGCATTTTGTTGGTGTCAAGGAAGTAAGGGTGGTAATCTGGGATAGGAACTTTCAACATATCTTGTAACATGGAGTTCTGTATGGGCATGGAATGATGCATGGGAAACAAAACCTGCGGATTGTTGAACTTGTTATCTCTTTCTTGTTTCTCTTTCTCCCTTTGATGCCGAGTGGCTTCCTTCTGTTGTAATTCCAATTCCTTTTTTTGGCGAGCTACTTCCGTTGTTTCTCGCTCCTGTCTTTCAACAAGCTTTTGTAGATCCCTTTCTTGCCTCTCTTTAATGCGTTGCAATCTCTCTTCCTTTTTTTGCTCCTTTCTGCCACCTTTCTTGCTTTTTTGCCTCAATATGCTCCTTTTTACGTTGTTTCCCTTCACATATTTCTTGTTTTTTTTGTTGTGTATCTTTTAACATCTGAACATAAGCATCAGATGTTAACAATTGTGAAGCACGACTTATCCGGAGTGCAGCATCACTCTTACCTTTGGAAGGATCCCGTATAAATTGTGTTGGTAACCTTAAAAATTTACCCAATTTCTTCTCATTTGCAGCAACACCATCATTTGATATACCACTTTCAACATCATGGCCAGTGTCTCTTCCTCGTTTTTATCTTTATCAATGACCTCAATTTCCTCTATGTCAGCATAATAATGAGTAAAGTTTGCTGGTTCAAAGTCTGCTGGCTCAAGGTTGGTTGGCATCGAAGGTAAAGATATACTTTCATCCTCAATGTTTCCAATCTGATCAAGTCCCAACTCTGCAATATGCTCTTGCAGCCAAGTAGGTTGTTCTGGTGCACTTGGCAATGAGAGATCGTCCTCTCCAAATCCCTGGGCCTCAGTGTTGCAGCTGGATGTGCCTTGGTCACCAGTATTCACAATGTGGTTCACTTCATAATCTTTGGTCTGCATTATACTTTGTCTTTCTCCCTGTACACTTGGTTCCTCCGTCTCTGTATTAGCAACAACCATTGTTTCAATGGTTGGATGGAATTCTTTTGCTGTTGACAGATTCTCAACTGATTCCATTAAGTAATTTTCTCCTATTTTGTCACCAACTGGTGGAGCTACATCTCTTGACAAACTTAGTATGTTTTCAGCAGCATCAACATCTATTATGTTTTCAGTACCATCAACATTCATAATGTTTTCAGTAGTATCATCATCTGTGACATTTTCAGCAGCTTCTTCGTTGGCATCTTCTTCAATGATATATAGTTTACTACATTCCATGTCATTCTGTAATGCATTTGGATCAAGTGGCCATATACCTGTTCGTCTAAAACCAGCACGAATATTTGCAGGTGTCAAGGCCTTGGCGAGAGCTCTACTACCTATTTCTGCCAAGTCTGAACGTTTGACTTCTTGGTACTTATTATTACACATCCACTGCATCCTCTCAGATCTGAAATATGCTTTAAAAGGACCAAAGACACTAACATCTAGTGGTTACTGACATGTGTGTAGTATGTCTTTGTGAATGTCAATAAATCAATCCCCATCGCTTTGGCCTCTTCTATAGTTGACAATGCCACATGGCTTCCATGACCATCAAATATAAGTAAATGCCTATTTTCGGGCACACCCCTCCAGTACGAGACTTACTAAAATACAACCAACTTATAAAGAGCTCTCTAGTCATCCAAGCACTTGGATGAGCAGCCATCTGCACACAGTTCACATCCCTTGATGTAATTTTGTGAAACTTTCTGACCTTTAAATAAGTAAAAGTTAGGGATACATTGCCCTGCAGCATTTACACAACATAGAATTGTCATCCATTCTCTGCTACGAGGAATGATTTTGGGAACATTCCTGCAACCCTTGGTGGCAAGCACCCTCATGCCACAATTTCTCCCTGCCTGGATTCCTGTCTCATCACAATTCCATATTTTGCCTGCACCATAGGAATTGATATAAATGCTAGCTAGTTTTTCATAAAACTTGCTAACCACCTCTGGACGTAAACCAATTGCACGATCTCTTTCTAGACCTTCAGCAGTCCGAAGGACTATGTCTGGGTGTCTTTTTCTAAATCCTTCACACCAAGATTTTCCAGGTAATCCTTCTCGAAATGGAGTCTCTCTAGTTTCACAAATTTGTGCAACACATGCCCTCAGTTGCATAAATCCCACTCCATGCCCTAAATCTGCCATTTGCTTACACCATTCAACTATCTCTTTCTCCTCTCCTTCACTCAAAACAGGTGCAGGCCCCTTCCTTTTTGTATGGGTCAGACCATTCAGCCAATAATGAACAGATGTAGGAGGTAAATTATATTTCAGTGCAGCAGCTCTAATAGAATAATTGTTGAATTCAATATCATCTATGGCCTTTAACATATCTTCTTTTGACCAACTAGACAAAATTCTAACCTTCTTGGTCGAAGTGTTGCCTCTAACAACCACAGTCTCCTGCATTTCATGCCTATTTAGTTCACATCCAGCAGGTTCTGGCTGATGATCATCATTTGTGTTTGTATCTCCTTGATTTGTTGTTGCACCATCCTCTTCACTTATTATTGTAGCATCCTGTTCATCTGTTTCATGGTTAGATGGTTCAATTTCAAATTGTACACCTCGTTTTTTGGGCATACGATGTGCTCGATGTAAACTCCTCTTTCTCTTCATCTTCTCTGAACGCTGCAGTATCAAACAATATAAAATTAGTAAAATATGTATTAATATATCAATAAGATCATCTACAATGGGAAAATTTTAGCAAGCTTATGATACATGACAGTATGAATTATGAACTTGTAGGTGAACTTGTGATTACCCCGTCGGGCGCCATTAACGATGATCGAATACATGTTTTATTAATTTCATATTATTTGATAAAGACAGAATTTATAAGCTGGGTTGTTGATTACATAGGGGAGAAGGGCCAGTATGTGAACACGTCCCAATACTTGAACACTATTTTTCATTTAAAATATCCAATACCTGATGGAATAAAAACCCAAATTTTGATTATTGAAGTTTCTAAATTTGTTTTTTATAAACCACATGTGAATAGGGTCAACATCTCGAGCAAGGCACTGAGAAAGACCCCTTCACGCAAACCTCGCACAGGCTGTGAGCCCACTCACAAACAACCAGCATTTGCATTACAACTCGGCATGAGGAAATGCAACGCGTCCAAAGAAAACAATGTGTAACGCGTCCAGAGGAAACAGTGTGTAACGCGTCCAAAACAAGCCATGGTAAATGGTGGTTGAGCATTTATTTGTGTCTTATCTATCAGGGTTAGGATAAAAAAATGCTTATTTATAAATAGCTGTCAAATTGGCGCTCCTACGTGGCAAGGAATTGGCTCCCTGGACCTGCGAACTTAGGGTGTTCGCATACTGGCCCTATATAAATTTCAATAATCAAAATTTTGGTTTTTTTTTCATCAAGTATTGGATATTTTAAATGCAGAATAGTGTTCAAGTGAAATATCATGTCACGGATGACATGATATTTCAGTGCAGCAGCTCTAATTGAATAATGCGAGTAACTCAATATCATCTATGGCCTTTAACATATCTTCTTTTGACCAACTAGACAAAATTCTAACCTTCTTGGTCGAAGTGTTGCCTCTAACAAGCACAGTCTCCTGTAGTTCATGCCTATTTAGTTCACAACCAGCAGGTTCTCGCTGATGATCATCAGTTGTGTTTGTATCTCCTTGATTTGTTGTTGCACCATCCTCTTCACTTATTATTGTAGCATCCTGTTCATCTGTTTCATGGTTAGATGGTTCAATTTCAAATTGTACACCTCGTTTTTTGGGCATACGTTGTGCTCGATGTAAACTCCTCTTTGTCTTCATCTTCTCTGAACGCTGCAGTATGAAACAATATAAAATTAGTAAAATATGTATTAATATATCAATAAGATCATCTATAAACACTTCTAAAGATGAGGTGTTATCAAATAACACTACATTCATCAGCTTGTTTGTAATTGATCAATATTAATTCGAATGTTTCACGCGAACATACAGTCGCCCCTTTCGACATTGTAATTCATATCGATCAATTGACGCAGGTCTTGTTAATGTAATGTTTTTTGACATCAAATCATCTTCAGAATTGAATGCATGTAAGAATCCTAATTGTAATAGCTTGACTACATATGCTGTTACGGTGGCAGCAAATCTGTTGTACTACTGTAGGTCTTGGCATTTAATTGGAGCTTATCTATTACGCGCGTCAAGGTGAGGAGGACAGATACTGTTTCCCTCTTTTATTTCGAATTAAATGCACAACACCTGTCAAGTTGAGTGAACCACTTCGGGTCTCCACCAGTAAATGTGTTTTTTTTGAGATATTTTATTTGATCGATCATGTGTAAGCAAATAATATTTCAATATGTTTCAAAATTAAAGGCTTAGGATAAAAAAATGTTTATTTATAACTAGCTGTCAAATTGACATTGTGATTTGGCTCCATGGGCCTGACCTCTGTTCGCATCATCAAGCCATTTCTCCCCTAAATCTCACTCACCATTATTTGATTTTAGATTTAGGGTTCCTATCGGATGGGACCAATTCCACGGTGGGCTTTCCAAGATTTTCCTCCCATTTCTTTATCAAGATCATGAATTCTTTCAAAGAATCATATTTTTATATTTCTTCTTCCATGTATGAGAAGGCATGGTCATCTCCTAACCACTAGGGAGTGTGGATTCTTGTTGCAACATGCGTGACATTACATTTTGAGTAGAATATGATTTGTTTTTCTAATAAAAGGTCCATTAAGGCAACATTGACCTATGGGAATTTTCCGCCTATCAATTATTTTACATCTTTAGATCACACCCACATAAAATACATATGCTGTTCTATGATGCTTGCTTGTCGATTTTATTGTAGCTAATCCATTTTTAGGGCGGGTCATGATTTCCAAAATAAATGGGGACATATGCAACTGAGGCCAGGTGTAACATTAAGTTCCGAAAATGTGTTTTGTATTTCAGCCATCAAGGAATTAAAATTTGAAGTCATCCTGATTCTTGTATTTTAGGGGAAAGCTTTATGACCTAAAACAAAATTGAATTTGATAAAAACCAATACCTTATTTGCATCATAAATTGCTCATTAACGCAGCTCCAACATTTTGGTGATTATTTCATCCATTTTTTCTTTTTCCCACTCCTCTAATACTGATTATTTCATCCAATACTGAGGGCAGATTAGGATCTTAACCTTCATTTTAATCCCCATTTTAATCTCCTTTTCTCTGTAGTTTTCTCTGTTTATGAATTGCCTTATACTCGGTCTTTCGTTTTCTCGTGTTTTTTAACCATGAATATGAGCATGGTCATCTCCTAATAGAAGCAAATGGTGCTTTGTTTGTAACAACATTGACCTGTTTTCTATTGTTTTTTCTCCCTAAACTCTTAAGTATTTGGTTGAAGGTACATGATCACACCCCTTACATATGTTCCCTTGCTTTTGGTTGTCATTTTTTTCTCTGTGGTTTTTTTGGTGGTTGTTTGTGAGTGGGCTTTCCAAAATCTGGGGACATATGCAATTTGCGTGAAGGGTGGCATTAAGTTCCTTGCTGAGTTTTTCATTTCACCATTATAGTTTGGAAAGTCATCTTTTCTTATCCAATCTTAGGGGAAAGCTTTATGACCTTTTTAAATTCTTTTAAAAGTCCAATAAATAATTCGTTTTTTAGCCATTTTTTCTTTTAGCCATTTTCACTTCTTTCATTATTTCATCCAAACTCATTTTTTGTTATCCATTTTTTGCATTCATTTTCTCTGAAGCTCTGACTGCATCTTGCGAATGAGAGATGAGAAGGAGATGTTGAAACAGGAATGGGCAGAACAACTTGAAAGTCTTAAACAATTAAACAAATCTGATAACCTACTCTCGAGTTTTGTAAGCTTCGTTATTTTTTTCAGAATTTATTACAAGTCTTTGATATTGTTAATGTTTATTTATACCTAGCTGGCATACTGTCACTCCTACGTGGCAAGGATTTGGTTCACTTAATGTCTGAGCTTAGGGTGTTCGCATACTGGCCCTTCTCCCCTAAACTCTTCTAAATAAATGGCGGTTGAGCAAAACAGTCTGAAACGACTCCAAAACGCGCCATGGAACAGTCTGGTAAATGGTGGTTGAGCAAACCAGTTTGGAAGGCGGGTAAAACAACCGCTGGTAAATGGTGGTTGAGCCTTTCATTGTGGCTTATCTATTACGCGCATCAAGATGAGGAGGACAGATACTGTTTCTCTCTTTTATTTCGAATTAAATGCTCAACACCTGTCCCGTTGTGTGAACCACTTCGGGTCTCCACCAGTAAATGTGTTTTTTTTGAGAGATTCTATTTCATCGATCATATGTAAGCAAATAATATTACAATTGGTGATCCTACGTGGCAAGGAATTGGCTCCATGGGCCTGCGAACTTAGGGTGTTCGCATACTGGCCCTTCTCCCCTATAAATAAACATTTTTCTTTCCTATATCTTTAATTTCTGGGAGTAGTGCCATTATGTCAACACCCCGAGTTCACGGGTCCATCGGGCCAATTCCTTGTCATGTAGGTTTATCAATTTTACAGCTAGCTATAAATAAACATAGCTAGTTATCTTATCCCTGTAGTTTGGAAACTCTTTATCTTATCTCCTTAGTATTGGGCAGTGTTCACATAGAGTTACAGAATTCTGTTTTGTATTAAATGGTACAGATTTTATATCTTACAGAGTTAGCGAGAGATATATAAAGAATGTGCTGGACATATGTTTGAGCTGTTGCATTCTTTACCTACACTGTACTACGATTTATATTCACTACCATTAATCCTTGTGGATTTTGATAATGGTTTGAATTTCAGTTTTTCAATTTTATAGGATGCAGTGGATGTTGTTTGTGAGAAAATTCAGTTCTCATTATTTGGCAGATGTCTATGGGTTGTGGACGATACCAATTGATATGTCCAGCACATTCTCCATATATCTGTAGATGACTTATTTTCAGATAACAAGAGACTCCAGCCATATGATCGCAGGTCCATGGAGCCAAATCCTCGCCACGTAGGATTACCAATTTGACAGCTAGTTATAATTAAACATTTTTTTATCCTAAGCCTTTAATTTCGAATCATATTGTAATATTATTTGCTTACATATGAGTGATCAAATAAAATATCTCAAAAAAAAGTCATTTACATTCTGAAGTTACTAATTCTATTGTGAAGTTAATATTATTTCCAATTAAGGTACTTTATGGGAGAAAACATAAAGCCATTATCTAATAGATGTTCACAGAATTATTTAGCAGGATCTTATGATCAAGAATCACTCAATTCCAATCTTAATATTTTTTTAATGTGCTCTGCTGTAGGGGCCAATTTTTGATAAATTAAATAGAAATCAGTCCATAAACTTGCAGTTCTGCTCAGCAATCTGTTATGTCTAATTCTAACTTAATTGAACAGATCTTTGGTCAAACAAAAAGCAGATCACAACATGCTTTCAGCAGAAGTGCAAGGTATACGTTAGCTTATATCAGAGAAAACAGGCAGTTGAGCTCTATGTATGAATACATTCCAGTGGAAAAGGGCCTTAAGTAATAAATGTGACTATTTTTTACATATTTAAGTGTCCTCTTGAAGCAGTTGGCATGAAAACTAACCTGCAATTTTTGCTTTGCTGGACCTTTCCTTTCAAAACTTGATAGAAGTAACCTCTTCTTATAAAATCCACTGTAATCAGGCACCCTGCAGAAGTAAGAAAGCAGTAAAGAAGACTAGGAAAGTGAATATATAATACCAATACCAATTTGAGAGTATCCAATCAAAATGTAAGACATGGATCAAGGTGTAGGGTCTTTTTAATCAAAGGTTGAAATTGATTTTGAGATGATCTTGTGGCTGGAATTATTTGATTTGATATTCATATTTATTTTTTACCTTCAAGTGTACAATTTTCTTTGTGTTTTTAATGGATGAATTTGAATCTTGAGAAGAAGGTTCCCTCTTTTTTTGCAGGTATGACTTAATGTCTGGATATGAAAGATCTGGTGATTGAACAACCCAACTTGGAATATGGAAAGACATGAATTGAGAAGACAAATATTCAACCCATTAAATAGATATGATGGGTTTGTCAACTGATATGTTGTTTTTATATTTTGAACAAATGACTCTTTTATTGTAGAAAATGAAAGTACCAATCAGTATTTATTGTGTACTAAGTAATACTGAGATGTTGACCCTATGCACATATGGTTTATAAAAAAACATATTTTTGAACTTCAATAATCAAAATTTTGGTTTTTATTCCATACTTTTCTCGACCATGCAAATGGGTTTGTGTTGAGGTTGAACTCATGAAATACTTGAAAGAGTCTATTGATGTTTAGGTTAGTTTTAAGCATTTTATGTAAAAATTATGTATGTCAATCTACCCAACACTTGTTTTCGTCCCCAAGCCTCGACCATTAAATTCAAAATGTCCCCTTATGTCTCACTCCAAGCTAGTTGTTGGAACACCGAGAAAGAATGACATAAAAGAAGTAGTGACGAAAAGAATGATGGTTGGAGCACCATGGCTAAGAAAAGTCATCCACCGGGAAAGAAACCCTAAAGTGATTAGTGTAGTTTCCAGAGAGAACCTTTGAGAAACACACAAAAGGCAAAGAACATTCTTCACACTCTCATTTCAGCTCCCTAGTCCATGGTTGTAGACACAAAATCACGCACTTTGGGTATTTATCTAGTCCTGATCACATACTACTATTCATATGATTCTTAAGTAAGAAAAGTACTAATCAACCCATGTCTTTGGCCACCCTTTCTTACTTTCTTACCACTTTGGGTCTTACACACCTTTTTGCCCATCGACCTCTCCGATCCTTTAGTTTTTGCTAAGCTAGGACGTCGCCGCGAGGTGCCCCCGTCCCCTCTGGGTGCCCCTAACCTCTTTGTACTTTACTCACATCTTTTGGGTCCTTTCTAGCCGTTTGGGCATCTTATCTTTTTGGTAGTTGGCCTTTTCGGGTTAATTACGAAAAGGGAATCATATAAATATAAAGTTATGTGACCATAATAAAGGACCAAGAACTAAGCATTAGCTATCACCACCTAAGGTTTCATCCAAAGGCTATTCTAGAGCATTCAAACATCCATTCTAAGCATCCATTCAAGGGCAAGGAACTACATTATTTTCATACGCTTCATAGGAGGGAAGTTCATTTCATTCCATGCACACATCTACTTGCATATCTAGTTATTTTCTCGCTATCAAGTATGACACGTACAAGAGCCACCTAGGGCACAATTCCGCACACACGCACGCACACACACACACACACACACACACACACACACACACACTAGAACTACATTGGGTCTAAAATGTAGTGCAACGCTCAATCATGAGTTCACTTGTTTGATAGCTAAAGACAAATCCAACCCCTCATTTACATTATTTTCTTTTTGGGATTTGATGCACTCTTGAGGGTTTTACAGGTTATTTCTTTATTGCAGGTTATCAATGACATCGGTGATCATCATACGACCTACTAGCAATAAGAAGTGAAGGACAACGAACACCTCGCAACCCCGTAAATCTTATTTTCTAATGCCTTAAGGAATTACACACGCCTGTAACAAGTTTAGGCCACCCCAAACGCCCTAGTCTAGCATATTCTAACACATCTGCATTTTTTTAGAATTGGTATGATAGTTTTCCCTCTCTCATTCAGCCAGCTTTTCCACTTCATCACACCCATGATTATCTCAGAATCATCGCAAAATCTCCCTATCTCCTCTTTCGAACTAGGGTTTCATACTTTCTATCTTAATTTGCTTGGATCTATTTTGTACTTAATTTTTATTCATTTACTCTACATTACAAATTAGAATTAGGAATCTATAAATTCTATATCTCGCTTAATCATTTGTTGAACCCCACTCATGATCGATCATTCAGATCTTTCTTTGCACATCATTTTTTCTATCATGGCTCCTAAAATTCATCAAAATTTTTTGTATGATTTACTTTAAATGCATCCTAATTGCAAGGTTGTTATGAAAAAATCCCTAGACACCATGTATGTCCCTAGAGATACATCGTCACATTAAGTGATTGTTATTTTCGATCATCTAACTAACAACCCTAGTCTTCGTGATCCTCCATCTAATCAACCCATGTTGGAGTCAATTCAAGCTTTGCATTCTTTATTTCAAGACAAATTGCAAGCTATGGAGTCCACGATTGTATATCTTAAATATGAAATCCAACATCTTAAGGATGTTTCTCGTGCTCATGATTGTTCTCCTTCTACACATCTTCTTCATTCTATGTCTTGTACATGTTCTCATATTAGCGAACCTCAAATCTTGTAGCTCCCCACGCCTCTTAAATTTGTAATCAATGTTAAGAAACAAGATATTCTTTCGTAGCTCATCACTCATCAATTAATCACTTGTCATCTACTCATTGTTATCCTCCTTATCGGCTTGAAAATATCAAGGTCTTCCATATTGTAATTATCATCAAATCAATGGACATAATGACAATTATTGCTATGCTTTACAATGAAGAATCAAGCATCTTGAGCATCAAGGTTTTATCTCATTCACTGCACAAATGTTTTGTTACATGGTCCTCTCCACTTGTTACATCTCAATGGGTTCCTAAATTTAATTCGTCTATGTCTAATGAGCATCAAGTCATCACTTCTAATGTTTCTTCTTCCATCACTCAAGCACTACCTATGCAATCCACTCAAACTAAGCAACCACCTCTCAAAATTAGTCTCACTCTGCCTCCTCTCAATTCATCTACAACGCTATCAAGTCAACCTAAGAAACCTCCTCTAAAAATCAGTTCAACACCTCCATCACCTCCTAAGTCTCATGCACATTCACTAATACATCATTTGTCTCATACGCGCCTATCTTCTAGCATGGTCACGCACCTTCATCTCCATAAGCATCGAGTGAAGGACCTTCGTCTTTCACTTTTAACAGATAGCACACTTACCATGACATGCTTGGGGGCATCACTCCTATTCTCCCCCGCATTGTAATTAAAATGTTTATATCATCCCATACACTTGACACTTCGTGCTTGATGACTAATATTCTCTAAGCATTATTAATAACCTCTTGATACATCTGTATCATCACTACCCGATGACACACTCTTGTGTTATGGTTCACACTTGACTGTTGAGGGCATCCTATACACATGAACCTCACACACTACACACTTGACATACTTCTCACACATATTCATCACTACACAATCAACACACTTATGACACATTCTTTCTCACACACATTCAACACAACATACTACACACTCAGCGCTTTTACGACATACCTCTCTTACATCACATAACACATCTCTCTTGCGCGCAATAAACACAAACATCTTACACAATCTACATATCCATAATGCACTACCTACTCGAACACTTTCACATGTGACATAACCTACTACTAGTTAGACATGTTCACAACACATCTCTCTCAACACATAGCATCACACACTCAATGTGTTTACAATAAATCTCTTTCGAAGACATTCAACACAATATACTACACAAATGACACCTTTTCTCTCCTTCACAAACAACACAGCACATTGCACACCCAACACATCTCTCACATAATCAACACTACACACTTCCCTATGAAGCACTCTAGTTCCATAGTCCATACTCAATTGCTGAGGGTATACATCTAAAATGGACCTCACCACATTTACGCATTCACTCACTCACTCACGCACTCACATTTTATGCTCTATGCTTTATCACTTGTATCTTTCTAACACACAACTTGAACCATTTCCTGATGACGCACTCTTGTTCTACGGTTCATTCTTGACTGCTGAGGGGGCATGTATGAATGAACCTCATCTCATGCATAAACATTCGCTGGGGGCACACGTTCTAACACACTCATACTACATTACATTTTGTCTCATCTACAACATACTACATATCTTGTTGGGGTTATCACATGTGGTTGTACAGATAATACTTCATATCTAAGCATACATGCAAATAAAAGTGGATATTCTACCAAAAGAAATATACATAACAAGAGATATAAATCAACACCGTATTTAACGTTGTTCACCCAAAGGTGTGGGTTCCACCTAAAACAAGCCTATCTATTATCCAAAGCTTTCACAAGATATACAATGAAGATTTACAATCTTCCACACGTCTTAGATGTACAATCTTGTCTTTCTCTCAAGCTTTTGCTTTATCACAAAGAATTATTGTTGTTGCGAAATCAATGGCACTTCTCGATGTTGATCAAATTTCTAGTTTGATCATACTAGCATCCAGTGTGATTGCACAACATTGAATCCTTTCCCCAAGTGTGGGACTTGCAAAATGAGAAAGGAATCTCCAATTTAGAGGTTGGTTCCTCAATTCCTCTGGTTAGATTTATCACTTACAAGTTGCAGAGGTCTATATTCTTAACCCTACCCTAAATTCCAAAGGAGACAGAGATAGAGAATGCAAAAAGCTAAAACTAATGCTAATAGGTGATGCACCAAAGAAGTGGTGAGCATTTTTACTTCTGCATTGACACGATAAAAAAATGCAACAAAGAACCTCACGCACAAACTAATAATTGTAATGAAGGATCAAAAATTAACCAAACAACACAAGCGAGGATGAAAACTAATCACGGAGGCTATATTGTTATTTTAATCATCAAAATCACTTGCATTACAACATTCGAGAGGCAAAATAAAGTTGCGACTCTTAGAAGAGGTCTGATATTCCACCAAAATCACTTCCAAAGTGAGAAAGGGGACCTACAATACACAAAAATGTTCAACCTTTGAAAATGAGCCAAATCGCTTTTACAAAGCGAGGGCGAGCCTGTGAGAGAGAAACGCGGAAAACGTGGGAGAGGTTCAATCATTGACCAAAATACATTCAAAACAGCATGGGCACCCTTACATACCCATTCCTTGACATTTTAAACCATGTTGGGAGAGAATGCGAGCCATTCTTCATTAAAAACGGTGGTTGAAACGTCATTTCTACTCATCACCACGTGTCAGAGACATTTTTCAATTTTATCTCTCTAAACTCCATCAAAATGCAAAATTGACCCCGGAATCTTGTAGAGAATTTTACCATCTTTCCATTGATATAAAGAACGTGAAAAACTGAGCTCTGGATCGAAAGATATGGCGATTTGAAGTTTTAGGTCAAAACAGGGCCAAATCGAGTCGGCGGGCAAAAATTTGAAAATTTTTACCTTTTTGGTCATTTGGAAAATTTTCTAAAATTTTCCCGCACTCCGCCCTTCCAGTGTGCCACGTGGCATGTTTTTATTGGGTTCGAGGGCATCCTACTTCATTTCCTTCGTTTTTCCTTTGGAAAATTTTTCTCGAAAATTCCCACCGGCCGGTGAGTGAGGACACGTGGCGGGCACCGATTGGACTCGGGCCTATCCTTCCCGAATTTTCCGCGGGTCTCTCGATAATTTTTGACTGACACGTGTCAAAACCCCATTCAATGTGGGTTTGACCTTTCAAAATTTTCTCGCGGGCTTGACCTTGGTTTTTTTTGGACACGTGGCGAGATTATTGGCTCATGCAATAAGGGGGGCTTTCCTTCTAAATTTTCCTTTATTTTCTCCTGGGAAAATTTTCCAAATTCTCCTCGCTACACCACTCCAAGACATGTGGCGACATATGATTGGCTGGGCCCTTGGGTCAAATATTTCCTTTTGCGCCAAAACTTTGGGAAAAGTTCCCAATTTCCTCCCGCGCTTGCAGTTCGAGCTCACAGTGACACATGGCAAGCGCGATTGGACGCGGGCGGCGGGCTAAAACATACCTTTTGAAATTTTGGTGAAACACTTGGTAAAAAACCAAGTTTTCCTCCAACCCGTGCCACCTTCACTCTCCTTAGGACACGTGGCGGGTTTTTACTGGCCATGCGGGCTTTCTTCTCAAAAATTCCATGCGCCAACACTTAGCCCAAATTTTCAAATTGCTCCCCTGGACACGTGGCATTACCTGATTCATCGGCGGGCCGATGAGGAAAATATTTCCATTTGAAATTTCACCAAACACTTGAATAAAATTCCAAGTCTTCCCCCGACCCCGCCACTTTCTGGACACGTGGCAGCTTCTCATTAGGCATGGCCTTGAAGTGGAAATTTCCCACCAAAACTCCACCGAGCCATAACTTCAAAAATACATGGAGTTAGGAGGAAAACTTTACCTTTCTAGAAAGTTGAGAAAGAGCTCTATCCAATGGTGCCATTTCCAGAAGGTTTTGAGTGCTTGAAAAGCAAAAATTATGTCTGAGGCACAAGAGAAGGAAGGATGAAAGGAGTTAGCCAAAAATGAGCAGGGGGCACATTTTGGATAACAATTTTGGCGACTCAGAGGGATCATCTAGCCTGCTGGATGAAGTTACCAGTTGCCTGAAGCAATCCATTGGGCATGGAGTCATCATTTCCTCTATTTGATACCCCAACTGACTAGAACGTTGCAAGGAGGAAGATGGAATATCACCTGATGGAGCAAGGCCTGCAACACATTCCCAGGAACAACAAGCTTGTGCCAAAGCACTTAGGGAAAGCAAAACTAACCTACAACGCAAAACAATGTGCACAAGCACTTGGAGGAATGAAAACCTAAGCTAATATTTACAATGTGGAGAATTTCCCTTTAGTAACAATGCTTTAGATGGATCCCATTGACTGGAATCTGCAGTTCTTCGCCATCCAATGAAGACAATTGGAAAGCATTATTGTCCTTACACTTTGTGACCATGTATGGGCCACTCCAAATGGCATCAAATTTTGAATGCTTTCCTGGTTTTGCTCTATCTGCATCCCATTTTAACACTAGATCTCCAACATGGAAGGATCTATTCTTGGCCTTTCTATCAAAGGTCTTCTTTATCAAAACTTTGATCCTTCTCCATTGCTTGGAATGCCTCGATTCTGATTTCTTGGAGCTCCATCAATTCTCGCATATCTAACTTCCATGGGTTCAAAATCCAACAACTCTAATGTTTCATGAGTTCCAATGTTGGCAACTCAAGTGACACGGCAAAATTGCCTCTCTCCCATAAATAAGCTTAAATGGAGAGTTACTGTAGATCTCTTGGGAGTTATCCTATCGGCCCATAAAGCTGATTTCAATTTAGTATGCCAGGACCTATGATTTTCATCAAGAGTCCTTCTAATGATTCTCAACAAGTTCTTGTTTGTAGACTCGGCTGCCATTACCACAGGGGTAATAGTTTGATGAAGTACTTAGGTAGATCCCATTCTTGACAGCCCATTCAGTCACCTTGGATCCAATGAATGCCAATGCATTATCTGATATTATTGTAGCTGGTATGCCAAACCTAGTTACTATTCCCTCATAGAAGTCTAGGATACTAGCTTCATTTGCTTCCTTGAGTGCTACTGCCTCAGTCCACTTAGTGAAGTAATATGTGGCTGTTAAAATCCACTTGTGCCCTTGGCTTGAATTGGGATTAATGACCCCAATGAAGTCTAAACCCCATTGCATGAATGGCTGGTCAACTGAAATTGGATGCGATGGAAGGGCAATAGTCTCTCTTTACTGTGAAGAATGCACAATTCTTGCACCTCTTGACCCATGCATAGCAATCACTTTGAAAATCTTGGGCCAATAATAACCAGCCCTCATGATCTTTAGAGTTTTGTCACTCTTGGTGCAAAATGACCCCACCCGGTCCACCATGGAACTCTTCCAACACCCTATGAATCGATCTGTACCCGATGCATCTCAAAGATACTCCATTCACATCTCTTTTGAGCAACACCATCAACAAGGGCATATGGGACATGGCTGCAATCTGAAATGCCTTCTTTGGGTCTTGTTCATCTCTGGAGGGCATAGGCCTCGTGCTTAGGAAGTGCATTATGTCTTGGGTCCAGCAAGGAGTGGGGACACCAATATTTTCTTCTTGAGTGCTTCCTTGCTCATGGTTGTCTTCTGAATGCCAAAACAACTTCCTTCTCATTGCATGCTTTCTTTTGTTTGCCCAAAATCAGCCGCTCACACAATCCTTTTCCTCGACCAACTTGGTAACTTTGATCTCAATGTCATACTCCATGACACAAGTGATCCATCCTGCCCTCTTTTCATTCAAGTCTTTGTTGAGGAGGAAGTATTTAACTCCCGCATGAGAAACCAACAATTGAACCTTATTGTTTGAAACTAGATGCTTGAATTTCTTCAAGCTCCTAATTACTGCAAGAACATGCTTCTCAATGAAAGAATATCTCACCTCATAGTCCTCTAGGCTTTAGCTAAAGAAAGCAATTGGCTGCTCATCATTGTCCTTGTTCTGTTGTACCAAAATTGCAGAGATAGTGTCATCACCCCCAAATGCATAGAGGATGAAATCCTTGGAGAAATCCGGGTTGATGAGAGTTGGTGCTTGAGAGATGGCTTCTTTGATTGCTTTAAAACTTTCCTTGCCTTCTTTGTCCATTTGAAAGCCATGCTTTTCTTTAACAACTTGGTGATAGGCTTGACTAGGGCTGTAAAATTCGGGACAAACCTCCGAACAAAATTTATTCTCCCCAAGAAACTCTGGAGGGCCTTCTTGTGGCTTGGCAATGGCAGTGCTCTTATGGCTTCAACTCTTTCTGGATCAATTGCTAATCCTTCTTTGGAGACAATGTGACCAAGGAGCTTTCCTTCATGAGCTAAGAAAATACATTTTTTAGGGTTCAAGGAGACTCCAAATCTTCTGCACCTTTGGAACACTTGTCTCAAATGAGAGAGGTGGTCTGCTGTATTTTTGGAAAAAATAGTGATATCATCAGATATATCAGCACTATGTTGTTAATCAAACCTTTGAACGCCATGTCCATTGCTCTTTTGAAGGTGGCTCAGCGTGGGACAGCCCCAAATGGCATTTCCCGTATGCATAAGTTCCCCATTTGGTTGTAAAAGGCTGTCTTGAACTAATCTTCTTCCTTCATCGTAATCGATTGTACCCTAAATAGCCATCAAGTAGTTAAAACCTTTCGGAGCCCGGCAACAACTTGCAAAATCTGCTCCATGGAAGGTAGTGGGTAATGATCCTTGAGAGATGCTCTATTCAAATCTTTGAAGTCAACACATAATCTGATTTCCCCACTCTTCTTTCTGACTGGAACCAAGTTGGCAACCCAACTAGAATGCTTGATAGGGAATATGATTCTTGATTCTATCAACTTATCCAACTCTTTCCTCATGAGAGGCTCCATGTGGGGGTTGACTGGCCTTTGTTTTTACCTGATGGGCTTAGTACTTTGGTCCAATTCAATGGTATGCTGAGCTAACTTGGGATTGAAACCTTTCAAATCTTCATAACTCTCAAGCAAACACATCAGGAATTCTTGAAAAGTTGTATAAACTCACACCTTTCTTGCTCAGTTGTCATCTTGCCAACTTGGAGTGATTTGCCTTCTTCCACCGAGATGGACACTAAATCTTCTCTCTTCACTTGGATGTTTGCTTTCTCCTTCCTAAACTGATCATTAGGACTGAAAATGGATTCCAAAGTAATAAGCCCCTTTGGTAGTTTATTAGTTCTCACTGTACCACCTGGTCACCATATTGTTGTTCCAACTTTTCTGATTTTTAGTGAGAACTCAGCCTCTTCTTGCAAGAAATGGATGATTTGCTGATCATTTTCGAATACTTGCCAACTTACATTGTTGTTCGGCACTAAAGGCCTCATAATCACATGGATTTTTGGTTGTACCTTGTCCTTTTGAATTCTCTCCACAACGTCAAAGGCTGCCCTAATGCTGCCGAAGCTGCTGCCAGCTTGGTTCTCTTTCCTAGGAATGGATTTGATGTCAAAACCCTCAAAATCTTCAATGAGGTCCCACACCCTATTCTTGTAGCACTTGAGTAGATCATTCTTGACAAAGATGTTGCCCTTGACTTAGTTGACAATCAACTCACTTTGTCACCAAAGACTTGCAAGTTCTTTATTCCTCTCTTGATTGCCCAATGCGATCCCTTGCACCAAGGCTTCATATTCAAAGAATGTTGTTAGAGCATGCAAACTGAAATCTAAAAGCTGAATAATACTTAACTCCTTGAGGTGAAACCAGCATGGCTCCCCCTCCTGCACCTTGTCTACTCCTTGATCCATCAAAAAACAACTGCCATACCTCATTTTCATCCTTGTGGTCTGGCTTGGTGATGCTAGGAATAGGCTGATTTTCTTCATGCATGCAATAGACTCCTAACTCAGATTCTTCTATTTCTTGATAAGGATCAAAAGCATGCACCTTGCTTGCCCATTCATCAAGAGTCAAATCTGGGATGCTTCCTACCTTGGTGTTAGCTTCATCAGTGCTTGGATAATCTTCTTGATCAAATGTTGAACAATTGGTATTGATCTGACTTGGAGTGTAAGGCTCAATGTGAAAGTTTGCAATAGGTTCAGATCTGATTGTGGCTTTGGTTCCATATCTTGTTACAAAAGCATGTGTGACCAATCGGTAGACAAGTAACCTCCAATCTTAGCATGTGAAATCCCTTGACAAACATAGGGCAAAGAGTGGTGGAAGGTCTAATACTTGAGACATCTTGCAAAACAACCACGTTGGGATAGGCATGCAAAGTAAGACTCAAGTTTTTAATCATTCCAACTCATTTGTTATTGCTGTCCCATCCAATTGCACTACCCCTTTGGATATGGTTTCATCTTGAATTCCCAATGATCAACTATTTGCTTGGGCATTCTTGAACTACTTGCCCCGGAATCATCATGCAATTGTGTACTAATTGATTTCCAATGATTAATGAAACATAGAATGGAGGGGGCTTCAACATTTTACCTTGATGTCCTCCATGGTTCCCCTCAAGTCGGGCAACATTTGTGAGCACTTTCTCATGCATTTGGATTTGCTGATTTGAAGTTGACCAGTCCTTCATGGCAGCTTGTAGCAAATCTCTTTGGCCCGGATAGATAGTGATTCCCACATTGATATGTTTACATTTGTATTCTTCATCTAATCAATGATATTGAATGGGGATGAAGTATCCTTTTGCTATCCCTTGCTCTACACATTCATCCTTGTATATGGCGCAGCAACAACTTGCATTTGGATTGGCCTAGAACTATTTTAGGCAATCCTTGCATCTTGGGATTACATTTTTCTTGCCAATAGTTTGTGGAATGACAAGAGGTTGTGAATTACTTAGAGCCAATGATTGTTCTTCACCCAAATTTCTCCTCTTCGACCTTGTGTTGGCTACAACACTTTGGGAAACTGTCTGTTCATGCCACAAAATCTTCTCTGCCCGCCACAAGTGTGGTATCATTCGGAGCTGATTCCTACTAGAATGTTTCTTGTTGTTGGTCATTTCTTTGACTACCTTCACCCTCCACACCAGTTTTTTTCACCATTAATGCTTGATTCAAGGCATCACTGAAGCACATGGATTGGTTATGAGGTTCATTGCATGGGAAACACCAATCATACTCTTGAGCCATATTGTTTTGTGCATCGGCACTAATGCTTTGGATGCGAGATGTAGCATTTGGATTATAGGGTTGAAATGGTCTTGGCGTAGGAGGCCTTGCTTGATTTAGATTTGCAGTTGGATTGGGTGGTCTTTGGGGTTGATATGGTTGCTGTTAAGGTTCGAGCTTGGGGCTGGAAAGAAGTTCTAAAACCTTGAGCTTGCTGCCTTTTGAGTGCAACCAGCTCATTACCTAGATTTTGCAATTGCTTCATGACTTCTTGAAGTTCATTTGAGGCACAAGAAGATGAAGTAGAAGCTTCACTTGAATTCGATTTCTAGGAGTGGGAATAGAAGCTAAATTAGGCACTTTGGCTAGTACTTTGGTTCTCTAAACTTGGAAATAATGGCATTGGAGGCCTAGAGCTAGCTTGCACAAACTTAAATCAAACAATTTTCAGCTCTAATGGCAATGCTATAAGCAATGGGGATAGTTGTGCCTCCCATGGACTTAATTAACATAGAAATATCATAATTTAAAGCTTTAAGGTAATAAAGAAAAGCACCTTCTCATTGGCTTTACTGCCCACCGAATTCTCTCCCAAGTCCTTTGAAATCTGAAATTAAAATCGGTCACCGCTCATTGGGAGCTCTCTTGATGGTTATCACTGCTCCAAAGGGACAAGTTGTCTCCCTTTTCCCCAAACTACTCATGGAGGGTCATACATAGTTGATTCCAATTTGAATAGAACCTAAGGCAAGGCTCTGAAACCATTGTAAAGCTTTCCCTTTGAATGAAGATGCCAACAATTTGACAAAGAATTGCATCTCATTGATCTCATGGATTGCACAAATGTTAGCAATATCCTTGACATGAGCACCGGAGTGGTCTGATTTTCTCCAGTGAAGTATGGAATGTTCTTCAATGCCGCAATCGATTGATTTTGTGCATTAAGAGCAAGTGGGTCAGCTTGCCATGAAATTGACATAGGGGTTGTTGTGTGCCATTCTAATTGGCCTTAGAACCCTTGTTGATTGAATGAAAGGCCTACCAGTGGGATGAGTTGAGAGAGTTCTATTTGGTGGAGATGGAGACCTTTGGATTCTCCTCCCACTTTGCCTTATTCTTGGAGATAATTACGTATATTCAAACAACACCTCTTCTTCTCCACTCTTGACCTTGTAGTGATTCTTCTCATGAGTTTTCGTGTCCGCATCAAGCTAAAACCAGTGATTCTTCTTCCTTTGAGTCGCCGGATGTGTAATTTATAGCTCTTTTAAAGAAAGAAACTTACAACAAATGCACATTAATTTTGTTGCAATGAAGATGAAGACTTCTATGTCCCACCGGGTGTGCCAAAACTATTGTTACAAATCAGTAGCACCCCCTGGATGTTGATCAGATTTCTAGTTTGATCATACTAGCATCCAGTGTGATTGCACAACATTGAATCCTTTCCCCAAGTGTGGGACTTATAAAATGAGAAAGGAATCTCCAGTTTAGAGGCTAGTTCCTCAATTCCTCTGGTTAGATTTATCACTTACAAGTTGCAGAGGTCTATATTCCTAACCCTACCCTAAATTCCAAAGGAGACAGAGATAGAGAATGCAAAAAAGCTAAAACTAATGCTAATAGGTGATGCACCAAAGGAGTGGTGAGAATTTTTACTTCTCAAGATTGACACACCCATAAAAATACAACAAAGAACCTCATGCACAAACTGATAATTGTAATGAAGGATCAGAAATTAACCAAACAACACAGGCAGAGGATGAAAACTAATCAAAGAGGTTGTATTGTTATTTTAATCATCAAAATCACTTGCATTACAACACCTGAGAGGCAAAATAAAGTTGCAACTCTTAAAAGAGGTCTGATATTCCACCAAAATCACTTCCATGGTGAGAAATGGGACCTACAATACACAAAAATGTTCAACCCTTTGAAAATGAGCCAAATCGGCTTTACGGTCGAGGGCGAGCCCAGGAGAGAGAAATGCGGGAAAACATGGGAGAGGTTCAATCATTGACCAAAATACATTTAAAACAGCATGGGCACCCTTACAGACCCATTCCCTAACATTTTTAACCATGTTGGGAGAGAATGCGAGCCATTCTTCATTAAAAACGGTGGTTGAAACGTCATTTCTACTCATCACCACGTGTCAAAGATGTTTTTCAATTTTCTCTCTCCAAACTCCATCAAAATAAAAATTGACCTCGTAATCTTGTAGAGAATTTCACCACCTTTCCATTGATATAAAGAACGCAAAAACCGAGCTCTGGATCGAAAGATATGGCGATTTGAAGTTTTAGGTCAAAACAGGGCCAAATCGGGTCGGCGGGCAAAAATTTGAAATTTTTACCTTTTTGGTCATTTGGAAAATTTTCCAAAATTTTCCCACGCTCCACCCTTCCAGGTGCCACGTGGCACATTTTTACTGGGCGCGGGGGCATCCTGCTTCATTTCCCTTCGTTTTTGCCTTTGGAAAATTTTCCGAAAATTCCCGCCCGGCCGGTGAGTTGAGGACACGTGGCGGGCGTTGATTGGACGTGGGCCTGTCCTTCCTGAATTTTCCGCGGGTCTCTCTTATAATTTTCAACCTGGACATGTGTCAAAACCCCATTCGATGCGAGGTTTAACCTTTCAAAATTTCCTCGTGGGCTTGACCTTGCTTTTTTGTCGTTAGCTGACACGTGGCGAGATTTTATTGGCTCACAATAAGGGGGCGGGCTTTCCCTTCTAAATTTTCCTCTATTTTCTCCTTGGGAAAATTTCCCAAATTCTCCCCTCACTCCGCCACTCCAGGACACGTGGCGACATATAATTGGTTGCGGGCCCTTGGGGCAAATATTTCCTTTTGTGCCAACACTTTGGGAAAAGTTTCCAACTTCCTCCGCGCTTCGCAGTCCGAGCTCACGGTGACACGTGGCAAGCACCTTGATTAGACACGGGGCGTGGCTAAAACATACCTTTTGAAATTTTTGGTGAAACACTCAGTAAAAAACCAAGTTTTCCTCCAACCCCCGCCACCTCCAGCTCCTTAGGACACGTGGCGGGTTTTTGGCGCGAGCTTTCTTCTCAAAAATTCCATGCGCCAACACTTAGCCCAAATTTTCAAATTTCTCCCCTGGACACGTGGCATTACCTGATTCATCGGCGGGCCGATATGGAAAATATTTCCATTTGAAATTTCACCAAACACTTGGTGAAAATTCCAAGTCTTTCCCCGACCTTGCCACTTTCTGGACACGTGGCAGCTTCTCGTCAATTGGTGGGGGCCTTGAAGTGGAAAATTTCCCACCAAAACTCCACCGAGCCATAACTTTAAAAATACATGGAGTTAGGAGGAAAACTTTACCAATCTTATATCTTCGACACACACTAATGGAATCTGTGAATCTAAGGCAAAAGAAGCCCTCCTAACTGGAATTGGCATGATAGATCGGTCGGTGAGGATGACTGCTCGAAGGCTCCAATCAATATCGAGCTCTGGCATGATCTGATCTATAGGTTGTGGGATACGGGAAAATGACCTGGGATTGTTTCGTGTATATCTCCAGATAGGGTCATAGGGTGGATGATGGATATAGTGGACTCTACGGGTGATTCTCTGGTCTAGTCCAGAAATCCTTAGCTTTGTTAGCTACTATATCTAACAAGGATAACTATGTGATAATGGTTGGTGGAAGTGGAGTGGATCTAAATACTAATGTGTGCGTAAGCCAGCGTCAACGTCGGATTGACCTGTGGACTCGTTGGGTTGTGGGATTTGTGGATCACAACCATAGATTCTTGGTTGTTGTGGACTCTTGTGGTCATACGAGGAATCAATCTCTAATCCCTAGTATCTAGTAGTCGTATGCCTTTTCGGCCTCTATATTTAGAACTACAAGTTGTGCAATCTTCTTAGAGTACCTTACGGGCGTTACTTGCAGCACTGAATTCTTAAGCTAGTGTATATGTCGGTGAGAATGTCTCTCGTCTGGCTTGTGTGGGACCAAGGGTCCTGACAACCGAATGTTTTCTCTCTTTCAAGCCCTTCTACAGTCATGTGGATATTTATCTAGGGTAATCTGTAGTTTGGCTGGTTTGACCAAAATGTGTGTGCTTGGTCATCTTCTATGTTTAACCCTCTTAATTGTGAGCTGATCTGTTGTAAGTCTGTTGTTGTTTGGAAGACTTGGATTCTAAGATTCTGATCTATATCAGTTATTGCCGTAACAAGATTGGGTTGAGGCACGATTGGCTCGAATACGTATTCTCTGGGCTCTCTAGGTCCCATGATTGTCATGCAAAAAGGAAATGATATAAATCTAACTAATGACAAAATAAATTAACTATGCATAAGATATATCTATGTATATTCCTAAATCTGATTTTTTTGATAAACTATTGAACAAAATTTAAAAGAGCAATTATCTAATATATCTAGAAATTGACAACTAAACTAATAACAAAATTAAAACAAACAAAGCAGGAGTATAGCTACTTGCCTGTGCAGTTGTAAATCTATTCTAAATAACTAGAAATAACTGATCTAATCTATTTGAAAGACTCTCGATCCTACCTCAGAAGTGAGGAGTGAATCATAGTTTCTCAGAAACTATCAATCCCCACAGCTTCCCCGGCAATATCGAAAGTGAGATTAACTGAAATGAAATGATTGACTACTTTTTTTGATATGTTTTAACTAGAACTTTGAAAGCTTGAACCTGGATTTTGCAGAATAGTGGTGAATCCGGTTGTGTGTGGCTTTGTCCCCTCAGTGTGATCTCCTCATTCCTTCGTGCTCACGTGAATCCAGAAAAGCATGTGATGTTAGCATCAACAAGAAGTTGGTATCGAAATAATGGCAGCTTAGGATGCAGACTGAATACAATGTGAGTAGGAGAGGGATAGCGCAAGAGAACAGAGCTTGGCTTATGCAATTCTAGCGGGATTTATTGCGAGTCATGCGACACAAAACATCAGAACACTAAAACTATTCTTTTTGACAAAACAAAACCTGCTGACTTTAATGGCTTCCTACTAAAAATTAAACTATCCTACTCTATCATGGATTGCATGAAATACAATAACAACACTAGCACAAGAAGATTATGTGGCTTCTAAAAAAAACAACACTAACTATGCATGCAATAAAGAAAAACTATGAATCCTAAGAAAAATTGAAAGACTAAGCTATTGAAATGAGAAATTGAGAGGAAAATTTGAGGGGCCATTTGCTTGAGCACAAGCCAGCTATTTATAGAATTCCCATTTACCCAAAGGTGAAAACCAATTTGATCTCTTAAACCATAAACAATGCAAAAACACTATTCCAGGGAACCAGAATCATAAATACAAGCAAAGGCGGTGAAAAAAGCTGGTAAACGTTGAATTTTACGTGAGTCGCGATAAAAAGAACATTCTGGAAAATGCGTGAAGGACCGCCACCACTGAGCGGGCGGGCGGTTGGTTGGCAAGACCCCTGCACTGGGGGTCACGAGACCACCTGCCCGGCGGGGTGGCGGTTTCATCACTTGAAGACCAAAAGAAAAGAAAAAGAGGGGAAGAAAAAAAAAAAAGCACGCAGGGGGGCTAAGCGGGGCATGCGGGATGTTAACACATACTTGGAGAGATTTTCGGATCCCGAACACCTTGTGAGGAGACCTGTATCATCATTGGGGCACGTGTAACGTTGTTACGGTGGTGCGTACCCTACTGATTTTGGGTACGTACATATTGCCCCCTCGGAGAAGCGTTTTAGCCATGAAGAGGTAAAAATGGTGGAGTCAGTATGGCGGTCCCAAAATGGGAAGTTAAAAATATACACACGATACGCCGTGTGTGAAATGACGCCATCAAAATTCCCACTACTGCTGAAAATGAAAAGAGGACTCAAGTGCAGATAGACAAAATAAATCGAAAAATAAATACTAAAATAATATGAAATGAGGACGTACCATTTGTGCGGGGATAAGAACTTACCTCCGTCGGTGCTCCAAACCTGCGAAAAGGGCATTCAAAACAAGTCAGGATGCTATATATGTAAAAGTGGGCCCATTTTCCTATTCATTTGCGTGTGTCGATTTGATTGATTTTGAGCTCTGGGACCCACGGTGATGGTTTCTGATGAGAGTATAGTCAAAATGTTTGGGACGAGATTGTGATCATGCCTCCATGAGCGGAACACCGACCCGAGATCACAAGTTAGTTTTCTCGATTTACCATTTTTATCCCCAAAATGTTAAAATGGTGAAATCTTTGTCATGGGGGGATTATTTTTGAAAATGTCAGTTTTAATAGGGTCACTTAGGGGGCGCCTAATGGGTAGGCTTTGTTTTGGTCAAAATGGTCATGTTTTTGTGTTTTAGGCATTTTTAGGGCACATGACCCGCGTGGAATTTGGGACATGACCGCCACCCTGAGCAGGGCGGCGGTTACATGACCACCGCCCTGATCAGGGTGGCGGTTACAAGACCGCCACCTTTAAGGCGGTGATTACGGAACCGCCACCCTGCTCAGGGTGGCGGTCCTTCACAGAATGCATAAACAATACTTATTTGAATTCATTTTTGCATTTCTAGCATTCTTACCTATGTTTTCATGATTTTTCTAATGTCATTTGAATACTAACTTACTCCTTTTTGTGTGTTTTTGGGTGTATGCAGGTGAAGGAGGAGTATATCCGATGGAGCCGAGAGAGAGAGAGTGTGATTGGCTTCCGGTAGTATTGGATGCCCTTTCTCAGGATGAGCAGGACACTCTTCAGAGGGCGGTATATTATATTGCACATATCACGGGTCCCACATGTTGCACCTTCTAGTCACATACTTTGTGACTTGTTTTCATATTGGGATGCTGATCGAACACTTTTCGATTTCCGGGTCAGGGGTGAGTGGACCATCACTTTGGAGGATGTTTACCACATCTTGGGGTCCCGATCATCGGGAGATGGCTCACACTTGAGACAGCAGGGTCACGGGCTCAGATAGCACAGTGGGCCTCATATATGGGAGACACAGTTATCTCCACTTGGTTCGAAGAAGGGGGTGAGGGTCTGATCTATTCCTAGCCTTGCCTATCCCCTTGATTCGTCAGGCCATTATGGGGATCCTTGCCTCGAGATTGATCGGGGACAAGGGAGGAGACACTTTACTTTATTTTGGTCCCCCATTATTGCACAGATTGAGGGACATGGCGGATTATGCACAGGGGGCGACATTCTTGGGACCACCTATCATGATTTGTCTTGGGTGGTTCATTTACGGGGCGATCATTGAGCCATCGACCACAGTTATGAGTTGGGTCTACACAGCATTCATCCCTTATGGGAGAGGTGTAGAGGTGGCGGATCCCGGAGCCGTGAGGCAGCCGGATGGACGGATATGTCGGTGCTCGAGCACCTCACCGGCCCGATCACCTCCTTGACCACTTGATGACATGGAGGCCACACCCTATCGAGGCCATGGGGGTTATGGGGTGAGAGGCTCTTACTTTGATCTCTTGCTCCACCACGGGGCAGCTTGTGGATAGGATGGGGGGAGGTGGAGATACATCCTTTTGGTCGAGTGCCTCGGCGGTTTGGCCTTCCTTACGTGGGTATGCTTCCCCAGTGGTGCCGATATATACGAGATCGATTCGGGAGGCTAGGGGGTCTAGAGGCCGGGGTTGGACCGTTGTTACTCTGGTGTCCCCATTGCAGCTAGGAGGGGTAGTACGCTGCTCGAGGAGAGCGGTGCTCCTCGGGCACCCTTACTTGAGTTGCCACATGCCGTCCCCCCATAGCGGCGATGACCCCATTGATATAGACTCGAGTCGAGGGAGTTCACGGGGGAGAGATGGAGGAGGGAGACCGAGGCTGGTCGGTGAGTCGGGTGGAGAGGAGGACAGCGATCTGAGTGGCATGACACTCAGGATATCTTACAGGCGGAGAGGGCGGAGCAGAGTGCGGAGAGGGTGACCTAGCTTTAGAGGAGCCACTTTCTCAGGGCTTGGGTGGAGAGGATGAGTCCATAGTAGGATGTTATGTGGCCCCAGGCATAGGAGGAGTACATCAGTCAGTGGCGGCATCTGTGGTAGGTGCTGACCCTAGAGGATCCATCTTGGAGGCCTGGAGATCCGAGTGAGTTATCATCCTTCTCTTTAATGTTTGTTTAGGATTGCCTTAGTTGTTATCTCTCCTTTTTTTTACTTTTGTTTCTATCTTTTGATTATTTCTAATTCATTTTTCTCCTTTTCTTGCAGAGACTGCTGATGAGTGGCGAGACCTGATTCACGGGTATATGCACTGATACCCTGATGATCCCCATGGAGAAGACCCATGCGGAGCTATCCCGTGGGATGCGGGGAGCCTTGAGCGGTGCCGGTAGGCATACCGACATTTTTTTCCCCTATCTGGCATGTGGCCAGGATGGTGACTACCCTCCGTACCGAGTTGGCAGGATACAGGACAGCAGAGCACCTGATGAGGAGTCACTCTCATGGCGAGGCCGCAGCTGCTCCTCGGGATCGTGAGCCCTCATGCACTCAGAGCGCCGGCGTAGCCGAGTCCTAGATGTGGGCGTGCACCTTGGAGGGATCTCATAGGGGTTGAGAGGCCACTTGGCTCTCTTAGATTGTTTGTATGATGTATTTTGTATTTCCGGGCTCTTTGAGCATTTTGACCATGCTTAGCGCATGATGGCATTGTATAAACTTGAAATATATATTGATTATATATATATATATATATATATATATATATATATTCTTTTTGGATCAGACTCTTGGTATCTATGTTTTGTGATTTGTTTCCACATGTAAACTATAATGTTGTTTTTATATGCTTTTTAAAATGTATGCAATGGAGAACAAATGATACAAATGCTTTCTTTCTTTTTGTATTTCGTGATGCTGATATATGATAATGTAGACACAATGTGATCTTGAACTTTAGTTTCTATAAGCAATTTTTGGTACTTCATATTGTTTTGACAAAATGAGATGATAAACCGGTATGATGAGCAGATGAACTTGCCCCACTCCTAACTCCACGCTGTAGTAAGATGCGAGGGCTCATCATTGAGAGCTAGAAAGGGCACAAGCTATGAAATTTGTTGAATGGTAGTGATGAGAGATAGACAAAGATTTGGTGGAACCAAATTAGGATGCTACAAACCTACTCTACTCAAGTGACTCCATAGTTTAGAATGCTACTTGCTTTGCGGTTTATCTAGACTTAGATCCGTAGATGGCCACATGGTAGACAAAATCTGGTTTTGGGGTTTTGAGCTCTCTTGGAATTTTGGACATCTGATTCATTTGTTTTTGACTCAAGATTTCAAAGGTTCATTTGAATTGTTTGCTTATGACCTTCAACATTTATTTGTCAAGAGGACCCCCACACCTTGCCCCATGCTACTAGTAGGAAGCATGGGCTTATCACCATGGACAAGGTATAGGTGAGTAAGGGCATTCCCATCCTTTCCCAACCCTACGTCACTAGTAAGAGATGCAAGCTCATCACCAAGGTTGGTAGGGCAAGGAAATGTGTAAAAATAAAATTTTTTGTTTGATCTATATTTGACTTGTTTATTTGAGCAAAATGTCAGTATGTTCTTATTTCCAAAGAGATATACATATGGGATAGATGTGACACTATGAAGCTTCTAGAATAGACCATAGGCAAGACACCTATCCTAGGAAGAAACCAAAAGTGAGAACAAGCATGCAGACCTTGGTATGGTTACCATTAAGACTTTGTCATATCTAGCTTTATATGGATGAAATGATTCGAAATAGGTGATGATGTTATGAAAATGGAGAAGTATGATTTGGAAAGCTAATGCCAATACCATCAGAAGTTTGTAATGAATTGCTTTGAGAATAAGTTCCTTGATCACAAAATTGTATGAAACAAGTGGACAAAATGAACCTAACTACATGAAGATGCAATGTAGATATAATTATACAAATAGTGTTGGTTGCTTATGCATAGAATCGTTTAAGGTGTAGGGAATTGATTGTTTCACCAAATTCCTCACCTTCCAGTGTACATAAGAGATATGCACCATTTCCATAGTCTTTTGTGACTCGGTATGGGCCCAACCATTTGGGCGAATTTCCTTCCTTCACCGGTCTTTTTATCGATCCGGTTGTCTAGTCTTAGAACTAGATCTCCTTCATATATATCTCATTCATAGACCTTTTTGTTATACTGCCGGCACATCCGGTCAGCATAGACTCTATGCCATTGTTCAACATCTAACCTGGCCTCATCTAGGCTTTCTAGTTGGGAGAGACGTGCTTCTCTATAAGCGTCTTCATCCAGAATCCCTTGTAATGAGATGCGGAGACTGGGTATTTCAACCTCAAGTGGGAGAACTGCTTCTGCTCCGAATACCAATGAGAAAGGAGTTGCTCCTGTTGGTGTTCTTATTGAGGTTTGGTGGGCCCACAAGGCCGGGTATAACTTTAAATGCCAATCTCATTTGTTTTCTTTTACCGTTTTAAGGAGAATAGCTTTTAATGTTTTGTTTGTTGCTTCAGCCTGTCCATTAGCTTGAGGGTAATACAGGGAGGTTGTATGATGGCTTATTTTAAATTTATTGCATAATTCATGAACCTCGTCATTCTTAAAAGAAGTCCCATTATCTGTGATAATGATTTGTGGGACACCATACCTGTAAATGATCTGGTTCAAAATGAACTTGGCGATCACGGAACCTGGTACAGTGGTGAGAGGCATAGCCTCTACCCATTTGGTAAAATACTCGGTGGCCGTGATTATGAAGTTATGGCCATCTATAGATGAGGGAGAGAATTTCCCTATCAAATCTAGGCCCCACGTAGAAAAGGGCCATGGAGTAGCGATTGGTTGTAGAGCTTGTGCCGGCATGTGAATCTCGTGGGAAAATTCTTGGCATTTATGACACTTGCGTACAAACTCTTCTGCGTCGTGTTCTAGAGTGGGCCAGAAATAGCCCATCCGATGTATTTTGTGAGTGGTGGCATGACCACCGAAGTGGCCTCCACATATTCCACTGTGAGATTCATGGAGAATCTTCTTGGATTCTTCTGTGTCAACACACCTTAGAAGCATTCCATCGAAAGCCTTACGATAGAGCACTTGTTCTATAATAACGTATTTAGCTACGATAATGTGTAACCACCTTCTTTGTTGTGGTGTAGCACCTTCTGGATATGTATGGTCCATGATATAATTAATAATATCAGTATACCAAGGACATTCAGAGATGGGAGGTCTAGTTTCGATGTAATATATGCATTCATCGGGAAAGTCGAGATCTACTAGATCACCTCCATCTAATGGGTTATCAGCTAACCAATCTGCAATGATTTGTCCCTTAACGGACTTCTGATTTACAAATGTTAATTCAATTCACCCATTAAGGTTATAAAGCGTCCAACCTTTTTAGACAAGGACCCTTGCGTGAGGAAAGTTCGTAAATGGTCTATTTTTACAATGACCCTTGTTTCTTGGTTTAGCATGTAATGTCTTAAGCGTTTGGTTGCGAAGACTATGGCAAGGCACTCTCGTTCTGCTTGCGTATAACATGTTTCATAGTCGAGCAATGTTTGGCTAATAAAATAGATCACACGTTCTCTCTTGTCATCATCTTCTTGAGCCAGCATGCAGGCTAGCGAGACATTGGTAGCTCATGAATATAAGATTAAAGGGTGGTCTGGCTTAGGAGGCATTAGCGTAGGTGGTGACAACAAGAAATGCTTAACCACTTCAAAAGCCTCATTGCAGTCTTTGGTCCAATTGATACCATAATCTTTCTTGAGTAGATTGTTGATTGGGTGAATGGAAAAGCTTAAATCTAGGATGAATCTTTGGATTGCACCGAGTTTCCCAAGAAATGACCTGATTCCAGATTCATCCGATGGTGGGATCATTTCAAGAACAACCCAGATTTTGGTTGGGTCTACATCGATCCCTCGTGATGATATAATGTAACCTAGGAGCTTCCCTCCTGTCACACCAAAGATGCATTTTTTTGGGTTTAGTGTGACTCCGTATTCTATTAAACGTGAAAGAATGATGCGGAGCACTTCGGGTGATCACAACGCTTCTGGCTTTGGCCAACAAGTCATCTACATAGGATTCCATGATTTTGTGAATAAGATCATGAAATATATATGTCATTGCCCATTGGTATGTAGCGCCAACGTTCTTGAGACCGAATGGCATAACAACGTAGCAATAGGTTCCCCAAGGAGTTATAAACGTGGTTTTGGCTTGGTCTTGTTCGGATATTCTGATTTGATTGTATCCTGAGAATCCATCCATGAGAGACAAAAGCTCAAATCCGGTGTTGCGTCAACGATGATGACGTCTATGGATGGTAATGGGAAGTCATCCTTAGGGCACGCCTTGTTAATGTCTCGAAATCTATGCAAATGCGTATCTTCCCATTCTTTTTGAGAATGGGAATGATATTAGATACCCACTGAGAGTAATCAACCGGTTTGATGAATCCTACTTGGAGGAGTTTCATTACCTCTTCCTTCACCATGAGAGCTACCTTGGGTTTCATTGGTCTCGATTTTTGTTTAATTGGCTTTGCATCTGATTTGGTGATGAGGTTATGTACCGCGATGTGTGGTGCAACCCCTATCATTTCTTTATAATTAAATGCAAAATGCCTTCTGATGTTCTTTGAGGATTCGAGTGTGTATTTCTATTTCTTACAGTTAACGAAGATCCTAGTTTCAAGATCTTTGGTTCTTCCTCCGTTTCGATGATGTTAATATCAATCGTTTCTTGATTAAAGAAGCGTTACCTTCTTCAAACTCAGGCGGAGCTGGAGGTAGTTCCAGATCTTCTCCATTCTCTACCATGTATATATGTTGAGTTCCTTTTGTGGGGGAAGCTCTATCATGGGATTCCCAAAGTAGGAAGATGAATGTGGGATTAAGGACAAATCTACCACGTGATGGGTGAGATGTAACGCTGCATAGGCATTTAAGTAATCAAGAGTGGCTCTATCACTATCAACGTGATCTAAGATAGTAGATTTGTTCTCAGCTATGTTCGTTAAAAGAGGGTTTGACATTTTCTTTACTAATGGTTCAGTGCGAAGGGATACTTGTGAAATGGGTATCCTCCACTCACTTTTTGGAGTGAAGCGTGATCTTGAGAGTTCTTTATCGAATCTGCGAGAGATTTTTGTTCTCGGGATTGCTTGATGGATATGAAGTCAAATTCTTTGCTCAAATCTAATATTGTTGTTTTGTAGAGTTGTAAGTGTTCAGCTCTGGTCTCATACACCTCAGAGACTTGGTTTGCTACTAATTGTGAGTCTCCTAATACTCTGATGTTGTTAACCCCAAACCTCTTAGCTATGATGAGACCAAGGAGGAGGGCTTCGTACTCAGCGCCATTGTTTGTACATTCAAAATTTAATTTAAAGGTGAATGGTAAGATCTTTCCTTTGGGTGAAGTAAAGATCACACTTGACCCCATAATGACATCTAGCTCCATCGAAATGGAGAGTCCAATATTTAGTTGGGAAGATGGACGTTGGGACATTTGCTACGTCAACTTTTTTTGGTTTTGGTTACTTCTACCATGCAGAGATCCTCTGCTGGAAGAGAACCAACACCTAGGGTATATCCCATGCCTACAAAATCAAATGGTAGGAAAATTGGTAGATCCTGTTCTAGCAATTCGACAATCTTTTTGCAGTAGTTCCTAATGATATTGTTTTGACAATGTTAGCCTCATCCTTGAGGGCTGGGATATTCTTGATTAGGCTCATAGTTTCTAGTTCTGTTGTAGGTACCAACTTTTCTTCGGTTTTGTCGGTTGGTTTATTAAGTTGGTTTGTTGGGAGTTCAAACTCGAGTGAACACCGGTCTTTTCTTTAAGTCAGCTAGGTGTATATCGAATGGTTTTGGATCACCTTTGGCTATGAATATCTTTCCTAAGTGCAAGAATCTTACTTCTTGAAATAACGTAGAAGGGATTGCCTTCATACGGTGTATCCATGGTCGGTCGAGGATCATATTATAGTTGGTTTCCCGATCTATAATATAAAACTCAATCAGGATTGTTTTGGGTCCTAAGGTGACTGGTAGTATTATAGTTCCAATCGAAGTGGCCTTAAGGCTATCATAGCCTCTTAGTGTATTCAGTCGTGGAACAATTTGTTTCTCCATACCCTAGCTTTTGAAGGAAAGAGAAGGGGACTATGTTAACTGCTTGCCCCATCATCAACCATTGCGCATTTAACGTAATTGTTATAAACCCACACTTGCAAATGTAAGGTTGGATCACCTCTGCGTGCAATCTCAGCGTCTGTTGGCATTTTGTTTATTTCAAATATAAACTCGGTATCCCTATCCGGCTGCCCCGAGAGGTGGATATCAAAGTCTATATGGTTTACCTGTTTTGGGAGGTGGAGTGATGTTAATTAAATGACCTAAACCTAATGCCTCTAAAAGAGCAGCCCTGTGGGCAGGAGAGTTCTTCTAAGTCCAAAAGGAGATGTGAGAGAAGGTTTTTGTTAGGTCATTAATTAAATCATAGGCACCTACGGGTTTTACTAATATTTGTTGGATGTTATCTGTCTCTAGCGGGTAACTTGGATTTGGCTGAGAGGAATACTCTCGTGTCCTTGTTACAGCTTCCACGGGTAGTTCGGTGTCTAACTCCACTAAACCAACTATCTTGGGTCATGGCTGACTTCCTAATTGTGGTGCAACTGGTGGATTTAGTGAAGTCGAGGCTTCATGATCATTGTTTCCTGTCATTATGCCCTTGTTCATCCCATTTGGATTTAATTTGTTGTTATTGTGATTTGGGAGTGGATCGTTGAAGATCTTGAGGGGAGCATTTTGAGGAGACTACTCTCCTGTGAAAGTATTTGGTGCGTGGTGATGTAGGATCTGCTAAGAACATATCTATGAAAAGTTGTCTTTGTTCTTCTGGAAATGTTGCATGAATTTATTGTAATCACGGCACGTTAGTGTCATGGCCTCGAATCTTGTGGAAACCACAATACGAGTTAGGATTGTAATTCCTAGGTTGTTGGTTTGGCGCATATTGTGGTCCAAAACTCTGATCAAACCATTGACCTATTAGGATTAAAGTTTTGCATTTGTTGTTTTTGGTTTTGGTTTTGGTTTTGATATCCAGTTGAGTTTTGGCTTGGACCCTGTGTCTGGATCCACCATTGTTGTTGTTGTTGTTGTTGTGGATGATTAAAATCCATTGTATTGATTGTTGGGGTAAAATTGTTGTTTCGTTGATTGTTAATCAGTGGTGGAGTATTTACAACATTTTCCTTTTTAGCTTGGTCAGTTACTCCATCTGTTGTTGCGCCATGATTTTTGTTAAGGATTTTAGGTCCTTGATTGACATTTGTGGTAGTAGGATAAGTCGTAGTATTCTAGCTGGGGGTGATTAACCTCCCATTTGTTCCATACGTCTTGCGACCACTATCTATTGCCGCTTGATCTATTCGGAGGCGCTCTCAAGTACTTCATCGTAAGTCCTTAGTGGGAACTTTTGGACTTCTTCCTTTACCTCTCTGCTGAGAGAATGAAGGAATAAATCACATAGTTCCATTTGGTCCATGTTTGGAGCACTTGCCGAAGAATAAAGGACTATACGCCATCTTTGGATGAAGTGAGCAACAGATTCATTGTGTTCTTGTTTAATGTGCAAGAATTCCCTGATTCCTGTTCTCAATAGTTTGTTCATGTCAAACACCTTGATGAACTCTGAAACGAGTTGTTTAAATGAATGGATGGAAGCTTTAGGTATTCTATAATACCAATCGAGGCGATGCCCTCTAAAGTTTTGGGAATATTTTGTAACACCCCCATCCCAAGGGAGCAGTTCTCGAATGGTTGTGGCATAGGCCTTGATATGTGCATTTGGGTCTCCCTCCCCTTTGTATTTGGGAAAATCGGGAAGAGGTCTTGGAAGCATGATGCTTCGTATGGTGAAGTCTAAGGGCTCTTTCAAATATTAATAAGTCCCTATCGCATAGGTTTCGACCATTGATGGTGCTGTTGAGGGGGTGGAGGTGGAATGGGTTGTTGATATGGCGTAGCGTATGCATTTGCAGGGGTATAAGGAAATCCCTGTGGTTGAGCAAACATGCTTGGGAGAGAGAACATATCTCCTTGTGGTGATTTGGAATACATGTTTAAGTATGAAGGAGTATTGCCTAGGAATGGATTATTTTGTACTAGACCGGGAGGTATCATATTCTCCACCGGAATGGTGTTAGAAATGGCGGTTCTAGTTGGCGTTTGTTGTGAATACTGAGGAGGCATGCCCAACGTGCCTATTCCTGTGAGGAGGTCTACTTGGCTAGGATGATGTGGAGGATTGGAATTTCTGCTGCTATGAATTGAGAATTTTGACTTGCTTGAGCAAGTTCTAACCCTCTAACTTTTTCTACTAAAGTTGAAATGACTTCATTTGGTGAAGTCACGGTATTTTTCCTTAGTGGCATTTGTTGTATATCTGAGGTTGTATAGGCATGTGATACCCCGCTATGAACTGATCGTTTCCCTGCCAAGTTTCACCGAGGGCATTTCCTATAGGTAGTGGCATGGAGGTGTTTTCTTGAAAAGAGACCTCGGGTTGTGTTTGTAAACTTCCTATAGGTGGGTACATACTCTGAGAGCGTTGTTCATTCCTGGCATAACACACTAAATGTTCATCATCTAAAAATGGAGGTATGGATCTGATTGTCTACTAATTTGTGGTCTAAGCAACACATGAGGAGATGAACCAGATTCTCCTATAAATGTCATGTTGTTTGAGCCTAAAGGCTCTGGTTGTGGCATTTGAGTGAGCTGATCCAACTCCTCTATTTGGAAAGAAGAACTATATCTAGTCCTTGGGGTGGAGTTTGTGTTGACAATTGGTTAGTTGAATAGTTGTCACCCCATCTTTGAGAGCGAGGGTGATGGTTGTCTATTCAATTGATCGTAGTATGCTTCAAGACCTAGGAGAGGTCTGCCATATGCATCGAATCCCGACATATTCGGGGGTATATGAATACCCGCAGAATAATGGGAAAGAGCGAAGGTGGATGAAAGAAGAAACACTAAAAGGGAAAAGGTGAGAGTGAAGCAACTGTTCCTTTCATGCCAGGTTCACCAATTTTGTTGGTGAAGCTGATGCGAAGTTGAGTGAAAAGGTGAAAAGCGAAGGCTAATGAGGTGGGATGTTCACGTTGGGTTCACCAATTTTGTATGATGGAAAAGTGACAAGCGAGCATGGGAATCTACAAGTAACTCTTCCTCGCACCCGACCTCCCGAGGTCATGCTGAGATAGCCGGTGGGGATGGAATATACGTGGGGTATAGGTAAACTAGTTAGGTAATCTTATATCTTCGACACACACTAATGGAATCTGTGAATCTAAGGCAAAGAAGGCCCTCCTAACCTAAACTGGTGTGATAGATCGGTCGGTGAGGATGACTTGCTCGAAGGCTCCAATCAATATCGAGCTCTGGCGTGAATCCGATCTATAGGTTGTGGGATACGGGAAAATGACCTGGAATTGTTTCGTGTATATCTCCAGATAGGGTCATAGGGTGGATGATGGATATAGTGGACTCTACGGGTGATTCTCTGTCTAGTCCAAAAATCCTTAGCTTTGTTAGCTGCTATGTCTAACAAGGATAACTGTGTGATAATGGTTGGTGGAAGTGGAGTGGATCTAAATACTAATGTGTGTAAGCCAGCGTCAACGTCGGATTGACCTGTGGACTCGTTGGGTTGTGGGATTTGTGGATCACAACCATAGATTCTTGGTTGTTGTGGACCTGCTATGGTCATACGAGGAATCAATCTCTAATCCCTAGTATCCAGTAGTCGTATGCCTTTTCGGCCTCTATATTTAGAACTACAAGTTGTGTAATCTTCTCAGAGTACCTTACAGGCGTTAGCAACCTGAATTCTTAAGCTGGTGTCTATGTCAGTGAGAATGTCTCTGCGTCAGCTGTGGGACCAAAGGGTCACAACCGAATGTTTTCTCTCTTTCAAGCCCTTCTACAATCATGCGGATATTTATCTAGGGTAATCTGTAGTTTGGCTGGTTTGACCAAAATGTGTGTGCTTGGTCATCTTCTATGTTTAACCCTCTTAACTGTGAGTGATCTTTTGTAAGTCTTGTTGTTGTTTGGAAGACTTGGATTCTAAGATTTTGATCTATATCAGTTATTGCTGTAACAAGATTGGGTTGAGGCACGATTGGCTCGAATACGTATTCTCTGGGCTCTCTAGGTCCCATGATTGTCATGCAAAAGGAAATGATATAAGTCTAACTAATGACAAAATAAATTAACTATGCAAGATATATCTATGTATATTCCTAAATCTGATATTTTTGATAAACTATTGAACAAAATTTAAAAGAATTTATCTAATATATCTAGAAATTGACAACTAAACTAATAACGAAATTAAAACAAACAAAGCAGCCGAGTATAGCTACTTGCCTGTGCAGTTGTAAATCTATTCTAAATAACCAGATAACTGATCTAATCTATTTGAAAGACTCTCGATCCTACCTCAGAAGTGAGGAGTGAATCATAGTTTCTCAGAAACTATCAATCCCCACACTTCCCAGCAATATATCGAAAGTGAGATTAACTGAAATGAAATGATTGACTACTCTATTTGATATGTTTTAACTAGAACTTTGAAAGCTTGAACTTGGATTTTGCAGAATAGTGGCGAATCCGGTTGTGTGTGGCTTTGTCCCCTCAGTGTGATCTCCTCATTCCTTCGTGCTCACGTGAATCCAGAAAAGCATGTGATGTTAGCATCAATAGAAGTTGGTATCGAAATAATGGCAGCTTAGGATGTAGACTGAATACAATGCGAGTAGGAGAGGGATAGCGCAAGAGAACAGAGCTTGGCTTATGTAATTCCTAGCGGGATTTATTGCGAGTCATGCAACACAAAACATCCAGAACCTGAAACTATTCTTTTTGACGAACAAAAACCTGCTGACTTAATGGCTTCCTACTAAAATTAAACTATCCTACTCGAATGATTGCATGAAATAATAAAACAACACTAGCACAAGAAGATTATGTGGCTTCTAACAACAAGACAACACTAACTATGCATGCAATAAATAAAACTATGAATCCTAGGAAAAATTGAAAGACTAAGCTATGCAATGAAATTGAGAGGAAATTTGAGGGCCATTTGGAGCAAATTTGAGGGCCATTTGCTTGAGCACAAGCTATATTTATAGAATCCCATTTACCCAAAGGTGAAAACCAATTTGATCTCTTAAACCCTCTACCTTTGTAGTAGAAAAAGCCACAACCTTTTGTAATCTCGAAATCTAGCTAATCGTCATTCCACCTACTATGAAAATATATCAAGTAGTGCTCCTCCTACCATCCAGGATCTTCAACCATATATGAATCAAGATAGCCACATAATGAAATATCTAAACCTCCATAGCATATAACCGCATGCTATATATCCCTTTCAAATGCGTGAGTATCCATTGGAATGCTTTCCAATGCTCTTTACCCGGATTGTCACATATATCTACTCAAAACTCCCACTTTGCTGTAATGTCCGTTTGGTACAAACCATAGCATACATGAGACTCCCAACTTCCTCGGAAGCATATGACGCTCGTGTCATGTATTTTACCTCCTCATGTGATGACCGACATTGATCTTTGCTCAATTTGAAGTTTCAAACCATAGGTGTACTAATAGGTTTTACATTCTACATCTTGAACCTTTTTAACACCACGTAGATATACTCCTCCCGAGACAAATACAATTTCTTGTTCTTCTTGTCTCTATGTATTTGCATACCAAGGATTTTTTTGCATCTCCTAAATCCTTCATAGAAAATGTGTGAGCTAACTTTCCCTTAAACCGAGCAATGTCATGCATACTAGATCCTGCATAAAGCATATTATCCACATATAGTAACAAAATAATATAGCTCTCATTTTCAAGCTTCTTGAAATATACACAATGGTCGATTCACATCTCAAGTAACCATCCTCATGCATAAAACTATCAAACCTCATGTGCCATTGCCATATAGCTTGCTTGAGCCCATATAGGCTCTTTTTCAACATGCACATTAATTTCTCCTTACCCTTGACTTCATACCCAAGCGGTTCTTTACATATAAATCTCTTCATCCAAATAACCATGAAGAAAAGTCATCTTCACATCTAGTTTCTCTAAATGAAAATCATGTACTGCAACTAAATTCAATAAAGTACAAATAGAAGGCATCTTAACAACAGGATAAAATATTTCACCAATGTCAATACCTACTTTCTATGTTAATCTCTTTACTACAAGTCTTTCCTTGTACCTTTTCTCTCCACCATCTTCTTCCTTGATTCTATAAACCCACTTGTTCTGCAATGTCCTCTTACCTACTGGTAACTTAACCAAATACCAAGTCTGGTTATGTTCCAAGGAGTCCATCTCCTCATCCATGCCATGCTCCCACTAGACGTGGGTCTCATCATGCATTTCTTCTTCAAAACTCTCTACTTCACCATTATCAGTCAATAATAAATAAAATAGAGAAGGCATAAATATTTTTGGAGGTTTACTTACCCTTTGTGACCTTCTCACAAGAGTTTGGGGTATTGGAGGCTCATTCTGGACCTCCTGGAAATTTATATCCAAATCATCGATGGTAGCGATGGTCACTGTAACCAACATTGGTTTTGCTAACCGATGTTAGTTCGAATCTTCTATAACCGAAATCGGTTCTCTTGACGATGTTGGTAAGGGGATCAATCAACACCGATTACTATGTAACCTTGTTTGGTATTACTTTTAAATCTAAGAGTTCATTTTCATTCAAAACTCTCCATTGGTTCGTCCTGGGTACCAAAATTTGATCCATGTACATTCTCTTTTCATTCCATTCAATATCGCGACTTCTAATAATTTTAGAATTTTCTAAATCCCAAAAACGAAATCCAAATCACTAGATCCATAACTAATGAAAGTGTATCACTTAGATTTTGCATCCAACTTTTTCTATTTTCCTTATCAATATGCACAAAAGCTTCAAACCAAAAACTTTTAGAAAAGAAAGATCTACCTCTTTTCCAATCTAAGCTTCCTCTTGTATTCCTCCATCTAGTGAACTCAAAGGCCCACGTTTAATCAAATAAACTATTACATATTGCACCTTCTATCTAAAACTATAAGGGCTATCCGAATGTATCCTCATACTTCTAGTAGGTTCCATGATTGTTTTGTTCATTCTTTCAAAGAACACCATTTTCCTTTATGTTCTTGGAACCGTTCTTTCTCTTTGATCTCATTCACTAAACAATAATCTTTGAAAGTATTGCTACATTATTCACCACCATTGTCATATCTAAGGCACTTTAACTTTGAATTTGATTCATTCTCAACAAGGGATTTCCATCTTTTAAAAGTTTCAAAACATCAGATTTATGTTTAATAAAATAAACCCATACCTTTCTCATAGCATCATCAATGAAAGTAACATAATGTTGGGATCCTCCATGAGAAACTACACCGAGCTAGTCCCCACACATCTAAGTGTACAAGTTATAATTTATGCTCCTTCTTAGTTACTGACTTTGAGAAATCTCACTCTCTTTTACTTTCCAAAAACATAATGCTCACAAAAATCAAGGTCTTAATCTTTCACATCGATAACTTACCATTAGCCTTTAAGATATGCATTCCTTTTTTACTCATATGGCCCAACCGATTATGCCACATACATGCATCTCGAGTCTCAAGTAGATAATGCGAAAAGGAATTAGAGAACATAGGTAGATAAATATAATGTTCCTACCTTCTTACTTCTTTCCACAACAAAATCACCATTGGTAACTTTCCAAGAGTCTCCCGTAAAGTAACCATTCAACTAGCTTCACCTAATTTCCTGTAGAAATAATATTCCTCTTGAGGCTTGGCACATGCCTCACATCTTTCAATACCCATGTATTTCCATTCGTATTTTTAGATGAACTTCCCTTTACTAGTAATACTACAAGGTTCATCATCACCCAAATAAACATGTCCAAAATTACCCTAGACACAATTTATGAAATAACCTTTATTAGGGCTTGCATGGAAAGAGGCTCATGAATCTAAAACTCATGATTCATTTATATTATCTAAAGAAAGAATAATAGCATCTTGCATTACCTCTATTAAACAAGATTTGCTTCTTTACCTTTTCCTAAGTTGTTGGTTCTCTTTATCCTTTGACCAACAATATTTCTTTGCATGTCCTTTCTTTCCACATTTCCAACAAGTAATTCCCTTACCTCTAGATTTAGATATGCTATCCATTGACTTTGATTTCCCATTACTCTTACTCTTAGATCTCTCCTTCTGCCTGCCCCTACTTTCTATATTCAAAGCATTCCCAGATGATGATTCCTCTTTACTCTTCCTGTGAATTTCTTCATTCAAGATTATACTAACCACATCAGCAAACTTCAAAATATTATTAATAGATATTGTATTACTAACAACCATTACCAAGTTATCCCAACCACTAGGCAAAGAACATAAGAATAAAAGTGTTTTCACTTCATCATTAAACAATATATCAACCAATTTTAACTGATTTGCAATAGATCTAAAATCATTCAAATGACTTGATACAAATCAACCTTCATGCATCTTAGAACTAAATAGTTTCTTCATTAAATAAAATTTATTTAAAGCACTAGGTTTTTCATATAAATTAGCAAGAGATTTCATTAACCCTACCATAGAAGTCGCTTCTGTACTATTGGAAGCCACGGATGCTTTCAGGGGCAATCTTATAGATCCTAACACCTTTCTGTCAAGAATCTTTCATTCTTCATCAGTCATCTTTGTAGGTCTAGACTTCTCATCCAACGGTAAATACAAATCTCTTTGATATAGATAATCCTCAATCTACATCTTCCATAATTGATAATTTTGGTCATCAAATTTCTCTAACTTTTATTTTTTTTTACGCCATTGTTGTAGCTCCCACTCAATAAGAAAACCCTCTGTGAGTAAATATGTCAACACACAAAACCCTCATGCAAATCTCTAATACCATTTGTTGGAGTTAGCACTGCCGATTGTATAGACAATACATCGATCTAAACATACATGCAAATAAAAGCGGGTATTCTACCGGAAAGAAATATACATAACAATATATATAAATCCACACCAAATTTAATGTGGTTCACCCAGTGTGGGCTATGTCCACCAAGAAACAAGCTAATCTATTATTTAAAGCTTTCACAAGATATACAATGAATATTTACAATCTTCCACACCTCTCAGATGTATAATATTGTCTTACTCTCAAGCTTTTACTTCTTCACCAAGAATTCTCTCTCTCATAATTATTCTCACAATAATCATCAAATTTTGTAAGTTCTTCTTAATTCTTACTTCTAAACCCTAGCTTTCATGCTTATATAGGCATATACAAACTTAGGGAACTTAGCCATGCAATTACAATCAATAGATCTACTTTAATACTAAAAATAGATCTAATTCCCATGATTTAATTAAAACACCCACACACAGGTAACCAACGTTGGTTATCCTTAACCGATGTCGGTTCCTCCTTGCACGACCAATGACAATCATAGGTAACGAGATGTGAGTCCCTCCATAACCGATGTCGGTTACTGTGTTTTCCAAAAAGTTTCATATTGCATGCTAATCCGAAGTAATTGAGCTCCAAAACTCAACATATCTTAGTCGCACTAGTCTTGCTTACTTATGCTTACATGTAAAAGTTTTACACATGCTTAGTCAAAAATTTAATATGTCATTATATTTTCTATACATACATGTGAGTTCACTTGTTTTATAACCGTGATCACAAATTCTGATTGATACATGCAACATGGATGTTTGACGTAGCACCTCTTACCAGTCCCACATCGGCTCTTGAGGGCATCCACTTTCACATATCATAGGTGTTATTTCATTTTTATAGCACACTATTGTATTAGATTATACACGCTTTGACATACTTTATGTCTTTATAACATGCTAACTTAACGGTGCTTCATGTGCATCATTTTCTTTGCAAGTCTACTTGCTTCCATGGTTTTATGTTACTATTCATTTTCTTATGTTTGTCGTTGTATGTCATTGTTTGCGGGTTTTCCCTATGTCTTTCTTGTTCTCTCGATTACTTGTGGCCATTTAGGCCTTGATTGTCTTGCGACATCATGAGTGATGTCCTATGTTTGAAACCCACTTTTCACAGTCTACTTTGTCTTCTTGCATGTTTAGATTACATTCTTGCATCTTAGCTTACATATTGTCTTCGTGTTCATAGCATACACATCATCTTTTACATGTGTGTTTGTCTTTGCTTGCACTAACATTTGTCTCATAGCCACTTTGTTTGTGTGTTCCTTGGTTTTACCAATCACACTCCCTCCCCTATAGGGCATAATTTCAACATAGTGGTTGGTCCTCCTTTGGGTTGCATACGCCTCGGTAATGTCATATGCACCCCAAATGAGGGGGCATCATTTGGGTGAATCAGTCACCCCATATAATAGTTTATAGTCATCATACAACACGCAGTTCCATACTAGAATAGCACAATCATCAGTCTTAGACATGGCTCATAATCTTACTTAGGTCCTCATCACATCACAAACACTAACGCCCGACTAGGACAATAACTCATGGGTGCTCCTGACCCTTCCTAGACGTCTATGACTAGGTGGCAGTTACACAACATTTTTCACTTCAACACATTTTTTAACAATTCACACAACGGATTTTAAAGGGCATATAGTCCTTAACACTCAACATGCATGCACTACACAACGTTTTCCACTACGTGTGGATCGAACTATTCAAATTGGATTAGATTCTTACACACTATCTTATCTGATGCAATGGTGTTCTAAATTTCAGGAATTAGTTAAAGGTTGGAGGATGTCACTAGACTTTTCTCCCTACACTTATTCCATTGTTGGTGTGAGATCACCCAAAAACTTGCACACAATGCAATTGGTGTGATATCATCCGAAAACTCAGTCTTCTTCACATCATCATGAGTTCCATTCTAGACTATTTTTTCATCACAAATAAGATGCACATGTTCCTTTTTCACATTTTACATGCTTTTTACACATTTTGATCATATACATGTGTATTTGACTACTTATTCATTCTTCACTTTAATAATTCTGTCCTTATAGGAAATGGTAGTCACATCATAAACAAAATCATCATCATAATCAAGCATTAACAACACACTAAAAACAATCAATTTCAAAAACAAGTACAATCACGACATCAACACATACACCCTTGCCCTAGGGTTATTATCTTCATCACTTTTTACACTTCCTTCTCTTTAGTTTCCACGTTTCACATTTGTATTACTCCACACTTTTTCTTGTCTCTCAAAGATGCTTCTCACCATCAATATGCATGGTGTAGTCATTTTTATGTACTCTTAAAACAACTCTCTAATCCCATGCGCATTGACCTATTACCCGGTGACAACCGGCACTCACTGATGCACGTGCGGGTGCCGACCCTCTTTTATGTGAGTATTGTGAGAAGATATTGCCATTGATATAAGATTAGATGCAAAACGTAAATGTTCATGAAACAATACAACATGAGCTATAATATCCTCATACCCATACAAATAACAATAGAAACATCATGGTATGAAATGTAAAGAACAAATTTTCTTATAATATGAGAAAATAACACTAGGGTTTGCACCCATGAACATGATATTCGAATAATAGAACCATATATTCATTTGATCATAGTCTCAATAACCATATCACATTCAAAAGGGTCATAATGTACCAAATATATCAAGACAAAAATTTAATTCATGTATCAAAGGTCCTAGTTATGCTTCCCTTATTAAAAAATTTTTGTAGACCCATCCCTTAGACATGATAACATTCCTACGGTCCCTAATGAGAACCCCAACTCCTAGAGCCTCCTAATATGTTCTTTGTAGAACTTTGCTCTTCCCATGTTATATGTCTTTATCTCTCTTCATCTCTCTCTCTCGGTGTGTCTCTCGGTTTAGGTCCCTCTTAATTCTCGCCTTCTTCTACTCGAGCATCTCTATATATTGGTTTAGTTCCCATCGCCATGCCTTCCTCCAAGATCAGATCGGATGCCAAGTGTCCATGTGGTCATCTAATGGAGCATGTTTATTCTGTTCTAAGCTCTCCACTTTCTACAATGATGTCTTTCGAGAACCTTCCATGCATGGAATATTCTTTCCTTGACCACCAAGTCTCAAGGCACCTTATCCACTCGGCATGCCTAGTCGGGTCACCTTTTTCCTCAAGCACCTCTTGGAATGCTAAAAATGGCTAAGTCCTTAGATCCTTTATCCTTCCTTACGCACGCGCCTTGGTTTCTCCTAAACCCTTCTTAAACCCTTGTCTACGCGCTTTTCCCCCACGTGCCCATATTCTTTCGGCCCCATGCACGCACGTGTCCTTTGACATTTAGCCAATATTTTGAGTCCCAACATCACCCCACACTAAGCTTTTTCTCCATCCTCGGAAACATATTAATCCTACAAAGAATAAAGAATGGCAGGACTTAGACAATTTGAATAAAGAATGAAGGAATGAAGAATGAGAAATGGAAGAATGAAGAATGAAGAATTCGTTATTGTTGTAAAAGGAGTGGGAACTCCTTCCTCATTGTTGCCTCAATTTTCTCCCATGCATCTACTTCACCTGCACCTACTCGGCTAGATTAGGTCACCCACTAGAGCGCTCACCTCTTCAAAACTTAGTTCATCTCCCTTAGCATTCAACGTATCAACAATCCCCTCCATCTACTTGTTAAGGTCATCAAGCGCATCCATTCTTCGTGTGACTTGGGGTATAACTCCTTGAGCTAATTTTTGACCGAGAACCTCGCAAGGTTTCGATTACTTCCATCTTCTTTTCAACCTCAACCAGATCTTATCCCACTCTGCCCTATTTCCTTTGTTCTTTTCTTGGAATTATTTCAGATCTACCTCATGTGTAGCAACTAATATACTTGTTACTTTGTCCCTATCAGCATAGTTATCATACACGGCCTCAACCATGCGTGAAGTGGTATGTACAATGGCAAGGAGTTCAGAACATTGTGTCACTATCTCCCCAATCTTCAACTTCTCTTCTTCCTTTTGGCATGCCAAAATCTCTTCTGTTGATTCTAATGTGAGTGGTCACCTCTCCATGGTAAGGATGCATGTTAAGTCTTCCAAGCATTACAAGGTTGACTTGTATTTCTACTCAAGTGGTGCTAGGTCAGGTGTTTTAGGATAATGACATCCATGATCATTTCAATTTTCTTGTACACCTCTCACACCTTCACCTTTTCCTCCTTTAGTTCGCCCTTAAGCGTGCGTTGATCATCTCTTCCTCGCTTCGGTTCCTTGTTTTTCTCAATGATTTCATCTTTCTTCTTTTCTAGTTCTTCCTCTAGGAACCTTACCCTGTCATTCCTTCCAAACAGCTCACCTCAACCTCAATCGATACCTTTTTGAGGGCATTGCAGACTTGCTCATCTAATAATTGTTGAGCGTTCACCAACGGGTTTATTCCTTTATTCTCTTGGTACCTTCATCAATGCTCCCTAACTAACCTCGAACTCGAGCTCATCAACATGGGACTCAAAAGCCCAATATAACATCTTCCTTGTTTGTGGGTACACACCTTCTTCTTCGAATGAAGACTATGCAAGGATTTGGTCTGTAGGAATGGTACTTTGAAAGCGTGTGCACGAGCACCTTACTTGGATCATTTATGTAACTCATCCCCTACTCTGCGCTACTACCACACTCTTTCCTCTTATGTGTCTTTGCTTTAGGAAAGCTTCTTTTGCTAAGCTAGGATCTCCCTCATGCTCCTATATTCTTTCCCTACACTTTTCTATTTTATCTCCTTGAGCACCTCGTCACTACTGGCTCCACCTCTTGCTCCACCAAATCCTTGATTATGCCCACTACTTCCCTCTCCGTAACATCTTCTACTACTCTTTGGTGAGGCTTGGGGTCCTTTGATCCTTTGTATTCACTTCTTCACTCTCCCCTTTTCCTTGAACGCCTTCCTCTTCTCCATCCTTTTCTTCATTTTCTTCATCTTCGAAGTCATACACATCGTACACCGGATGGTCTTAGGCCTCTTCATGTTTGTCATCATCCCTTTCACCTCTGTAGGCCTCTAATCTCTCCATTTCTTCTAAGTCATCCTTCTCTACTACCTTCTTCTTATTCCTAACTAGTGATTCTAGTATAGGAGACTCTTCCTTCTCTTCTTCTTCAGCTGCAACTCCTTCCTTGGAGATTCTTCTTGTGCAGGAGGATTTTCTTTCTCTCGGTGCCTCTTCTTCGGTGACTCTTCATTTTTCTTAAGGGGGACTTCTTCCGCCATGTATATGTACTTGGCTTGCACTGAGTCAGCACGCCCACAGATTATGTTGTCTGCACACTTGGTGCTTTCATCTCTAGCGCCTCTTCTATCTCCCTCTTCCTTGGTGTATCCTTCTTTCTTCCAGTGGGGGGTCTTCTGGGATGGAGACATCATTCTCCAAGTAGGCGACCTTCTCATACTTGGGCCTAATGCATAGGTATACCCTCACTGTGGTCCTTCCAACAATTGGAAGTGTTACATGTTTTATCATGTGCACCTCATGGGAGACATACTTCTCCACATTAACATGCTTCTTAGGGTATACTAGCTTTCTACACAGCTTGCGGTGGGTGGTCTTGGTCTACCTCGTTGAGGTTGAACCTTAGTCTTTTTGCTTCCTTAAAGTGATTGACCCCTGCTTGAAAGTATTTCGTGGTGAAGGAGAAAGGTAGTTTTCACCACGGAATCTTGGTTCCATTTGTCAATGTGAATCTCGCAAATGCAAAAATGTTGGTAGATAGTGAACTCAACTTCTCCTTGTACTAGCGCTGGAAATTGTTCGGGTATCCTCCATTCAGCTCTGAACGCATCACGTATCCTCTTGTACCATTTCTCCAGGTGCGCCTTGTGGGTGGCTGTCATGGTGTCACAAGTGTACTTTTCAAATCTTTTCGTGGGGAAGGTCTTCATCTAGATACTCCCATACAAACTTCTTTGGCCCATCGGGCACTCCAATCTCTGAGAAGATGATGGTGAGGAGGACATTGCCAAACATGATCTTCTCTCCTTTGTGCATTGATGTTGATGATTTCTTTTACAATGAAGGTAGACAAGTTATAGATGGTTCCTTCTAAAATCCTCTGACACACATTCAACCAAGCCTTGTTTATCTGTGTCCACCTCTCTTGTCCATTCAACTTGGATACCAAGCACATGACCATCCTCATCACTGGGTCGGAGATATTTGAAATATCGAAGTAGCGCGAGCCCTTCTTATAGTCATAAGCCTAGATCTGTCTCCTTAATGGCTTCCTTTTCCTCCAAGTCATCATGTAGTGGCTCCCTTTCCGAAAAGGCCAAGAAACTTAGAGATAAGTTGAATGGTTATGTGCATTCTTCGACTGTGAAGTAGAATTGGTCCTCGTGCACGCACAACATCAACCATTGGTACAGTCACTTAGGTTTGACAAAGTAGGACAACTCATAAAGTTATAAAGAACCCAATCTTCTCTAACTTTACCTTCACCTCATCATCATAGATCGACATTCCTTCTGGTGTCCTTCTATCTATCAGAGTAACTAGTTCTAACATCATTTCCTTCTTTGTGATGCTTATGTGATGGTTATAATCACTCACTGCCATCTTACTTACATGGGATACCCATTCCTGTCCAAGCAACACTCCATCTAGGTATTGCATCTCCGCATACCATTCTTCGTTGAAATTGGTGGCGATAACTTGTTTTCCCTTGCCGTTGCCCTTCTTTGGCGAGACAGTTGCCTTATTTGGTGCCATTTTCTTGTCGGGTTAAAAACAAATTATTCCTTTCTCTACTCAAATTTGTGGCTCAACTTAGCGAAGAATCCCTTTACTCTCGTGTCCTAGCTGCAGAACCCTAACCTGGAAAAAATATAATGTACTCTTATGAACCCTTCTTCCATATGCATGTGTACTCCTTCCACTCTGGTTCACAAATCACACTAGTCACGCACTTAGATTTTCACAATTCCCCTCTCTAAAAAAAATTTCTTCGTGGATTCCCTAGTTCGCAAGAGATCTTCAATATCGTAATAACAAGTTAAACAATGGGGTGCCCGATCTTGTACTTATAGCTTTTTTCTCGTCTACCGCAATAAATGTTATGCCACATACCAATGTACTTAGCATTAAATGTGGATTTTTCCACTAAAGCAGATCTTAAGCGCTCTTTCCCCCCACCCAATCTTGCATGAAAAATCTCCACAACCTTCTCGCACATAAAAATATTTACTTGACCAAGACTCTTATGCGCACATTTTCAACACCAAAGGCACTTCTTTTGTCCTTGACCTGATTTTTTTCCCTCACCTACCTCATGTTGTTCCTACACTTCTCATCCTTTATACGTGGTCTTTGTAAAGATATCTTGACACCAAAATTCCTCATGTCCACCTTTTCCACACGTGTTCTCCTACCTTACGCACTTTTTATCCTTCAATCCGGCCATTAAAATACAACTTCCACTACCAACTTTTATTTCACTTCACACTACTCCACCCCATACTAAAACATATGCATGGTCCTCTACGTATACATAACCTTTTGAAAGTAATAAGTGGTTACCGTGCACAAGGTGCACAAAACAAGACAAATAGAAAGGAACAAACAACGAGAAAGGGAAACACAAGGAAAAGAAATGCATTAAGGGAAATCCTAGGCTAGATGGAAATACTACCTTATTTATGAATACAAGGAAGACTTATGTATAGTAGGGCTTCACTACTCATATTGAAATGTCCCAGTAACCTCATCCCATCTAATGCTCGTAATCGGAATGCACTGAATCAAGGATGTATGAGATGATGTATGGTCCCAACCAATGGGCTTTCGACTTCCCGGATGGCACAACAATTTAGAGTCATATACAAAAACCATCTACCCAACCTTGAATTGTTTGATTTTGATATGACAATCATGCCATGCATTTTGTCTTGCCATTTCAGGTCTTCTCGAATCCATCTAACAAGTGATCTCCTTTCATCTAGCTGCATTAACTTATCAATCCTTTTCTTGAGCGCTTATTCATCAACTAATCCTCCTGCGTGCAATACATAATGATGGTAAAATGAATTCAACTGCAAAATAGCCTCCGTGTCAAACATCAATTGAAATGATGTGGCCTTATTCAACCTCATATAGGTTGTCATGTATGCCCATAGGATGAGTCGATACCTTTTCATCCCAATCTTGTCTTCCCACATCGTAAATTTTTGTCAACATGTGACTCATAATTTTTCTAAATGCCTCGAGTAGTTCCATTAGCTTGTGGGTGATATGGGGTAGTCTTATGATGGGTCACCATGAATTCTAACAAAAAAATCATGATTGTTTCATTCAAAGTGTTTACCCTGTCACTAATCAAGTTTAAAGGAAACTTATACCTGCTGATTATGTTCTCCCATAAGAATCTAACATCCTTCACCACTATGTAGTCCCTTGTAGGCGCTTCCTTGACCTACCTTGTTACGTAATCAATGCAAGTGATGGTGTAGCGTGAACCAATCCTTCGCGCTACGGGTGAAATTGGTCCTACAAAGTCAATGCCCCACTTCTCAAATGGTTATGCGCTAGTTATTGGTCTTAAGGGCATCTCATCCCTTCTTCCTGGTTTGCCAAGGCATTGGTAATGGTCACAATCCTTACAAAACTCAATACAATCCTAGTATAATCTTCCACATTATGGCATTTCCTGCACAATGCCCTCCTGCAATCCCACCATGTGCTTCCTTAATGATTGTAAGACACTCATGTTCTAACACACATCAGGCATAGAACCTCATCACAACCTAACTTGTATAAATCTCCACCAATTAACATGAAGGGAGCAACGTGTATAGCTAACACTTTCTCTCCAAAGCCTTCATTCCTTCGGGTGCCACACCGCTTTGAGGAACACAACAATATCTTCTAAGTCAGAGGGCATGCACCTCAACCTAAATAATTACACATCTGGCATGGTATCCTCAATGCTTTACACGTCCTCCCTGAATCAATCCTTGATAAATGATTAGGTCTTGAGTTATTCTTTCCTAGTTTCACAACAACTATAAACTCAAATTCTTGAAACAATAGGACCCACCAACATATGCGCCCTTGCAAAATGAGCTTGTTCACTAAGTACTTCAAGGCCATGTGATATGTATAAAATATAAAGGGTGTTGTCAGTAGATACTACTTGAACTTATGCGGTGCGTATATCATCGATAATGCTTCATGCTCAATAGTAGTATAGTTTTTCTCTACTGGTGTCAAGTTCCTACTTGCAAAACAAAGGGGGTGATCAAAAATCCCTCACCGGGTTATGCCAATACTTGATCCAATGGCTATCACTAAGGCATTAACATATACATGGAAAGGATTATCCCAAGAAGGAAATCGTAATAGGGGCATAGTGGCAATCCTATCCTTTAAAGTTTCAAACGTCGTCTGCTGCGCCTATCCCCAATGAAAGGCACTCTTGTGTTTTAGTAACTTCTCCAATGGTGCGGCGATCTTGGCATATCCCTTGATAAAATTCTGGTAGTATCCCATATGCCCAAGGAATCCATGCACCGCACTTGCACTTTGATTGGTAGGCTCCCTAACCCCACAATAACAACAACCTTGGCAAGATCCACCAATAAACCTTCCTTACATATAATATGCCCCAACAGAGTCCCAAATGGAGTATCAAAAACACATTTCTTAATGTTGAGGGATATCCTCAACTTCTGACATCTCTCAAACATTAGCCTCAAACTTTCACAATGGTCCTTCACTAATCCATGTACCATCCAATCATCCAAGTAGACTTGCGAAAACTTATGTATAAAATCCTAAAATTCCTAGACCACTATATCGTGAAAACATAACGGCGCACTCTTCACCCAAAAGTCATGACCATGTTGGCAAAAATTCCCATTCGGTGGTGAAATTTTTCTTTAATTACTCTTCCTTTGCAATTCTAACTTGATGATATCCTGAGAATCCATCTGTGAAGGAATAGATTTCACGCCTTGGCTACTCCTTATAATATTTCCTCAATAAAGGGGTTGGAAAAGTGTCAATGACACATATTACATTCGTGTCCCTATAGTCAACATAAATCCTTATCCTTCCATCCTTTTTAATACTTATGACCATTAGACTTATCCATTCTTATTCTTGAATGGCCTTAATGAGTTCCAGATGATATCATCTTGTCTATCTCTTCCTTGACTCGTACATGAAAATTTGGATTCATTCGATAAGGTCTCTTTCGGATCGGGTGTGCACCTTCCTTCAACTTGATTTTCATCTCTCCCAAGGAGTGGTGAATGCCTTTAAGCTCATGGTACCCACATGAAACAAATCCTGAAAATCACGCAATAGATCAATGATCTTTGAGACCTCCTTCTCCAACCAATAGTCTCCAATAGTGGCCTCCTTAGGTTCAACCTCCGAGCCAATGTTAACCTTCTTTATTTTTAGGGGTTCATGGTAGGCACACGCTTTCTCATCAACACTATCCTTAATCTCAAGCATACCTTTAGTATGGTTAACATAAAGCCTTTCCACCTCTTCACCATCTATCACATAGAGTAACTTTCCTTTTTCTTTTTCAATACATGTGCGCTTAAGCTATATCTCTTCTCGATTCTTCTTCATCAAAGTGCATCTCCAAACTAGGTGCACACCAATAACTCCAGATTCTATCTTCTACCATAGCACTATCTCCCATCGTAAGGCTCTTAAAAACTTGCAATACCTTATCCACTGATGGTTTAGTACTCCAGTACTCAAAATCTTGAAGGAGGTCAGTCGTCAACTCCTACCAATTTCTGTATGGCGGCGTGTCTTTGAGTGAATGTACTATTTGTGTGCACAACCTTGTAAGGTGGAATACATATTATGCACCTATAAAGAAGGTGGAAAGGCTTCCGCACCTCCCATCCATGCTTTCTTATATGCTTGGATGTGAAACGAGGTGGGTTCCTTCCCATGGTAGTCTTGTATTACAGTGGGTGCATTACTTCAGAAAACCTAACAGAGAACATGATTCTCACCTCGTGCCACTCTAGAAGGCTATCGTGATGTGTCACCCACCAACACATTGCGGTCCCAAGCAAGTTATAGTTGAGCATCCCTCTTCTTTTGATCTCATTTTCCACTAAGCCTCCATCTCCCGTAAGAAAATTTCAGGGTAGGCACCTCCAGAATAGCTTGGTAATTTCCTTCCTCCTAGGCACTTAACTGAGTGTGCCTTTGTTACTTTGTCACGGATCCTCTTTACTATCACCCAATTAAATCATAATTCATGTGTACCAAATTGTCACATGCCACACTCGTTGTATCACTTAGGAATTGGCGTATTCAAAATGAATAGCCCCTTCCATAGGATCAATCACCTCAGGGTCCCTGATCGAGCACACATAGATCATGTCAAGAAATTCTTCTCCCAAGGGCTCGGTATAGGTTGTTGACTTTCCATCGGTCAAGGGGATGATAACCCTCTCTTCTTTGGTTTCAAAACTTATGTACCCCTTGTTGAACCGTAGGTCAACATGGTTCTTATAACACCAAGGGTGCCCAAGTAATCTTTGGAAAGTTATTTACCTCAGCTAGTGCCGAGAGTTAGAAATCTCCAGTGAACTTTACCCCTTGGATAGTGATAACAACATCCTTCAAAACACCAACGAGCATTGCCTTCGTCTTGTTAGTCATAAACAACACGTTTAAAGATGGTCAGAATGGAGGCCTTCCCATCTCGATGCCAAACATCTAGAGTGAGAATATGGACTTTCGCATCAATTATCAATCAAAATATTCCTTAGAAGCCACCCATCTACAACATCATTCAAGGTAACCTGCTTATCATAATCAAGGTTGTGGGGAGGAAGGTTAACATATAGAACCTTCCTCTCACGCTCTCCTCTAGTGTGTGGTACCTTCTCCCATAACCATTCTCCTAGCAAGGGAATGATATTCTCTTACCTCAACATTTTGCATACTTCCCTGACCTCATCTAGGTCCTTATGTGGAGCCTCCACATTCTTCCTTTGCTTTAACTACTTTGAATGCTCCTTTAGGCAACTTTGGATCTCTCCTTGTAGACTTTGAATCACATCCATGGTCTCTTGATTTACCTCTTTATGATGAGCATGGTTTGGATACTTTCCTTGTATTATCACTTCTCTTGTAACCGCTTTTACCTTGGTATCTCCCTGACACGCACACGACCTCCACTCACGTCGTTAGTAGTAGAGGTTCTAGTTCGACTCGCACATCACCCTTGACATCCATTATGAACCGGCCTTCTTTATGCTCACCATCCCAATGCCTTTATCTTTCCAATGCTAGCTCATATGATCAAAGAGATCTTGCCACTCTTTGGACTTATGTTTCTTCCCACACCAAGAGAATTGTAGCGCGATCAAGGCATTTACGCTTATAGTGCTCGATACACCTACGCTTATAACAATTTCCACGTGGGAACAAACGTCTTCCTCCTTTGCGGTTGCCATGACCATGAAATCCTCCTCAAATCCTCTCCTACATGCCCCTATATTTGCATGTCTTTTATAGTGATGACCACCATCCTTGGAATTGTTTGTGAGGTTGGTCTCGCATACCAATATCAATAACATCATGTATCTCGGTCAATTAGTCTACAATCCTTGGTGTCGTGAGTAGTAGAGGTGTAAATATTGTAGTAGCAAGACACATTCTTATGGATCACTTGCTGCAATAGTGGGTACTTACTTGCATCATGATCTCCATGGAAAATCTCATAGTCCACCATCATGGCATGTACCGATCTCCTAGGAAACTTTCCTTTGTATGCCCCTCTACCTCACAATCCATGCACCATAGACCACTGCGGGTCTCATACACCATGTTCGCAGATAATTTTTCTAGTTGCTTGGCCATTGTAGAAATATGAGCCTCAAGAAAAGGGCTAACACCGGTATCTACGCTTCTAACAACCTCAATGCGCAAAGTAACCTCCAAGGCCTCACGTGGGTCTCTGAAAGTCTTGTGTGAGAGTTATCTCCTAAAAGGTGTTATCTATTCTCCAAAAACTACTAAGCATCTTTGAGAAGGATGATTATCATACGCCAACCGTTGTGATAAGAGAGTTTTAAAACACACGTCATATTCCTGCACACTCTCTGACATTCCTTGTTGGATATCCTTCAGAGCGTTGATGCTCTTTTGTTCAAAATCGGGGATATGAAATTCTACTAAGAAGGCATTCCACAACGTAGTGTAATCTCGATTGTCTAATGGGGGTCATATTTTCAATACCAACTATGCACGCGCGTCTTGAAACATTGTTGCAAATCGACTTGTCTTCCGCTCCCAGGTAGTAATCCCCTTCACGCACCATAGTAACTCACACTTGTGTACATGCTCTATAGCATCCTCAATGCCTTTGTAGTCTGGTAGGTGTAAAGACATCTCAAAGAATACTTGCTGAGGTGGTTGAGGCCCTTATCCACCTCATCAAAACCTTGATTCCCTTCGGTGTTACCTCCACCACCAAATCCACTAGATCCACCAGGTCCTAATCCACCAGATCCACCTCCAGTAGTCGGTAAAGGGCTTGAAGTGGTCATGCCTAGCGTTCCCAACATCCCATTGAGCTACGCACTAATGGTTTGTGATATTACAGCACTACTAGATGTGTGTCTCGTGTCACTCCTAGATGTGATACCCAAGCTTTGTGTACCTAAAATTTGCCCAAACATCGTCCCAGACAATATTCCTCCAAACACAGGGAATGATTGTGCAACCATAGATGTACCAAATGAGAAATTATACCTCCTCGGTGCAAATCAATCACTCCCACCAATACCAACTGGGCTAATATTACTTATCTCTTGATTAGGAAGACTAAGCACCAAGGGTTGGTCACCATGTGGGTTCAGATGCGCACTAATGACTCTCCTTTCTCTAAGCAATGAACTCTCAAGAGAAGGCTGAAGGGATCTCTCTCCCATGATTGCCAAGATGGGGTAGCAGGACTTCTCGGGTTCCACATCCTCCACATAAAACTCAATTACCTCTCACAACATATGCCTCCATAAATCCATCATTCCCGCAACATTGCATTGTTTAACCAACTCCCTTTCACGAGCCTCATTATACTTTAGTCATCTCTCCTCTCTCTCCTTTTCAACCGTAATGTCTGCCATCTTCCTCCACTTTAGCTTCCTCCCCTAACGCTCGGAGAAGCTTAGCCGACCATAGAAATGCTTCTAAGTTTAGGGTAATGATCGGGATCTTTATAGCTAAAGGTATAACACACAAAAATGATCCTTTAGGTGTAGACAGACAAAATTGGGTCACACTCCCCTTGGTCCCCTTTCGAATAGCCAACTTAAACACATTCACCTAACCATGACCCTTATACCCCACATTAATATTAATTTAATTATTTACAATTAAATTAATACTCATCCTCACTTCATTAATTATTTAATTACCTCAATTAAAACCAATTTCCACCTCACCTAGACACCTCACCATAGACCTATTCATAACATGTTTCCATAACTAACTAAGACTTATCCCTACTTACCTTAATGAACTAATACTTAGTATAACCCTAAAATCACATGCCTATTCTTCCTCTAACCACATTCCCACGTATCTAAGCACAACGTTCCATTTATACCCAAAGACAAAAAACAAGCAAAATCTAGAGGACCATAGCCAAGATCTACTATTTTAGGCAACCTAGGATATCCCACCTTAATCGACGTCGGTCAACCCGAAATTGACGCCGATAACCCAAAATCGTCGTTGGTTACCTTATAACCATTTTGGTAACCTTGTTTGAGAGGTTAGACACATTCTCGAGTTTTTGGAGCAAAGGATATCTGCATGAAAACAAGAACTAGAGCTCACTTGCACATCCAGGTAACCATAACCAACACAACCATTGATCAGAAGGTATTTGCATTCACAGGAGCATTCCGAGAAGCATTGCCATGATACTGATCGCCATTTCACCAATCAACCATCACCACCACCTAGCCATTGAACCTGCACAATAGTAAGTGTGTCTCTAACCTGCACCATTTCGTTTCTATTCAGTTTATAAGAGTTCTTCACCTTTTGTTTATTAACCACCATTTATATTTTTACCCCACCACTATTGCCTTCTTGTGACCTGACCATTCCCATCACTCATAACCATTTTAATCACCCATGTATACTCCCGAGTACCTCTTGAATATTCCCAACACCTCCCCAGACCTAAAAATCCTTACCATCTTTGATTCGGTCTCATACAAACCCCAAACCATGAACTATTGAGTTATTACCAGCCCATAATAACCATTGTCGGTTCTTACTAAATGGTCATCGGTCATACCTGGACCAACATCAGTCTCTCATATCTGGTAGTCCTACTAATACCAGATCCCAATAACCTTTTCTAAGTGACCCGAGAATCGACCACGACCTATTCTAGCACCTTGATTATTTACCTCATTTCCAGATCTGATCATAGCCTAGCCTATTATGTCATATTTTCTTATTGTATTTGGATGAGATACCTAAATCATATCAACTATAGTAGGATTCTATTTATTTATGTTATTTCCTACATTAAATTGTATTAAACAATGGGTTGACTACCACCGAGGAAGTATCACACTTCCTGGATCTAACACACTTAGGAAACCCACTGACATATATTGTTTAACTCTTTATTGTGGTCTTGTTTTGTATTTCACGTAGTACCTCTTATCCAAAAGGAAGCTCTCACATTCAGCATTGGATCAAAAAGTCAAAATGTGCACATAACCTTCAAACCGACCATTGCAACATGTATTCCTCCTTGGCCTACACCCTTATCTCTGTTTCATCTAAAAACTTAAAGAAAATGGTGAAACATTTTGGCACTGCCCGGTGGGACCCATCCGGGGTTCCTTGCATTTTATTCATTCCTAGGTGAAAGTTGTGTGTTTGTTTCCCTTCTAAAAAATTACACATTAATTTTCCTCTCTGGAATCTTCCCTCTTTCTATTGTCTAAAAGCAATCGTGTTTTTGGTGCTATAAAAGAATACTTCTTTTCTTTCATTAGTATTGCATTAGTGAAAGAACATTCCTCTTCCTATTCATTACTTGTTACATCGAATATCACACTTTGATTTGGGATTAAAACACTTGCATAACATTATGATTCATTGCATCTTAGCTCACATTAAAATGAGGGCAACCTATATATGCTTGGAAGTCATGCCCAACTGATGGTTGACATAACTGAATCATAGAAAAGCACATTATTTCTTCTCTCTCTTTGCCAAACTGCACAATTTGAAATATATACATCTTCTTAAAACAACATCCCACCCGGAAGAAGTTGTCAATGATCACATAATTAAAGGATTGATAGTGTGCACCCAACTAGTTATCTCTATCCAATACCCCATCAAAGAACGGTCTCGGCCCCCATAACATAACTTGAAACCTCACCTTTAGAATTTCCTTCTTCGTAAGAATCCTTCCTAACCAAAAAATCTACTCTAAATTCACGAGTCATTATTTTAAATAGCATAAGCTAAACACACTAAATTCACTTGGTTTTTTCTTAGCTTTGTGCTTGACTTACGTTTTGAGGTGTGAGGATACGATTCTTCATTTTTCTTTCTTGCCTTTCACACTCCGCCATCACAGTTGGAGTATTTTGACTTTCTCAGAGTGTGTTAGGACCTAATCTTATCATCCCCAGACTTCTAGGTTGATTATTCATCTAATCTAAATTCACAAAAATTAATTTTTCTTTATTCTTTAGATTTCACAGTAACTGGCATCGGTCAACGACCACCGGTTTACATCTGACCACCATCAGTTTACCTAACTAGCGTCAGTTCCTTGTTCTTTTGGTTAATTTACCCAAAAGACACTTATCTCATCTTCTCTTCTATTTTGAGTCTCTGTGTATCATTGTACTCTCTGTACTCGATAACTTGATCATCATTAACACACCTTTCATGTCTGATAATCATCAATTTCTGCCTCATTTGTTGAAACTATCATTTTCTCACAAGAATGGCTAATATCGGTTCTGTGCTGACATCGGTCACCCCTTAATTGTCATTGTTCAGTTAGACCAGCATCGGTCACTCTATTTGGATTTTAATCAAAACATTTACCAACTTTCCCTCCCATAATCTATTTTGTCCCATCTCTGTTGTTCCCTGTGTCATTTACAGAGTATAGTTCACTTGATATATGTTGATTCACATGGTGTTGACTCATAGCCAAAATAACACCCTCATATTTCATGCCAGCACCCCTCCCACCTATTCCATCACCGCCGTCCATTCTGTCACATATGGATCTAACGTAGCTTATCCCCATCACTACCAAAGAATGAGAGAAGTTTACGAGACTCCTCTACCGTAATCCCACTACCCTCCAAGACTTACCTTGCTCATTCCTCCATCTCGATATTCCTTAGGACATGGTTAATATATGGCATGCCCATATCTATCCCTCCTACTCTAGCCCCCTCTTATGCATCAGCTAGCACCAACTTGGTGCTACTACGTCATCCATTTTATCACATGTGGATTCTCGGCTAAATCCCACATCCACTATAATGTAACATCTACATCATCTATCGCACCCAAAACATTGGTTGTCCTCTCGATAGCTACTATGAGTATAGCCTCATATGTACCTACCACTTTACATATACCCATTGCACCACAACCACCTCCTGTCGGAACTTACACCCCTTTCCAAAACCTCATCCTTTATATCACACAATACTTACCCCCATTACCACTAGAGTTTTTATGACTACCCCACCTACTTACACATACTACCAACAACCCCCACCTCATCTATCGCTTATGCTAGCTATGTGCCACCTACATCTATTCCTCCCACGTAGTTATCATACTCAACGTCACCATACACCAACATACCACCCACCTCATACATTCAGCATCAACCCCTTTTTTCTCGGGGGGCACCCATTCATCCCAACCTACTAACGACCTCATTAAAATGATGATGGAGAAGATGCAGACCTTAGAAGCATCTATTTCTGGCTCTCGTAATTCTTTAACATATGATGAAATCTATAATGAGCCTATCCATCCATCTATTCCCATTCGTCCCTACCCTATACATTGGGAGATGCCTAAATTCAATCGCTTCAATAGTAAAGAAGACCCACAACAACACTTGCGGTCGTTCAAACATGGGTGTTACCTAATCACCCACGATGACGCTTTGCTCCTACGAACTTTCCCAATGTCTTTGACAAGACCAACATTGGATTGGTATAGTGGACTACCTCGACATTCCATTTATTCCTTTAATCAAGTAGCCCAAGCTTTCTTAGATCATTTTTCAATCAATGTTACCAAGAAAGTCACCATGAAAATCTCTATTCAACCCGATAGTATGAAGATGAATCTATCACATTTTTGTTGCCTGCTAGTAGAGTCTTATTTAACCAATTGACATTCTAACTACCTCATACTAAACTTATTGAGTTGTTCACTAGAGCTTGTGCTAGACACATCTCACCAACTCTACAAGTCCAAACCTTCCAACCTTTGATGAAGCGTTCACCATGGCCCAAAACTAGAAATTCATGTCATTGAAGAAAATAAGATCCAATTACGGAATAAGAACACCCCCTTCAAATCAAACGATTCTTCTTCATCTTCAAAACCTCAAAATAACTATTCAAATCCCAAAGGATCTAGCCAACATGGTAGTCATCAAGGTAGGTCCACCTCATCCTTCTAATCAGGCCCAACCTTCTTCTAATCTTTCTCCTGTCTAGGAATTTCAGCTCTGACGGGAACATCGAAATACACTTCGATTGGAGAGCCCTATTCATCGGTCTTGGAAAATCTTCTTAAAGCTGGATCCATTACACTTCCTCCCATAAAACCTCATACAAGTTTTGATCCTGCTCATCCCATGCCAACATGGTATAAAGAACATGACTATTGTAATTATCATCGTGTTAAAGGACATAATGATGGTAACTGCATAAATTTTAAAAACATTGTTCAAGAGATGATAGACAATGGAGACCTTGTTGTAGACAACCCGAAACGCGCCAAATCAAAATTTTCACATCTTCAAAAATTCATTCCCTAATCATAAACCATCATCTAATCAAAATAGCAAACCTTCATCCAGTGACAGCAATGTCCGTGAAGTTCACGTAGTTTTGATATCATGCCAACTATTCCACAAAACCTACCTACTTCATCTATTGAGGAAATCTTGGCACGAGCTCCTCCACCCATAGAGGAGCATACCTCTTCTACTCCTCCACCCATAGAGGAGTCCCCCTCATCTCCCCCTACTCTCACAGAGGAACCCACACCTTCTACCAATGCCATTTCACCATCTACCTCACACCCTACCAAACAATCAACACTTTTTATTCTCCCATCCACAGAGAATCATCATCACCTTCTCCTCCACCAAGAGAGAAGTCTACCTCACCCGACCTATTATCTCTCCTACCCATGGGAGATTCTTTAGACATGTCACTACCTATCGGGGACAATTTTCCCTAGCATCCCAAGACCCTATTGACATGATCTCAACTCTTTTACCTACAAAATCCGAGGCTAGCCAATTCCCTATCTCATAGACCTACTTTATAGGTATTGTCACCCAACCCATTCCATCCTCTTCTTCAATAATCCCATTTTCATGGCTGGTCGATTGTTTGGATTACGTTGATCATTCCATGCTTTATGGGGATGTCTTCGGCTTCCCATTTCAACCCAAATGCAAATGTTTCCTGAAGATACTTCCACGATCTACCCAAAGGTATTTTTGGCAACCAAAACTACACTAACCATGCTGATTGAAACAACTTCCTCTTCATCATCCCTACCTCCATCCAAACTTATACCCATCACTACAACTCTTCCCAAACCTAAAAACCTACCCACACTTATCCCCTCACCCGTATCTAGACCCATCACTACTTTGGGTTTCATGTCGACATCAAGCCTTACTCACCCACCTGTCAGATTGGACCTAGCCACGTCTTCCCAAGTCTGCACCAACATTATCCTCCTACCTAAAAGGAAAACCCAACCTTCTAGGTTGCATACACCGGTCTCACCTACCACACCTTTGTCACCTTCCCCCCTTCCGTCCATCATAGGGCCTCACCCATCAACCTTGACCAAATAGTCTCATATCCAAGGCCATTCAAAGACTAAACAACCTACTCCTACCTCATGCACCTTTATTACACCTCATTCACCCAAAAACCACACTTCCTCACCCTCACCCGTACACTTCTTGCCACCCATATCTCCACTAGCAACTATAACCCCAACCTTGCCTATATAACTTCAGCCCCTATCGTCCACCCTACCTTCACCAACCACCTCCACCGCAACTCATTTTCCCCCATGGGTAACCCGTCCCCTTCCACCATCTACTTTTCATTCTACATCTTGTACTCCTGTGTCACCTTTACCCAAGAAGGTGCAACCCAAAGCTAAGAATCCACTACCCTCTAATAAGGTAGTCAAACCAACCAAACCTTCCATCGCTAGCTCTTCTACCCACCTTTACCTAAGTAGATTCCAACAAGACCTAAGACCACTCCGCATACCAAACTAGTAGACCAACCCATTCCCCCTCCTATAAAGCCTCTTTCCTCACAATCAGCCACACCTATACCCAAACCCACACTCACTTCCCATTGTGATCCGTTAGTGGGGTCCTACGCCAACATTTTAACCAACCTCTTAGAGACTTCTATCATCACATTACCGCTACTTCGACCTTACGATCCTCTCAAACCTAAACCAAATGGGTTTGATGAAACCAAGATTTGTGCCTATCATCGTGTGCCAGGACATGATGTTGAAAATTGTAAGGCTCTAAAGACCATTCTTCTCCAACTTTGTCCTCCTGAACAAAATTTCGATGATGATGACCTTCTTGATGAGGACCATGCTCCACCTTCACCTGTCACCACACATCATCATCCTTTAACAATTCAATGACCAATATCTCCACCCCACACACCATTTTACCCACCTCCAAAATTTGAGATCAACATGGTCCGTATTAGAGAATTAGCCAAATCACCACCCAAATGTCGTTGTGCCCAACTCACTTCACAAGGATTTTCTCCCCATTAGGTTTCGCCCATCATGCCATTACACCACTCATCCTACACCTTCTCCATTTTCCCCTCCCCTCAGATTAACATGGTTCATGTCACTACACGTGCTCAGAAAGACAAGGGAAAAGAGAAAGCAACTAGCCCATCAACCAACCCTATACCCAATATACCATCTGCACCTGCTCCCAAAATCACCATCCATGGACCTACATACCCTATCTCTGACGGGGTCACCCATCACGCGATGATAAAACAATTACATCAATATCCTCTAAAGATGTCTTTGTATGATCTCATCCATACTTTTGAATCCCATGACAAGCCCTTATTGAGGTTTTACAATCCATTGAAATTATGCCCAAAGACCCCACACCAAAGACCTCGATTATCACCCCTCACCACGTGTCCTCGCTAACCAAATTAGCTCCTCCTTCTACCCCCCGACGACCACTTGTCAAGTCATCACCCTCGGCTTTTCTCAAGAGGAGATTGTACCTCTCTAGTCAGATGACCCCGATCCCACCTTATTCATTTCCATCTATATCGATAACATACGTGTACACCACATCATGATTAATGGTGGTGCTATCATTAACATCATATCCTCCCACATATAAATCAAATGTGTATCCCTTCTAACTGTATACATAATAACCTAGTTATGTTGTGCTCCTTCAACGACGCCATCACCTCCACCCTTAGCACTATTATCCTTCATGTTTGCATAGGCCCTCGCATTGTCCTGGAACTATTCTATGTCTTAGAGGGGGAATTCCAGTATAACATATTTCTTGGCATACCCTATATTCATGTTATGGGTTGTGTCCCTTCAACCTTACATCACTGTGTAAAATTCAAGCATAAGGGACATAACTACACCATCCCTACTGACCCATCGCCATTCAAGACCTGTAACATGTTGTACCGGCCCAACGATGTACTTGTACCAGTCAAGGCATCTACCACTACCCCACTTCATCTTCAGCCATAAGCCCATCCACCAATGTTGTCGCCACCTCTCACACATCTAACCCTATTATTCCTACTATCACCGTAGCCTCTACAGTTGACTCATTTGCTTCCCAATCATCTAGCGAGTTGTTTATCCCTGCTACCCACATATCGACTATTAATCCCTTAGAAGTTGTTTTTCAATGCCTCACTCTGGGAGTACCACCTATACAATATCGACACATTCCTCACTCCGCAAGAGTATGGCAACCTGCACTCAAAGACCCTAGTTATGACTACCACGTAGGCGAGGTTTTTCCTTATGGTCCCACCCACCTTCACACTAATCTAATGGGTGGGGGACTTGATATGGCCACTTATTTACTCGAACCTCCATCCCAAACATGATTATTTTCATCTAACCTATAATCCCTTACTAACTCGCCACTTCACCCACACTTTCCTCCACCATTGTGCATGGAAAGGCTTTGGCTTTAGTTTTTACAAACAGGCCTCCATACTGTCATTTCCTGCACTACCCATAAACACAATGACCATAGTGGCATTGGCTTTGTTGCACCACCTCCCAAGAAGGCCCACATCAACCTCATTGAGGAAGACAAACCTTCTCCACCTCATTCACCCACGTCACCATCTTCACCCACGAGTCCATAGATCCCGAATCTATTCCTCCTAACTTTTTTTTCGTAAACACAATTTCCCTGGGACCTCTGACCTATCAATGTGATGGTGAGGCTCCCTCTTCTCTCCCCTTCTGTATCCTAACATGATCGATGATGATACACCTTCTATTAATGTTGTTCAATGTTAGGACGATGATTCCATCCTCACCTACCTTGGTGCGGAAGACTCTTATATTCATCGGTCGTTACCCTCTGAGATGCAAACCATGTTGAATGAATCAACTATCAAAATCAACATTAATACTCTAGATGACCCGCACATCCTAAAGATAGGTCACTTTAGATGTTGTTGAACATGAATCTTTTACCTCTTTCCTTTAGGACCATAGTAACACTTTTGCTTGGTCCTATGCCGATATGCCCAGTATTGACCCTAAAATCATGGTCCACAATATTGTAACCATTCCTAATGCCAAACCCATCAAACAAAAGTTGTAGAAAATGCATCCTTGCATTGCTCTTTTGGTCAAAGAAGAACTTCAACACCTTCTCTCGGTTTCCTTCATTCTACCCATTGACTATCCCCAATGGATTTCTAACATCGTTCTGTCACAAAGGTGACAGGGGGACTCCACATTTGCATGGACTTCTATGACCTCAACCTAGCTTGTCCCAAAGATGATTTTCCCCTACCAGGAATTGACCAACTAGTTGATCTCATTATTGGCCATGAAATGCTATCACTCATGGAAAATTTCTCGAGCTATAATCAAATATTACTTGCTCCACAAGATCAACACAAAATTACCTTCATCACTCCTTAGGGGACCTTTTGCTATTGAGTCATGCCTTTTTGCCTTTAAAATGCTGGTGCTACATATCAACGAGCCATGACTTACATCTTCCATGACATCATGCAACACATATTGGAAGATTACGTAGATGATCTTCTTGCCAAATCCAAACATCGGTGAGCACATGACCATCCTTAAGGTCATCTTTGGCCGCCTCATAAAGTATTGTGTTCATCTTTAACCAAAAAAGTGTGTCTTTGCGATGCTTTTAGGAAAAATCCTTGGTTTCATCGTTTCTTTGTGTGGCATAGAAGTCAATCCTGCTAAAGTTAAGGCTATTCTAGAAATGCCTCCGCCTACTAATCTCTATCAACTTTGAAGCCTGCAAGGTAAGTTGTAATCCATTCATCATTTTATCTTGTAGCTTTTCGACCATTGTCAACCATTTCATCATCTTCTCAAGAAGGACGTTTCATTCAAATGGGATGATGAATGCCATAAAGCCTTTAATTCCTTAAAATAATACCTTCTTCAACCACCAGTGCTCATTCCTCCTAAGGATGACCAACCCTTTTACCTATACATTTCCGCTACTGACCATTCTTTAGGTGTCATGCTCGCTCATCGCGATGAGCAACACAGAGCAAGCGGTTTATTACATAAGTTGTACCCTTCTAGACTACGAAACTAGATACACCCATGCCAAAAAAATTTGCTTAGCCTTAGTTTTCGTTGCCACCAAACTCCTCCGTTACCTACTCAACCACAAAACCTTCATTGTTACTATATAATGCCCCCTACACTATATGTATGCCAAACCCTATCAACATCAATGTGTCGTACGTTGGATTATGCTTCTTACGACCTCGAACTCAAATTCATTCATCAAAATTCCATCAAGGGCCAAGCTTTCGCTAACCAACTAGCAGATGCGCCTCTTTCCAGGAATCAACCCTCTAACTTTGATTTCCCAGATGAATCCATAGCTACCCTCTCCTTAGATGATACCGCTTACCAAATGACCCTATTCTTTGATGGCTCCAAGTGTCAGCGTGGAGGTGGGGCTAGTGTTATCCTCATTCCTCTTGATGGTGAACCTATGCCTTTATCTTTCAAACTAGATTTTGATTGTACAAACAATATCTCCAAATACAAAGCACTCGTATTGGGTCTCCAGGATACTTATGCCTTAGATGTTAAGTCAATCAATATCTTTGGTGATTCCTAGCTGGTTGTAAACCAAGTCAATGGTATATACCAATGTCATAATGAAATACTTCAAAAGTATAAACATCACGTAGACATACTTTTGACCACCTTTGACCGTTATGCACTTCAAACCAACCCCGTTCTACTAATAAGTTTGCGCATACCATGGCCTGTTTGGCTTCTTAGATACCCGTTTCACCCACCGACTCTAAAATCTTTGTCATAATACAAAGGTTACAATCACCCTCTTATTTACCTCATGAGGTCTACTCATGTCGGAAATTTTGTACCTTACTGCATGACCTTTGGTATAAGCAGTTTGTAGAATACCTTTCCCTTTCCATTCTACCTCCCGATCTCACTCATAATGGACAACATGCCTTTCTTAAAGGTGTCTCTTGGTATGTCATCATGGGTGGTCTCCTTTATAAGCGTAGCTTCGATAGTATTCTCTTACGATGCCTTACAAGTTCTGAAATTCCTTACACCATCAAGGAAGTTCATGATGGAATTTGTGGAGGCCACTTTAGTGGTTTAGCTATCACTGAATGCATTATTTGCCTAGGATATTATTGGTCAACCCTAAACCATGACTGTTGTGACTACGTCAAACATTGTGTAAAATTCCAGCAACATGTTAATCTTCATCACACACCTAGTCATGCCTTACAGTAGCACGAGACCTTTGGCGTTTTCTCAATGGAGCTTATATCTTGTCGAAAGATAAATCCCCATTCTTCACAATGCCATCAATGGATCATAACCGCTACTAAATATTACACTAAATGGGTAGAAGTCATCCCCCTCATTTCTACAAAAGTGAGAAAATATGTGAATTTATCAACCATCACATCATTTGGTGTTCCTCATCGTCTCATCACGATAATGGAAAGCAATTCAAAAACAAAACCCTACGTAAGTTGTGTGACATTTTTGACATCCAACTCGGTTTCTTCGTCACCTTATTACCTACAAACCAATGGCAAAACAGAATCAACTAATAAAACCTTGAACAAAATTCTTATGAAAGTAGTTGACGATACTAGCAAGGATTGTCATTCACATATTCCTTTTGACTTGTGGGATTATCACACTAGTATTCACACTTCAACTATTGCCACACCTTTTTCTCGGTCTACGATTACCGGGGTTGTCTTGCCTCTTGAAGTCTAGATTCCATCTCTCTGCATCTCACTACAAGACATGCTCAATGATGATGACTTCGCCAGGGATCATTTGGCACAACTTGAATTTTTAGATGAATGTCATCTTAATGCTCTTGACCATCTCCAAATTTACCAAAAACATATCAAACGTGCCTACAACAAATGTTTACATGAAATGAACCTTTCGTTGGCGACCTCGTCCTGAAGGAAAATCAACATGTAATTGTTGTTGCTTGGATCACAACACCCACTGGATGCACATCGAAAAGTAAATGGGGCAAATTTTCTCCTAATTGTCTTGGACCCTATATTGTTACCCATGCCTATGGATCGGTGCTTATCATTTGTCTTCACTCAAAGGTAAACCCGAACCTGATCCTCTCAACACCTACACCTTCGACCATTTTATTGTTGACATTAAGTCCTATATCACCTTTTGTCTATTGACCACTCATCCCTTGAGCATCATCCACCTTCCATGTTACCTGTTTTTGAAGATCAACAACTAAACCAGAATTTTATGATTGCCCGTCACCTTTCAGCCTTATCTTCAATATGAGTACCATGGCTCTACTCATGGCAGGATTCTCATGGATAATTTTTATCTTTTTAAAGATGGAATCCCATGGTCGTTCATCACTTGAAACCACCCCTTTCATAATTAACCCCTTTGTACTATGGTTTTGTCTTCTAAATAAGAACCTAATCTTCCTCTATAGTCTTGTCCATGACTTAAACGTCCCAAAAAAAAAAAATGGGATTTGACTCCTTGAGTCAAAATTCCAACAAAATATGACTCCCTCAAAATGGGACATCTTTTCTCTCTATTTCGCAGCTATAAATAGACTACTCCTTGAAGGAAAAGCATATAAAGTTATTATAAAAATATAATGAAAATATCTAGAAGCTTCCCACATCGATTAGATTCATGAAGGCCTCAAAGAGATAATATAATCATCCCATATAGACTTCCCATCGATCGATCATATTAAAAACAAACAAATGAAGAAAATGATGAAATTTTTGTCATGGACTTGCCTATTTTTTATCCTGGGTTTCTTGCTAAGTAAACATGCAGTCATACACTAAGTTACGCTAAACCATCCACTTTCACCTCATTGCCTTTTGCGCCCTAGTTTTCTCTCTGCTCAAGGGACTTGCCGTAGCACTGCGACATTTCGTGATCATGTGACTTTCTTCACCATTAGAATAGTCCATTATGCAACACCTTTAGGGTCTTACGTTCATAATCACATCTTGGGTATGGTAGACTCATTAGGGTTCTTACCAATTAAGCGCTCTTTTACCACCTCTTACCATTCACCTTCCTCATTACTTATTGATTATCCTATACAGGACCAGACCATCGACACCTATATTTAAAATGACTCAACCATGCCTATGACCTCACTCAACCATGCCTATGACCTAACCTCAACCATGCCTATGACCCACATTCAATCATGCCTAAGATCTACCAACCCATTCCTCATATTCTTCCCTAGCTTATGGGAGAACTACATTGGCACTGAGGCCCCTTTTCACCAGGGGCTATGTAGGCAGCACTTTGAGGGCATGGGGTCCTTGAAGGTTAGCTCGGCCACTCTTCACCCTAACCTATTTTCCCCTTCATTTTCCTATGAACATCCTACCTTAGTTCATTTCCATTTTATATCAACAATTGGAAATTAAACCAAACAAGCAACAATTAATAAACATTTTTACCACATCATCACATCATACATTAATCATTTCACATTTCCATGATATCAAATATTTCAGAAATTTACACCATAACATACATATTCCTCATCATTCATTTTTCCATGCTACCAATAACTTGGAAATTAAATCAAACCCATAAACATAACCAAAGCATGCCTATACCTAACTCCATCACGCCTAACTGACCTAACTCAACCATGCCTACATGACCTAGGCTCCACCATGCCTATAGCTTACTCCAACATGCCTAACTGACCTAACTCAACCATGCCTACAAGACCTCGACTCAATCATGCCTAATTCACCTAGTTTCCATCACATACACAAATAATAATGGAAATTAAAACAAGTACACCATCCATACCATAAATATCATCATCTATATAAATGAGAAAGTTTGTGTATCCATACATATGTACACAGATACAAATAAATACAAATATCTCAAATCGCTCAGATACAACCTCACTATCTTCGGCATGTAGGCCGTATAAAAATCAAAATCACAAAACTCTCATATACATCCTCACTATCTTGACACGTAGGCCGGTATATATATCAAAAAATCAATACAATGATCATCTCCAGTGACTAATCGTCACCCCACCTGATATCCTCTGGGCCAGTCTCACATGTCTCCTCCTCTCTACCTATCTTTCATCCCACTAACATCTCACCACCCTCCATGGGCCTCGGTCTAACCTCTACGGGTACCTCACCTAGAGTTGGCCTCCATGAACTAGTGGCCTCGCCCTGACCCTATCTCGGGGATCTCATTGGCCCCCTGTAATCTCCACACTGTGAGTTCGAGACCTGGTCCTCTCACTCGAGGCCTGTTGTGCTCTATACTCTACATAAGTAGGGACATCTATCCCTGTGGCCATCAGGTGATCCTGATAGTATCTCACCTTGCCTAGGGAATCCCGAACTTGGTCATCGGTACTGTTTGTGGTGGTGCCATTGGTCTCTAACCCTATACCTTGTTGGTTGTAAAATTAGGACTTTAATGAAAGCAACAATCAAGGGATAAAAAGTCCCTCCTCTTTAATGGGAGAGGTTCCCTTATTGAAAGCAAAAACTATTCACAAATGTACAATGTTTAATTTCAAAGAGGAACTTTGATATCATGAAAGTGTTTTAAATGACAGATTATCAATACAAAAGGACAGAAGAACTAAGGAATGGGAAAAGGTAGAATAACATTCTCAAGAAATATAGATAGCAAAATAATTCCTTATAAATGTTGAACTAGGATAGTATAGAATAGAATCATTCGCATTAAAACCATAAGATGTTATTTCACAGACACAAAGTTCCAGAGATGACATCCACAAGAATACAAAGCTTCTTAATGTAAAATAGATTAATGATTCAATAATTTTTAATAGATAAGAAGGAATGAATGAGCACAGATAGAAATAGAAAGGGAAATCTTCTTGTATTGATAGCTTTTGACTCTTTTACACTTTCAAAAATAATCAGAGTTCCAACCCCTTAGAATGGTGTGGAGAGCTCATTATATAGCTTACAAATTGGTTACATTTGGTAACCGTTTCTTTTAACTAAAATATTAATTAAGGAAATGCACAATACAATATCCTTAATTAATTTACAAGGAGCTCAACACTAAAAATAGAAGAAGAGAAAGAGGAGCTAGAAGAAGAGACATCCGATTATGGCTGAGGAGGGCCCACTGATTTGAGAATCCGATGCCTGAACTTTTTCAACGCTTCTGCTATTTCCATGCCTCTTGGAATTTTTGTGTTGGCAGTGGCATGAGTCCAAGTGCCTAGACATTTCTCCATATCTTTATTGAATTTGGTATGCTCCAGGTATTCTTTATTGGCCTCGGTAATGGCAGATTGAAGAGAGAAAATGTCCTTTATCTTCTCTTTGGTAATTGACTCCTCTTTGAACAAGTCATCCTTGACAAATGTTCTAAACTAAGCTTTGATTTCTTGAAGAGAGAAGGGAATGCCTGAAATTTCATCCTAAAGTTGGTAGTGGATATCTTTAAAGGTAGATGAAACACAAGTTTTAAAAGACTCTCCTTTCTAGCCATACATTCTTTAATTCTCCCAGTGCTTCTTCTAGAACCTTTATCTTCCACTCAACACTGAAAATCCATGCCCTTGATAAGTTATTCTTGGCATCATCAAAAACATTGTTGACCAACAGGATCTTCTCATCGGTTTGGCCCATTAGACGGAGATTTGTAATGCAACTACTCCAGACCTTTAGTTCTTTGTCCATAGTTTTGATTGAGGCAGAGAGTTTCTGCTACAAGTTGGCCACCTTTTCATTGGTTTTGAAGGCCTCCACAATGAAGTTCAAACCTGCTATAGTCATATCATCAACCATGGCTTCCATAGCCCTTCCATAAGTGGAATACCTATGTATGTCCTTGATGCTTTGAACTTCATCCTGGCTGAGAATCATGGGGGGTGGAAGAGCAGCCAGTGGGGTAGGATCCAAAACCTTATCCTTGGCCAACAATGACTTGATAAAGTTGGAAAGAACTTGGTTTTGTTCTTCTACCTATTCTATGGTCTGCTTGCCATTCTCCACTCATTCAATAACCTTTGTTATTGTTTCTGAAGGTTATGAACCTCACTCTCAGGAGTGGATTCTCCCATTGGGATTCTAGAAAGCTCTAAATCAGAGACCAAAAGATCATGCTCTACCTTATCAACCTTTGGCTTTGCGAACCTCCGGGAACTACGGTCCCGAACATCGATTACTAACCTTGAAGTGGTCTTTGCTCTCTTTTTTGGAGGGGGAGGGGCAATACCCAACAGAGCTACCACATCATCAAAATTGGCCCTATTAGACGAGAAGAAGATTTTCTCTTCTTGTTATCAACCAAGGGCTGCACCCAGGAAAAGGTAGAAGAAGAAGAGGAAGGAACAAGAGGCCCAAGAGCAAGTGAACTCATGGAACTTAAAGTATTAACCATTGTTGCCTCCAGTAAAGAAATGAATGGAGCATCAGGAGCTTCCTTTGCAGAGGAGTTTGTTATACTAGGAGGTTCAATATTTGGCACCTCCTTTTCTTCTTCAATAGTGATTTTAGGAGCTCCTGCAGGATCGGCACTTCACCATCATCACTTTCACTAAGAACAATAATGTTCTCTAGTCCTGAAGGTAATTCGAACGCTCAAGAAGAGATTCTTCCTCAATTGGTTCTTGCTTAACCTTTTTAATATTCTTTTGATACACTTGAGTAGAAGGAGTAGACGATTCAATCTCTTTTATTGAGGAAGAAGGAGGGGTTTTCTCAGGTACCTCGGTATTGGTTATATGTGTTTCCTTCCCTGGTGTGGAAGTATCTCTGAAGAAGATCTACCCTGATTCTTCTTGAGCTCACAAATTTTCCTGTCAAACCAAACCTTAGTTCTTACAAGAACATAGGAAATAATCTCAACCAAATCATATCTCTCTTTCTTATACCAATCCAAGTTTTCTAAAGGAGTGTGTTTGATTGATCTTTCATATTCAAAGGATTGTAAGTCCTCATCATCATCCTTAAGCCCTTTAGGAACTTGGTAGAGATTGAGATCTGTAATTTGTTGCAGAGAGAGTCTGCCATAGTGCCTCCTTCTGGCTTCAAAATCATCAGCACAATCAGCCCAGTAATCCTCAGTGTCTAGCTTATGATGATAAATTATCCTGAGGTTCTGATCAATAAACTTCTTCAGATCAAAACAAGTCCTGGGTCTGAAGAAATGGATAGTGAGAGGAGCAATAGCCCTTTCTATGTTTTGGGCATCCAAAGTTGTTTTGCATGTATAATTTCCCAAGGAGATAGGGAAATGAAGACTAGTGATCTTCTTGTCTCTACAGGTTCTGTGTAGTTTATCAAGTTGTCTGCATACTTCAACCAGAGCCATTTTATCATTGCAAAACATGGGGAGCTTGAGGGGTGTACTTTCATAGCCAGCCAACCTGATGTATGAGAACCTTCTAAATTAGATGAAGAAAGCCCCATACTTATCTATCAGAGTCATAGCTTCATCGAAAATCTCCTAGCAGTGTCACCCTCCAAGAGTCTTACAATATACATGGTGAAAGCATCATTGACCCTTCTGAAATTGTGATTGCTAGCTTCAAGGGTAAACTGAGGGCAGTATGTGTAGATAGGTTCATCCTTCTTGCCTTCCATGTAGGTGAAACTAACCACTCCCGGGATGCAACTAGGGTATACATAAGATAAGAAGTCATATAAAAATTCTTACTTTGCTGAACACTTGACAATTGCTCACCAAATTCATGCGAACAATTTCAGCCCAATTTATGTTACTCGCTTGCCCTCGCAGATGATGTTTATAAAGGGGCACATCTAGAAATGAAATTCATTGGTGGAGGGCAATCCCATGATACGGGCGCAAAAATGATAAAATCAGACAGCTCCTCATTGAAATCAACCCTGGATAATGCTTTGGAGATTTGGCAAACTCCTTCTTAGGGTTCTTTAACCATGATTTTGCTATTCGTGCCTTGTATTTTCACTGTCTTGGTCAAACAGGGTTTGAGCTTGAGCACGAGTGAGAATGATGGAGTCTTCAATCTCTAATGCGTAGGGTAGCGCAATGGCAATAACATCTAGTTTAGTAATTAATTCCCCATGCACATTAGTAAGTTCCTTGGTATCTGAGTTAAAATGGGCTCCGCAGACAAGCATGGTGTCGGCACACTGCATAGAGATGGGAAAACCAGCCGCGTACGTAATTCCACTGTCACTAATCATTTGGGCCATGGGAGCAGGGTTGGCACATGTTAGTCTGCCCCAAAAATCTCTAAAATCTAAGTGCCGAACCTCACTATCCCCAATATCAGGTACAGAGGTCTCGAGAGGTGACAAATGCTCCTACCCTTGAAACTTGATCTTCATTTTTGCAACGCATAGAGGAATGACCTTCCAAGATCAAATTCACGATGAAAATGCAAAGGGATACAGGGAAACGAACAAATGACTTCAATTGCAAGGATTCAGGCAAGAAAAAGTAGGCGAGCAATGTGACAAATGCATAGGTAGTAGTCCCTTTAAATAGTCATTTCGAGAGAGAGAAGGTCATTAATGAGCATTAAATACACCTTGCACCGACTCAAAAAGATGAGACATAGGAAAAGTGGAAAAAATGGCCCAAACAGTCCTTGGGACATTAGGGACACGAAGACGTGATCCGGCCGACGTAGGTGATGTGGGGAATGTGGGACAAATGAGCATGGGTGGTCCAGGGGACTCGAGAGGCGTGAGGGGGACATGAGGGACACAAAGATGCAATTTGGCCGATGCGATCTGGCGATGCGGGGAATCAATGAATAGAAAGCTTGAATGCATTTGGGACAGATGAGACAAAAGTATGTGAAGAACCTGATGCGGTGATGTGGGTGATCGAGGAAAAGGAAGTCTGGGAAAACTTGGGACAAATGGGCCAAAAAGTTTTGATAAAGCTAAAAGATAAGGATTTGCGGGGAAATCGGTTGATCGGTGAATAGAAGGCCCAGAGGTACTTGGGACATGAGGGACAAAAATGTCTGACAGACCCGTAAATCACCAAAATGACTCCAATAAATGCAATTTTTCACCATCTCTTCAAGTTTTCACTTCACTAGAACATTACTAAAGGGTGCCAACTCAAAATTTTCAAAATTCTAACTTTCAAAAGAGGGAAATTTTGAGAGGACAACATACCATGTACCATGGGATCTGTCCCACCCTTCATGTAAAATGGGACCCGTCCCTAAGCTTTGTGTGGGTGCTTGTGCTTGTACACTAGGCACGAAGGGCCACATCTGCTGTGTGTAGTGGTCGGATGGCCCCAGTGAAACCTCTGACAACATGCACTGTAAGGTGACCACTTGTACCCCATCTCCATCTCCACCCTGTGCAATGGGTGTCTATCCCTATGCAACTGGGCTTAAAGGGATACTACTGTGCTTATAGAGTAAAGAACCCGTGTATCTAACCATGTCACCGCCCTGCATTATCCCTAACTATGTCACTAGGGTAGTCACCTACCCTGTAGGGTGTCCCTCTAAACTGTGATAGTGGCTACGTCGGGATGCCCTAGCCTCGGTGGTACTATCCATAGTTGTGCTTTAATGCTCTATATCTATCTGTCGGTTTGGCATCATCGCTTTTTCATTCTACTTCCTACTCTTGTTACCCTATCGGTACCATCGGTTGTGGTAGAGGCATAGGCCTCTCCACGTTGTCCCTTCTATACTGTGGGAAGGGTAGAGGCACATTCTGTGGGCAACCCAAACTATCATCGACCACCTGCTACAGGTATCATCTCGTGCTCGTCGGCACAACGTCCCTCTATCCATCTAAGTAGTTGTAGCTCATCCAAATCCATGGCTATCTACCTATATTATGGGAATCCCACATATGGCCTCCAAATGATGTCTACACTGGACAACCCCTCTAGTACATGCCTATAATATGCTACATTGTGTGTATCCTTAGCAGCCCAACACTCTCCAACAGCAGGTACCCATCACCTGTAGCCTACTTAGACCAAGCCCACCTCAAATGCATCCAGATGGGGCATACCAACTAGACACACACACATGATGTGCTCATATGCCCAAGCAGTGTAGTAGAAATGTGCAGCATAGGCTGAACCATCGTAACCTCCCATAGGCCCATAACTCTCTATATAATTGCACCAAGAATGTTGGTGCCCATGTAAAATGGGTCATATCCTCCATCATGTCATGAATAACCCCCATCAATGCCCATGGGAATCTCCCACCCTCCACATCTGGTAGTGTAAAAGGTAAACTACCTCCATAATCAGAACCACTAACCTCATCTCCTCAAGATGGGCCCTGTACATGTCTCCATAACTCAGGTTGGCACTATGGAACCGCAACTCTGCCAGCCCCTCGCTGAACACTGTCAACATCAACTCCTCAGATGCCTTTGAGGTAATGGAATACACTTACGTCCATACTTATTGGTAGTCACGATCTTATAAACATCCTTGAGGTAACGGTGATCTCACCTGTTGGCGGATGAAAGTTGTTGTCGTGAATCCCATTTGTTAATGAGGGCGACCATCGGTTTCAGCTCCTAACTACGTGTCGGTAGCGTCGACCCCAATCAGGTGACATCTGTAACATGGCACCACTCCTTGGCTATCGCGCTCCCTCGTACCAATACTAACAGTGGCTAGTACCCTATCTCACATACGCAATCGGTCCTCGCTTATCCAACAAACCATAACATGATTAAACCTCGACCATACCCACATTCACCCTGGACCTTCCCACCTATTCCCAAGATCCTTCCTACTCATGACCTATCTCCCTCATCTCATCCCTCGAATCATACCTATTTATACCCATTACCATCCATGTTTTCCTTTGAAACTACCTTCCTATCTCAAGACCTATCTCCCCCACCCACCCTCTCATTTACTAACCCATTTTTCCTAAATTTTGACCGTCATCGGTTCATATTGACTGGAAATGGTCTTCCAAAACTGGCATCGATCACCTCACCCTTGATTGATGTCGGAAAACTCCCACTGACGTTGGCTAACCCTTGACCGACGTTGGTCACTCTCGTGGCATCAAATCTGCCAAACCCTTCCCTATTTCTCTAAACATTCCACATTCTACCCTACCGACCTACCCTTCCCTACCCAAATCTCACCCCAACCCATCCCCACCCATCTTTAAGATACATACCACTTCCTATAAGTCCTATTTCATCACTCCTTCCAAATTCAAATTTGATTCCCCCTCAAACCCATTTTTACCAAACGTGATCTATACAAACAAATTCATCTAACAAACGTAGAATGGGACCGAATCCTACCTCGTCGTGATGCCGTCTATGTGGGGGCACATTGGGCCACTGCACTGGTGGTCCACCCAATCCCTCTCTTACCTCTGCCATCACCGAATTCCCTCCTCACCTCCAACCAACTGAATCACTCACACCAATCTCATGGGCTCCTTATCGAATGACCGATCACCTGCTCCGAGGCTCACCGACTCAACTCTTCGTATCGCTCTGTCACTTTCTACTTTTCCACCTCTCCTCTGTCATTTTCTACTATTGGCCAATAACAAATGATTATGCAAAAAGTGAATTTTTCCTTTTTTAATCCCAATCTTTTATGACCGACGTTAGTCATATTTGTGCCCTAATAACCGACGTCGGTCACACACTTCAAACTAGTTTCCCTTACCCCGCTCCCTTTTCACCTGTTGTCACTCATGCTCACCCACTTCTTATCATTTTGGCCACCCATTGAAACATACCTACAAGCCTAACTTACCCATACATTTCCTTTGTTGCATCTTAGAAGTTGTTATTTTACCTATACCTTTGCCTTACTTGTTCCATGACATGTTTGCCTAAACTTCACCTACTTGGTGTGACCATTGACCTTATGTACTCGTTATACCTTGTGATGTTGTTACCTATGTTGTTTTATCCTAATAACCATACCTTTCCTATTGTCATGTCATGCCGTTTATCCCGACCAAACTTATGGCGTACAAAACATACCTAAACGTTCCTACACCTGACCTATGTTGTGTTTATCGACCATATCCTATACCTTGAATACCTAAATCACTTCACCCCTATTTGGATAAACTTATCGACCTTGGATGATGTATATTTTGTAAGCTCTTGAACTTGATCACGTGTGTTGCAATCTATATGTGTGTGTGCATTTGATTTCCATTACCCATGACCTAATTTTGACCATGACCTACTACCCATTACCCGAGTTGACCGTCACCCTCTCCCTCACTACTCACACCTTTCCCCACCTATCTTCCCCATCTACACCTTTATCAAACCACTCACCGATTCCATCTTGCACCTCATCAGTGCCCAATTTGAGGGGGATCACCTTCACCCACACATGGGGCAATCACTTCTTGTTTTTGTCAACATCGCTTACCAATACAAGCTACGCAACAAAAAGGGGAAAAATGTAGACACCAAAATTGGGTCACATTCCACTTGGTCCCCTTTCGAATAGGAAACCTAAACACATTCACCTAGCCATGACCCTTATACCCCACATTAATATTAATTTAATTATTTACAATTAAATTAATACTCATCCTCACTTGATTCATTATTTAATTACCTCAATTAAAACCAATTTCCACCTCACCCCACCACCTCACCTAGACACCTCACCATAGACCTATTCATAACATGTTTCCATAACTTACTAAGACTTGGCCCTACTTACCTTGATGAACTAAGACTTAGTATAACCCTAAAAGCACATGCCTATTCTTCCTCTAACCACATTCCCACGTATCTAAGTGCAACATTCCATTTAGATCCGGCATAAAAATGAGAAAAAGCTAGAGGACCATAGCCAAGATTTGATATTTTAGGCAACCTAGGATATCCCGCCTTAACCAACGCCGATAACCCTAAACCGTCGTTGGTTACCATTTAACCATTTTGGTAACCTTGTTTGAGAGGTTAGACACATTCTCAATTTTTTGGAGCAAAGGATAACTACATGCAAACAAGAACCGGATCTCTTTCACACATCTAGAAACCATAGCCAACATAACCATTGATCAGAAGGTATTTTTATTCACAGGAGCATTCCGAGAAGCACGCTGTCGTGGAACTGATTGCCATTTCACCGATCAACCATCACCACCACCCAGCCATTGAACCTACACAATAGTAAGTGTGTCTCTAACCTGAACCATTCCTTTTCTACTCACTTTATAAGAGTTCTTCACCTTTTGTTTATCAACCACCATTTATATTTTTACCCCATTACTATTGCCTTCCTGTGAACCTGACCATTCCCATCACTCACAACCATTTTAATCACCCATGTCTACTTCTAAGTACCTTTGAATATTCCCAACACCTCCCCAAACCTAAACCAACTCCTTACCATCTCGATTCGGTCTCGACAAACCCCAAAACCATGAACTATTGAGTTATTACCAGCCCGCATTAACCATCATCGGTTCTTACTAAACTGTCGGTGGTCATACCAAACCAACGTTGGTCTCTATATCTGGCATTCCTGCTAATACTAGATCCTAATAACCTTTTCCAAGTGACTCAAGTGACTTAGAAGCTGAACCTAACTTTTGTTACTACATTAAATTATATTAATCGGTGGATTGAATGTCACCGAGGAAGTATCACACTTCCTGGATCTAGCATCACACGCTAGGCAGCCCACTGACATATATTGTTTAACTCTTTCTTGTGGTCTTGTTTTGAATTTCAGGTAGTTCTTCCTAGCCAAACGGAAGCTCTCACAGTTAGCATTGGATCAACAATTCAAAATGCGTGCATAACCTTCAAACTAACCATCGCAACATATATTCCATCTTAGCCCACACCCTTATCTCTGCTTTTTCTAAAAACTTAAAGAAAATGGTGAAACATTAGGATCCCTTAAGAAATCAAACTTATCAACCTCGGAAAAGTATACATAGAGACAACGTATTCCAGGGTATAATTGGTCAACACTCTCTTCCACCAATGATCAATAACATGATTCTAAGTCGATCGATCATGCAGCCTTTGATACTCATCTTAGGTCCACATGTGAGATCTATAGTACCCTCGCTCGCTCTACATATATGCTCAAAGCCATTCATACGGATCTACTAGAAAGTAATAAAATAAGGTCTCACAACTAATGATAGAGATGTTCTTCTACCCATTTGTGTGCATCAAACTCGTGTCCAGAGAGTAAATATCTTAGAAAACTCATCCTCCGTGCTCTTAAACCATGCTTCGACACTATCCAAGGTCAAGCGCTCTGTCATCATGCATCATTCTCACAATATCTTCGAAAAGAGGTTTCAGAAATGAAACCAAGATGTCATTATTTTTATGTACTCTTAATACAACTATTTAATCCCATGCGTACCAACCTATCACCTAGCGGTAGTCTTGGGCTCACCCGAGGCATGTGCACACGCCAAGCCCTCCTTTATGTGAGCATTGTGAGAATATATTTCCATTGATAAAATATTAGATGTAGAGTGTAAATGTTCATGAAACAGTACAACATGAGCTATCATATCCTCATACACATACAAATAACAAGAGAAACATCATGGTATGAAATATAAAGAACATATTTGTCTTATAATATGAGAAAATAGCACTAGGGTTTGCACCCATGAACTAGATATTCATAACAGAACCATATATTCATTTGAAAATAGTCTCAGAACTATAAAACATTTAAAAGGGTCATAACAGACCAAATATATCAAGATAGAAATCTAACTCATGTATCAAAGGTCCTAGGTATGCTTCCCTTATTAATTTTTTTATCAAACCCATCCCTTAGACATGATAACATTCCTACAGTCCCCTAATGAGAACCCCAACTCCTAGAGCCTCCTAATATGTTCTTTAAAGAGCTTCACTCTTCCCATGTTATATGTCTTCATCTCTCTTCATCTCTCTCTCGGTGTGTCTCTCAATTCAGGTCCCTCTTTATTCTACCTTCTTCTACCCAAGCATCTCTATATATAGGTTTAGCACCCACCGCCATGCCTTCCTCTAAGAGCAGATCGGATGCCAAGTGTCCATGTGGTCCTCTAATGGAGCATGCTTATTTTTTTCTAAGCTCTCCACTTTCTGCAATGATGTCTTTTAGGAACCTTCCTGTTGGGGTTAGCACACCGCAGATACAAACAATATATCGATCTAAACATACATGCAAATAAAAATGGATATTTTACCGAAGAAAATATACAAAACAAGAGATATAAATCAACACCAGATTTAACATGGTTCACCTAGTGTGGGCTACATCCACCAAGAAACAAGCCAATCTATTATCTAAAGCTTTGACAAGATATACAATTGAAGATTTACAATCTTCTACACCTCTCAGATGTACAATATTTTCTTTCTCTCAAGATTTTGCTTCTCCTCCAAGAATTCTCTCTTACCAACTTTTGCAAGTTCTTATTAATTCTTGTTAATACTTACTTCTAAACCTTAGCTTTCATGCTTATATAGTCATTTATAGACTTAGGGCACTTAGCCATGCAATTACAATCAATAGATATACTTTAATGCTAAAAATAGATCTCATTCCTGAGAGTTAATGAAAATATTTTTGCACAGTGTAACCGATGTCGGTTATCCCTAACCAATGTTGGTTCCTCCTTTCTTGACCGATGCCGGTCCTAGGTGATCAATGTCAGTCCTTCCTAACTAATGATTATTACTTGTATTTTCCAGCAAGTTTTACATTGCATGAAGATAAATTGAAGTAACTGAGCTCCAAAACTCAACAATCTCCCACTTGGAGATTAATTAATGCACCATACCTATACAACGTCATTCTTGGATCCTTAGATTTGTTTCTTCCTCTTCAAGTCTCAAACTCGAAGACCAACAGAAGTAGAGTGTATCTCCAACTTCTCCTTTTCCAATGGCTTTGTTAGCATATCCGCAGTGTTCTTGCTCATATGAATCTTTTCTAGATTCAACTTTCCATCCTCCAATACCTATCATATGAATTGATACCTCAACTAAATGTGTTTCATTCTCAAATGAAACGTTGAGTTCTTTGCTAAATGAATTGCACTCTGACTATCACTAAATAATTTACAATCATCTTGCTCCTTTCCCAACTCTTCCATGAACCTACTCATTCATATCATCTCCTTGTTAGCCTCTGTAGCTGCAACATACTCTGCCTCTATAGTAGACAAAGCCACAACCTTCTGCAATCTTGAAATCCAAATTAGCTAACTGCCATCCCACCTACTGTGAAAATATATCAAGTAGTGTTCCTTCTACCATCCAGATCTCCAACCATATCTGAATCATCATAGCCACATAATGAAATATTCAAACCTCCATAGCATAACTACATGTTAGATGTCCTTTCAAATACCTAAGTATCCATTGGACTACTTTCCAATGCTCTTTACCTGGATTGGCCATATATCTACTCACAACTCCCACTACATGTGTAATGTCTGGTATGGTAAAAACCATAGCATACATGAGACTCCCAATCGCTTTGAAGCATATGACACTCATGTCATGTATTTTACCTCCTCATGTGATGAAGGACACTTTGATCTTTGCTTAATTTGAAGTGTATAACCATGGAATACTAACATGTTTTGCATTCTCGCATCTTGAACCTTTCTAACACCTTGTAGATATAATCCTCCTGAGAAAAATACAATTTCTTGTTTTTCCTCTCTCTGTGTATTACTTGCCAACGATTATTTTTACAGCTCCTAAATCCTTCATAGCAAATGTGTGAGCTAGCTTTCTCTTAAGCTCACCAATGTCATGCATATTAGATCTTACTGATAAGCATATCATCCACATACAAGAAAAAAAATAATATAGCTTGCATTTTCAAGCCTCTTGGAATAAACACAATCGTCGATTCACATATCAAGTAACCATGCTCATGCATAAAACTATCAAACCTCATGTACCATTGCCTTGGAGCTTTCTTGAGCCCATATAGGCTCTTTTTCAACCTACACACTAATTTCTCCTTACCCTTGACTTCATACCCAAGCGGCTGCTACATATAAATCTCTTCATCCAAATCACCATGAAGGAAAGTCATTTTCACATCTAGTTGCTCTAAATGTAAATATTCTACTGCAACTAAACTCAATACAATATGAATAGAAGTCATTTTAACAACAGGAGAAAATATTTTACCAAAGTCAAGACCTAATTTCGTGCATATCCTTTTACTACAAGCCTTGCTTTATATCTTTTATGTCCACCCTCTTCTTACTTAATCCCGTAAACCCACTTTTTCTCGTAATGTCCTCTTCCTTGTTGGTAACTTAACCAAATCTCAAGTTTGGTTCTATTCTAAGGACTCCATCTCCTCATCGATGCCATGTTCCCATTAGATGTGAGTCTTATCCTGCATTGCTTTTTCAAAGCTCTCGGTTCACCATTATCGATCGAATAACAAATAAAATAGAGAAGGTGTAAATCTTTCTAGAGGTTTACTTACCCTTTGTGACCTTCTCACTCACGGAGTTTGTGGTACCGAGGCTCAATCTGGACCTTTTGAACATTTGTATCCAAATCGACAAGGATGAACGCCTTGATCGCCTATAATCGACATCATTTCTTGTAACCGGTTCTAGTTTGGCTCTTAATCGCAGACGATACCGATTCTTCTAACCGATGTCGGTCGGGGTAAAATCGACACTGCATATCTTGTGTAACCCATTAGGTAATACTTTTGAATCCGAGAGTTCATTTTCATTCACAAACTTCTCAACCGGTTCATCCTTGGGTACCAAAATTTGATCCTTGTACATTCTCTTTTCATTCCATTCAACATCATGACTCCTAATAATTTTAGAATTCTCTAAATCCCAAAAATAGAATCCGAAATCACCAGATCCATAACCAATGAAAGTGCATCTCTTGGATTTTGTATCCAACTTTTTTCTATTTTCCTTATCAACATGCACAAAAGCTTCTGAACCAAAAACTTTAAGAAAAGAAGGATCTACCTCTTTTTCGGTCCAAGATTCCTATGGTATTCCTCTATCTAATGAACTTGAAGACCCATGGTTAATCAAATAAACCGCTATATCAATTGCTTCTACCCAAAAATGTAAGGGCATTCCAAAATATATCCTCATACTTCTAACATGTTTCATGATTGTCTTGTTCATTCTTTCTCACGTAACAACATTCTCTGTAGTGTTCTTGGAACCATTCTTTCTCTACGTATCTCATTCATTGAATAATAATCATTGAAAGCCTTGCTACATTATTTACCACCATTGTCATATCTTAAGCACTTTAGCTTAGAATTTGATTCATTCTCAACAAAGGCTTTCCATCTTTTAAAAGTCTTAAAAACATCATATTTACGTTTAATACAATAAACCCATGTTTTTATTGTAGTATCATCAATGAAAGTAAAATAATCTGGGATCATCCATGATAGACTACCCGAGTGGGACATCCGAGTGTACAAACTCCAATTTCTGCTCCTTCTTAGTTGCTCCAACTTTGAGAAATCTCACTCTCTTTTACTTTTCAAAACACAATGCTCACAGTAAATCAAGATCTAAATCTTTCAAATCTGATAACTTACCCTTATCCTTTAATATCTACATTCCTTTTTGACTCATATGGCCCAAATAGGTTATGTCACATGCATGCATCTAAATCTGAAGTAGATAATGCATAAAAGGAATATGTAACACGGTAGATAAATATAACGTTCCTACCTTCTTACTTCTTGCCTCAACAAAAGAACCCTTGGTAAATTTCCAAGAGTCTCTGTAAAAGTAACCATGTAACTAGATTCACCTAGTTGCCTTGCAGAAATAAGGTTCCTCTTAAGGCTTGGCACATGCCTCACATCTTTCAATACCCATGTATTTCCATTCTGTAATTTTTGATGAACTTCCCCTTTACCAGTAATATTGCAAGGTTCATCATCACCCGAATAAACATGCCCAAAATTTCGTTACACATAATTTCTGAAATAACCTTTATTAGTGGTTGAATGGAAAGAAGCTCCTGAATCTAAAACCCATGATTCAATTCTATTATCTAAAGAAATAATAAGAGCATCTTGTATTACCTTTGATGTAGCAATATTTTCTTCTTTACATTTGTCTAGTTGTTGGTTCTCTGTCCTTTGACCAAAAATCTTTCTTTGCATGTCCTTTCTTTCCACATTTCCAACAAGTATTCCCTTACTGGATTTAGATATGTTATCCATTGACTTTGATTTCCCATTACTCTTATTCTTGGATATCTCCTTCTCGTCTACCCTTGCTTTCTACATTCAACGAAATCCCGGATGATGATTCCTTTGTACTCTTCCTACGAATTTCTTCATTCAATATTATACTAACCACATCATCAAACTTCAAAATATTATTAGCAGATGTTGTATTACTAAAAACCATTAACAAGTTATCCCAACTATCAAGCAAATAACATAAGAATAAAAGTACTTTCACTTCATCATCAAATGGTATATCAACTGATTTTAACCAATTTACAATAGATCTAAAATCATTCAAATGACTAGATGTAGATCCACCTTCATGCATCTTAGAACAAAATAGTTTCTTCATCAAATAAAATTTATTTAAAGCCCTAGTTTTTCATATAAATTAGCAAGAGATTTCATTAACCCTATCGTAGAAGTCACTTATGTAATATTAGAAGCCACGGATGTTTGTTAGGCTCAATCTTATAGATCCCAAATCCTTTCGTAAGAAAGAATCTTCCATTCTTCATTAGTCCTCTTTGTAGGTCTAGACTTCTCATTCATTGGTAAATATGAATCTCTTTGATATAGATAATCCTTAATCTGCATCTTCCATAATTGATAATTTCGGCCGTCAAATTTCTCTACCTTGTATTTTTTTCTTCTGCCATTGATGTAGCTCCCACTCAATCAAAAACCCTCTATGAGTAAATTTGTCAACACACAAAACCCTCAAATAAAGATATGATACTAATTGTTGGGGTTAGCACTGTGGTGTACATGATAATATATCGATCTAAGCATACATAAAAATAAAAATAGATATTCTACTGTAAGAAATATAATAAACAAGAGATATAAATCAACACCAGTTTAATGTGGTTCATCCCAAAGTGTGGGCTACGTCCACAAGAAACAAGAAAATCTATTATCCAAAGCTTTGACAAGATATACAATTGAAGATTTACAATCTTCCACACCTCTCAGATGTACAATACTTTCTTTCTCTCAAGCTTTTTCTTCTCCTCTAAGAATTCTCTCTCTTACCAACTTTTGCAAGTTCTTATTAATTCTTGTTAATACTTACTTCTAAACCCTAGATTTCATGTTTATATAGTCGTTTATAGACTTAGGGAACTTAGCCATGCAATTAAAATCAATAGATATACTTTAATGCTAAAAATAGATCTAATTCCCAAGAGTTAATTAAAATATCCTTGCATAGGTAACCGATGTCGGTTCTCCCTAACCGATGTTGGTTCCTCCTTTCTTGACTGATGTCGGTCCCTCACAAACGATGACGATTCTTGTGTTTCCAAGCAAGTTTTACATTGGAAGCTAAACTAAAGTAATTGAGCACCACAACTCAACAATGTATTTTGGGAACCTTCCATGCGTGGAATATTCTTTCCTTGACCACCAAGTCTCAAGGTTGGAACCTTATCCACTCGGCACGCCTATTCAAGTCACATTTTTCCTCAAGTGCCTCTTGGAATGCTAAAAATGGCTAAGTCCTTAGATCCTTTGTCCTTCCTTGTGTGTGTGCCCTAGTTTCTCCTAAACCCTTCTTAAACCCTTGTCATGCGCACTTTTCCCCCACATGCCCTTCTTCTTCCTGGCCCCGCATGCGCATGTGCCCTTTGGCACTTAGCCAATATTTTGAGGCCCAACATCACCCCACACTAAGCTTGTTCTCCGTCCTCAAAAACATATTGATCCTCCAAAGAATAAAGAATGGTGGGACTTAGATAGTTTGAATAAATAATGAAGGAATGAAGAATGAGAAATGGAAGAATGAAGAATGAAGAATTCATTATTCCCTGTAGGAAGAGTGGGAACTCCTTTCTCATTGTTGCCTCAATTTTCCCCATATATCTACTTCACCCCGCACTTGTTGGAGTAGGTCACCTATTATAGTGCTCACCTCTTCAAAACTCAATTCATCTCCCTTAGCATTTAACGTATCAACAATCCCCTCCAACTTTGCTTGCTAAGGTCATCAAGCGCATCCATTCTTCGCGTGACTGGGGTACAACTCCTTGAGTCAATTTTTTACTGAACCTCACAAGGTTTTAATTGCTTCCATATTCTATAACATTCTCATTTTAAGACTTTAGAAACAAGGAATTTTTTTACATAATGTTCACTATTCTAAATAAAGCATTATTTAAAACAAACATTCCATGTCAATCAATCTCAAACAGATAACCATATGCAGCTGTAAATGACTCGGTGATCCACCGATCTATTCATTTCATAACTCGGTGATCTACCGATCTATTTATTTCATGACTCAGTGATCCACCGATCTATTCATTTCATAACTTGGTGATCCACCGATCTATTTATGTTAACTTTAAGGACTGAATACTTATCGTATACTTTGTATTTTTGGTTTTCCTACCCTAAACCGGGTACTAAGTGATTTGTTAAAAGAACATATCTGAATATTTGTTACTAATATTCATATGATATCACGTTACTTTAAACTTGGTGACATAGGACAATGTAACCAGAAGCTTGTGATACTTTGGCCAAAGATTTACAACATACTATGTATGTCACTATTCCTAGATGGCATACTCGTCATTTCGGAATACATCCTTCACTTCACTCCTATGTTATCAAGAATGGTCTTTACTGACTACCGTCAGTCCACTTGTCCAAGGTTTATCCCTAGCCCTGGTTAGAGACATAATTATTATAGGAAGATACTCATAATGACTTAGGGTATATGGGCATACTCGGTTGACCTAAGTCAACCGGATGTGCCAAGGTACTGTTATCCCAAATGTGCCCCCTGCTCATTTTGTGGCTAACTCCTTTACATCTTTCCTTCTCTTGTGCCTCAGTCAGAATATTTTATTTTCTAGGCACTCAAAACCTTTTGGAAATGGCACCATTGGATAGAGATCTTTCTCATCTTTCCAGAAAGGTAAATTTTTCCTCCTAACTCCACATATTTTTCAAGTTATGGCTCAGCGGAGTTTTGGTGGGAAATTTTTCCCTAGAAGGCTCACAGCCAATCAGGAGCTACCACGTGTCCAAGGGTGAAAAACACAAAGCAACCCAAGGAAAAATGGTCGAAAGGGCCCGCACCCAATCAGAACGTGCCATGTGGCACCTAGAGTGGCGGAGCATGGGGAAAATTTGAAAAATGTTCCAAAGACCAAACGGGTAAAAATTCAAACTTTTTGCCCGCCGATCCGATTTTGGCCTATTTTTGCCCTAAAACTTCAAATCGCCATAACTTTCGATCCAGAGCTCATATTTTCATGTTCTTTATATCAATGGAAAGCTGGTGAAATTATCTACAAGATTCCATGGTCAATTTTGAATTTTGGTTTATTTTGGAGGGAGAAAATCAAAAAACACTTCTGGTACGCGCCCATGGATAACTGACATTTCAACAACCAATTTTAATGCAAAATGGGTCGCATTCTTCTCCAGCATGGTCAAAAATGTCAGGGCATGGGTTTGTAAGGACCTCCATGCTATTTTTAATGCATTTTGGTTAATGGGGAATGGCTCCCACGTTTTTTCATGTTTTCTCTCTCCTGGGCTCGACCCATGCACTGTAAAAGCCAGATTTGGCTCATTTTTCAAGGGGGAACACTTTTTTTGCACAACAAGCTTTTGTTTTCACCTTCAGCAAGTGATTTTTTGCAAGGATCAGACCTTTTCAAGGATTGTAATAGTTTTCTACCTCTTTGGTGTTGGAATGCAAGGATTTTGATGTTGAAAATCACAATACAGGCTCTGTGAATGCTTTCAGTCCTTTGTATGTGTTGTTTGTTTCATTTCAAACCTTTGATTACAGCTTATCAACCTATGCATGATGTTTTATGTTGCAATTTCTGATTTGTGTCTATTTGCATGAGCAAAAATGTTCACCACTCCTTTGGTGTATCACCCTTATTAGTTTAGTTTCAATTTTTGCATCTCTTATCCCTGTCTCCTTGCAATCTAGGATAAAATTAGGATCTAAACCTCTGCAGTTGTGCAAATAATAGATCTAATTAGAGGAGTTTGAGGAACCAGCCTCTAATCTGGAGATTCCTCTCTCATTTTTACAAGTCCCACACTTGGAGAGAGGTTTCAATGTTGTGCAATCACACTGGATGCCTAAAACATCAATTTAGAAACCTGATTTGCAACAACAGTTTTGGCACACCCGATGGGACCTTAGAGGTCTCATTTTTATTACAGCAAAGTTGATGTGCATCTGCTGCAATTTTCTTGCTTCAAAAGAGCTATAAATTACACATCTGGTGACTCCAAGGGGAAGAATCAACTGGTTTCAGTAGTGTAGGCCTGAAAACTCATGAGAAGAATCACTACAAGGTCAAGAGCTGGAGAAGAAGAGGCGTTGTTTGAATATCTGCAGTTATCTCCAAGAGTAAGGTAAAGTGGGAGGAGAATCCAAAGGTCTCCATCTCCACCAAATAGAACTCTCTCAACTCCTCCACTTGGTAGGCCTTTCATTCAATCAACAAGGGTTCTAAGGCCAATTAGAATGGCACAAAACAACCCCTATGTCAATTTCACTAGCAGCAGCCCACTTGCTCTCAATGCACAAAATCCAATTCCAATTGCAGCCTTGAAGAACATTCCATACTTCACTAGAGAAAATCAGACTACTCCCGGTGATCATGTTAAAGACATTGCTGACCTTTGTGCGATTCATGAAATCAATGAGATGCAAGTTGTTATCAAATTGCTGGCATATTCATTCAAGGGGAAGGCTTTGCAATGGTTTAGAAGCCTTGCCTCAGGTTCTATTCAAAATTGGAACCAGCTATGTGTAGCACTTCATGAGCAATTTGGAGAGAAGGGAGACAACTTGTCTCTTTTGGAGCAGCTGACAACCATCAAGAGAGCTCCCAATGAGCAACTGACTGATTTCAACTTCAGATTTCAAAGGACTTGGGAGAGAATTCCAGTGGTAGTCAGGCCAACAGCAGAAGGTGCTTTTCTTTACTATCTCAAAGCTCTAAATTCTGATATTTCTATGTTAATTCAGTCCATGGGAGGCATAACTATCCCCATTGCTTATAGCATTGCCATTAGAGCTGAAAATTGTTTGATCTAAGCTGGCAAACTAGCCCCTAGACCTCCCATGCCATTGTTTCCAAGTTTAGAGAGCCCAAACACTAATCAAGCACCTAATTTGGCTCCTTCTCCCACTCCTAGAAATCAGAGTTCAAATGAAGCTTCTATTTCATCTCCAAGTGCCCCAAATGAGCTTCAAGAAGTCATGAAGCAATTGCAAAATTTAGGCAATGAGCTGGTTACTCTCAAGAGGCAACAAGCCCAAGGTTTTAGACCTTCTTATTAGCCCCAAGCTCAGCCTAACAGGCAGCCATACCAACCACAAAGACCACCTAATCCAGCTGCAAATATAAATCAAACAAGGCCTCCTGCCAATAGACCATTTCAGCCATATAATCCTAATGCCATATCTACCTCTAAGGCATTGGTGCCAACACAAAACAACATTGCTCAGGAGTATGATTGGTGTTTTCCATGCAATGAACCTCACAACCAATCTATGTGTTTCAATGGTGCCTTGAATCAAGCATTAATGGTGACAACTACTGGTGTGGAGGGTGAGGCAGTCAAGGAAACAACCAACAACAAGAAACATTCTAGCAACAATCAGCTCCAAATGACACCACACTTGTGAACTGGCAGGAAGAGGATTTTTGTGGCATAAATCAAACAATCTCTCAAGGTGTTGCAGCCAACACAAGGTCAAAAAGAAGGAATTTGGGTGAAGAGCAGCCATTAGCTCCAACTAATCCACAACCTTCCATGGCTCCACAAATGGTTGGCAAGCAAAATCCAATTTCAAATGCACAAGGGCAGCCAAGAACAGCTCCTAGACCAACTCAAATACCAGTTGTTGCTGCCCACATGCAAGGAGTGAATGTGCCAACCAAGGGACAACAAAGAGATCCTTCATCACCATTTAGTATCATTGATCAGATGAAGAAGACAAATGTAAATATATCAATGTGGGAATCCCTATCTATCCCAAGCCAAAGAGATTTTCTACAAGCTGCCATGAAGGATCGCCAACTTCGAGCCAACTAGTCGAGCAAGTTCGGATGCAAGAGAAAGTGCTCACAAATGCTGCCCGGCTGAGGAATCATGGAGGACAAAGAAGGTAAAATGTTGAAGCCCCCTCCTTTCATGTTTCATTAATCATTGGAAATCAGTTAGTACACAATTGCATGATAGATTCCGGGGCAAGTAGCTCAATGATGCCTACACAAATAGCTGATCGGCTAGGGCTCCAAAGATGAAACCATATCCAAAGGGGTAGTGCAGTTGGATGGGACAAGTAGTAACAATAGTTGGAGTGATTAGAAACTTGAGTCTTACCTTGCATGCATGTCCAAATGTTGTTGTTTTACAAGATGTATCGATTATAGGACCTTCCACCACTCTTTTCCCTATGCTTGTCAAGGGACTTCACAACCAAGATTGGAGGATATTTGTCTCATGATTGGTCACACATGCTGTTCGAACGAGGTATGGAACCAAAGCTACAATCAGTCTCGAACTTATTGCAAACTTCCACATTGAGCCCTACACTCCAAGTCGATCAATGCCAATTGTTCAACATTTGATCAAGAAGATCACCCAAGCACTGATGAAGCTAACACCAAGGTTGGAAGCATCCTGGATCTAACTCTTGATGAATGGGCAAACAAGGTACATGCTTTTGATCCTTATCAAGAAGTAGAAGAATCTGAGCTAGGGGTCTATTGCATACATGAAGAAGATCAACCCATTCCTAGCATCACCAAGCCAAACCATAAGGATGACAATGAGGTATGGCAGCTATTTTTTGATGGATCAAGGAGTAGACAAGGTGCAGGAGGTGGAGCCATGCTTGTTTCACCTCAAGGAGTAAAGTACTATTCAGCTTTTAGATTTCAGTTTGCATGCTCCAATAACACTGCTGAATATGAAGCCTTGGTGCAAGGGATGCATTGGGCAATAAAGAGAGGAATAAAGAACTTGCAAGTCTTTGGTGACAATGAATTGATTGTAAATCGAGTCAAGGGACAAGACATGTTGCCAAGAATGATCTACTCAAGTGCTACAAGAATAGGGTGTGGGACCTCATGGAAGATTTTGAGGGTTTTGGCATCAAATCCATTCTAGGAAAGAGAACTAAGTCTGCTTGTGAGGCTTGCAGCGTAGTAGGGGCAGCCTTTGACATTGTGGAAAGCATTCAACAAGACAAGGTACAACCAAACATCCACGTGATTGTGAGGCCTTCAGTGCCGGATAACAATGTCAGTTGGAAAGTGTTTGAGAATGACCAGCAAATCATCCATTTCTTGCAAGAAGAAGCTGAGTTCTCAGCTAAGAATCAAGAAAAATTGGAACAATAGTATGGTGACCAAGTGGTACAACTGAGAACTAACAAGCTGCCCAAGGGACTTATCACTTTGGAGTCCATTTTCAATCCCAATGATCAATTTAGGAAAGAGAAAGCAAACATTCAGGTCAAGAGAGAAGATTCAGTATCCATCTTGGTGGAAGAGAACAAACCATTGCAAATTGGAAAGATGACAACTGAACGAGAAAGGTATGAGTTCATGCAGCTGTGTCAAGAGTTCCCTGATGTGTTTGCTTGGAGCTATGAAGACTTGAAAGGTTTCAATCCCAACTTAGCTCAGCATACCATTGAATTGGATCCAAATACTAATCCCGTCCAGGCAAGAAACAAAGACCACTAATCCACACATGGAGCCTCTCATGAGGAAAGAATTGAACAAGATGATTGATTCAAGGATCATATTCCCAATAAAGCATTCTAGTTGGGTTGCCAACTTGGTTCCATCGAGAAAGAAGAGTGGAGAGATCAGATTGTGTGTTGACTTTAGAGACTTGAATAAAGCATCTCTCAAGGACCATTACCCACTCCCTTCCATGGAGCAAATCTTGCAAGTTGTGGCTGGCTCCGAGAGGTTTTCACTACTTGATGGCTACTCAGGCTACAATCAGATTATGATAAAGGAAGAAGACCAATTTAAGATAGCCTTCACAACCAAATGGGGGACTTATGCATACAGAAAAATGCCATTTGGGTTGTCCAACGCTGGTGCTACCTTCCAAGTTTAGAGAGCCCAAACACTAATCAAGCACCTAATTTGGCTCCTTCTCCCACTCCTAGAAATCAAATTTAGGTGAAGCTTCCACTTCATCTTCTAATGCCTCAAATGAACTTCAAGAAGTCATGAAGCAATTGCAAAATTTAGGTAATGAGCTGGTTACTCTCTCCAAGCGCAACAAGCCCAAAGTTTTAGACCTTCCTTCCAACATCAAGCTCAACCTAACAGGTAACCATATCAACCTCATAGACCACCCAATCCAGCTACAAATCTAAATCAAGCAAGGCCTCCTGCCAACAGACCATTTCAGCCATATAATCCAAATGTTATATCTGCCTCTAAGGCATTGGTGCCAACACAAAACAACGTTGCTCAAGAGTATGATTGGTGTTTTCCATGCAATGAACCTCACAACCAATCTATGTGTTTCAACGGTGCCTTGAATCAAGCATTAATGGTGACAACTACTGGTGTGGAGGGTGAGGGCAGTCAAGGAAACAACCAACAACAAGAAACATTCTAGCAACAATCAGCTCCAAATGACACCACACTTGTGAACTGGCAGGCAGAGGATTTTTGTGGCATAAATCAAACAGTCTCTCAAGGTGTTGCAGCCAACACAAGGTCAAAAAGAAGGAATTTGGGTGAAGAGCAGCCATTAGCTCCAACCAATCCACAACCTTCCATGGCTCCACAAATGGTTGGCAAGCAAAATCCAATTTCAAATGCACAAGGGCAGCCAAGAATAGCTCCTAGACCAACTCAAATACCGGTTATTTCTTGCCCCACATGCAAGAAGTGAATGTGCCAACCAAGGGACAACAAAGAGATCCTTCATCACCATTCAGTATCATTGATCAGATGAAGAAGACAAATGTAAATATATCAATGTGGGAATCCCTATCTATCCTAGGCCAAAGAGATTTGCTACAAGCTGCCATGAAGGATCGCCAACTTCAGTCAAGTTCGGATCAAGAGAAAGTGCTCACAAATGCTACCCAGCTGAGGGGAATCATGGAGGATAGCAAGGTAAAATGTTGAAGCCCCCTCCTTTCTATGTTTCATTAATCATTGGAAATCAGTTAGTGCACAATTGCATGATAGATTCCGGCAAGTATCTCAGTGATGCCTAAACAAATAGCTGATCAGCTAGGGCTCCAGTATGAAACCATATCCAAAGGGGTAGTGTAGTTGGATGGGACAGTAGTAACAATAGTTGGAGTGATTAGAAACTTGAGTCTTACCTTGCATGCATGTCCAAATGTTGTTGTTTTACAAGATGTATCAGTTATAGACCTTCCACCACTCTTTGCCCTATGCTTGTCAAGGGACTTCACAACCAAGATTGGAGGATATTTGTCTGCTGATTGGTCACACATGCTGTTTAGAACGAGGTATGGAACCAAAGCTACAATCAGGTCTGAACCTATTGCAAACTTCCACATTGAGCCCTACACTCCAAGTCAAATCAATGCCAATTGTTCAGCATTTGATCAAGAAGATCACCCAAGCACTGATGAAGCTAACACCAAGGTTGGAAGCATCCCGGATCTAACTCTTGATGAATGGGCAAACAAGGTACATGCTTTTGATCCTTATCAAGAAGTAGAAGAATCTGAGCTAGGGTCTATTGCATACATGAAGAAGATCAACCCATTTCTAGCATCACCAAGCCAAACCATAAGGATGACAATGAGGTATGGCAACTATTTTTTGATGGATCAAGGAGTAGACAAGGTGCAGGAGGTGGAGCCATGCTTGTTTCACCTCAAGGAGTAAAGTACTATTTAGCTTTTAGATTTCAGTTTGCATGCTCCAATAACACTGCTGAATATGAAGCCTTGGTGCAAGGGATGCATTGGGCAATAAAGAGAGGAATAAAGAACTTGCAAGTCTTTGGTGACAGTGAATTGATTGTAAATCATGTCAAGGGACAACATGCTGCCAAGAATGATCTACTCAAGTGCTACAAGAGCAGGGTGTGGGACCTCATTGAGGATTTTGGCATCAAATCCATTCCTAGGAAAGAGAACCAAGCTGCTGACAGGCTTGCAGCAGTAGGGGCAGCCTTTGACATTGTGGAAAGCATTCAACAAGACAAGGTACAGCCAAACATCCACATGATTATGAGGCCTTCAAAGATTTGGATAACAATGTCGAGTTGGAAGTGTTTGAAAATGACCAAAGAAATCATCCATTTCTTGTAGAAGAAGCCGAGTTCTCGGCTAAAATCAAGAAAAATTGGAACAGCAGTATGGTGACCAAGTGGTACAACTGAGAACTAACAAGCTGCCCAAGGGACTTATCACTTTGGAGTCCATTTTCAATCCCAATGATCAATTTAGGAAAGAGAAAGCAAACATTCAGGTCAAGAGAGAAGATTCAGTATCCATCTTGGTGGAAGAGAACAAACCATTGCAAATTGGAAAGATGACAACTGAACAAGAAAGGTATGAGTTCATGCGGCTGTGTCAAGAGTTCCCTGATGTGTTTGCTTGGAGCTATGAAGACTTGAAAGGTTTCAATCCCAACTTAGCTCAGCATACCATTGAATTGGATCCAAATACTAAGCCTATCACGCAAAAACAAAGACCAGTCAATCCACACATGGAGCCTCTCATGAGGAAAGAATTGAACAAGCTGATTGAGTAAAGGATCATATTCCCGATCAAGCATTCTAGTTGGGTTGCCAACTTGGTTCCAGTCATAAAGAAGAGTGGAGAGATCAGATTGTGTGTTGACTTCAGAGACTTGAATAGAGCATCTCTCAAGGACCATTACCCACTCCCTTCCATGGAGCAAATCTTGCAAGTTGTGGCTGGCTCGAGAGGTTTTCACTACTTGATGGCTACTCAAGCTACAATCGATTATGGTGAAGGAAGAAGACCGGTTCAAGACAACCTTCACAACCAAATGGGGAACTTATGCATACGGGAAAATGCCATTTGGGTTGTCCAATCTTTGGTCTTTACCTTCCGAGAGCAATGGACATGGCGTTCAAAGGTTTGATTAATAACGTGGTGCTGATATACCTTGATGATATCACTATTTTTCAAAGAATGCAAAGCGAGACCACCTCTCTCATTTTAGACAAGTCTTCCAAAGGTGCAGGAGATTTGGAGTGTCTTTGAATCCTAAGAATTGTATCTTCCTAGCACATAAAGGAAAGCTCCTTGGCCATATTGTCTCCAAAGAAGGATTAGCAATTGATGCAGAGAGGGTTGAAGCCATAAGAGCACTACCATCGCTAAGCCACAAGAAGGCCCTTTAGAGTTTCTTGGGGAGAATAAACTTTGTTCGGAGGTTTGTCCCAGATTTTGCAGCCCTTTTCAAACCTATCACCAAAATGTTAAAGAAAAGCATGGCTTTCAAGTGGACAACAGAAGGCAAGGAGAGTTTTGAAGCAATCAAAGAAGCCATCTCTCAAGCACCAACTCTCATCAACCCGGACTTCTCCAAGGATTTCATCCTCTATGCCTTTGGAGGTAATGATACTATTTCTGCCATTTTGGTATAGCAGAACAAGGACAACGATGAGCAGCCAATTGCTTTCTTCAGCCAGAGCCTAGATGACTATGAGGTGAGGTATTCTTTTATTGAGAAGCATGTACTTGCAGTAATCAGAAGCTTGAAGAAATTCAAGCATTTAGTCTCAAACAACAAGGTCTAGTTGCTGGTCTCTCATGCTGGGGTTAAAGACTTCCTCCTCAACAAGGATTTGAATGAGAAAAGGGTAGGTTGGATCACTCGTGTCATGGAGTATGACATTGAGATCAAGGTCACCAAGCTGGTAAGAGGAAAAGGATTGTGTGAGCAGCTAATTTTAGGGAAGCAAAAAGAAGTATGCAATGAAGAAGAGGTTGTTTTGATTCAAGACAGCCATGAGCCAAGTGGCACTCAAGAAGAAAATAATGTTGTCCCCACTCCTTGCTGGACCCAAGGTATAATACACTTCCTAAGCACAGGATTATGCCCTTCGAGATGAAAAGACCCAAAGAAGACACTTCGATTGTAGGTGTCCCATATGCCATTGTTGATGGAGTTTTGTTCAAGAAAGATGTGAATGGAGTCTTTCTTGAGATGCATTAGCACAAATCAGATTCATAGGGTGTTGGAAGAGTTCCATGGTGGACCAGCTGGTGGTCATTTTGCACCGAGAGTGATAGCTCTAAAAATTATGAAGGCTGGTTATTATTGGCCCAAGATTTTCAATGATTGCTTTGCATGGATCAAGAGGTGTAAGAATTGTGCATTCTTCATAAGAAAAGAGAGACTTGCTGCCCTTCCATTGCATCCAATCTCAGTTGACCAGCCATTCATGCAATGGGGTTTGGACTTCATTGGAGTCATTAATCCCAATTCAAGCCAAGGGCACAAATGGATTTTGACACCACGCAGACTACTTCACCAAATGGACTAAAGCAAAGAGCACTCAAAGAAGCAAATGAGTCTAGCATCTTAGACTTCTATGAGGGCATAGTAACTAGATTTGGCATACCTACTACAATAATCTCAGATAATGCATTGGCATTCATTGGATCCAAGGTGACTGAGTGGGCTATCAAGAACGAGATCTACCTAAGTACTTCATCAAACTATTACCCTCAAGGTAATGGCCAGGCTGAGTCTACAAACAAGAACTTGTTGAGGATCATTAGGAGAACTCTTGATGAGAATCAAAAGTCTTGGCATACCAAACTGAAATCAGCCTTATGGGCTGATAGGATAACTCCCAAGAGATCCACGGGTAACTCTCCATTCAGGCTTGTTTATGGAAGAGAGGTAATTTTGCCCATGTCTCTTGAGTTGCCAACATTGGAACTCATGAAGCAGTTAGAGTTGCTAGAGTTTGGGCCCATGGAGGTGAGATATGCAGAGTTGATGGAGCTCCAAGAGATCAGAGATCAGGCATCCCAAGCAATGGAGAAGGATCAAGCTTTGATCAAGAAGACCTTTGATAGGAAGGCCAAGAGTAGATCTTTCCAAGTTGGAGATCTAGTGTTAAAATGGGATGCAGATAGAGCAAAACTAGGAAGGCATTCAAAATTTGATGCCATTTGGAGTGGCCCATACATGGTCACGAAGTGCAAGAACAACAATGCTTTCCAATTGGCTTCATTGGATGGTGAAGAACTACAGATTCCAGTCAATGGAATCTATCTCAAGCATTTCTTCTAAAGGGAAATTCTCCACCTTGTAAATATTAGCTTAGGTTTCCATTCCTTCAAGTGCTTGTGCACATTGTTTTGTTGTAGGTTGTTTTGCTTTCCCTAAGTGCTTTGGCACAACTTGCTATTCCTGGGAATGTGTTGCAGGCCTTGCTCCATCAGGTGATTTTCCATGTTCCTCTTTGCAACGTTCTAGTCAGTTGGGGTATTAAACATTCTAGTGATTTATCTATGGCAAGCATGATTTTTCAACATCCACGAAACATACATTTGTCCTGAAAATCACATGTCAACGCTTGCAATGCAAAAGAGGAATATAACAATTGTCAAGGGTGTTACATGCTTCCCTCCTAAAAAGAATCATCATCCCAATGATTACCTCACTTTCACAATTTACATCTAGGACAATCAACTTATTCACTTTTCTTATCATATGTCAAAAACATATCAAAATTTTTAAGTTCCAGAAATCAGCATTACATAGTTGTTTATTCAAAACAAATAAATATCTGCCCAAAAATGGCATACTTATTGTATTATAAAGATAAAATCACAATTTTTATCAATCAATAGAATCAATTATGTTCAAATAGATATGGAAAAGTAGTTTTCATATTGTCCAAGTTTTCCCAGGTTGCACTTTCTTCATTAAACTGGTCCCATTGGACCTTGCATTGACTTATCTCATGATTTCTCAAATGCAACTAGCGAGTTTCAAGCACTCGTATGGGTTTAACCACAATTATTCCTGGGTCTTGGACCTGCAAGGAATTCCAATTTAACACATGTGATAAATCTGAAACGTATTTCTTAAGCAAAGAAATATGGAAAACATCATGCATTCATGATAAAGCAAGAGGTAATGCTAAGCGGTAAGCTACAGGGTTGATTACTTCAACTATCTCAAAAGGTCCCACATAATGTGGTGATAACTTGGCAGCCTTGCCAAAAGTTATAGAGCTCTTTTTCGGTTTGACCCGAAGAAAGACTTTCTCACCAAGTTCAAATTTCTTGTCTACTTGCTTTAAAATAGCCTAACTCTTTTGTCTATATACTGCTTCTTTCAAGCGCTCACGAATCAATTTAACTTGTTGTTCCATTTCAATAAGAATTTCCACCCAATTACCTCTCTATCCTCCATGCTATCCCAACTAACAGTGGGTTCTCGCATTTTCTTCGTATAATGCTTCAAAAGGTTTCATCTTAAGAGAGGCATGATATGTATTATTATATGAAAACTCAACTAGTGGAAGGTACTCTTCCCACTTATATTATTGATCCATACAATACATTCTTAACATATCCTCTAAACCTCGGTTAACTCTTTTAGTCTCCCCATCCGTTTTGGATGATACGCGAACGAAATTCACTTAGTTCCTAGAGCTGCATTAAGCGTTTGCCAAAATCTTAATGTCATTCTAGGATCTCTATCCGAAATGATTAATTCAAGTACTCCATGTAATTTGAAATTTTTGTGTGCAAATATTTTAGCTAACACAGAGAATCCTCCTTTAGATTACCTAATAAAATGTGCTACCTTTGTTAGTTTATCCACAACCACTAAAATAACATCATGTTTATTTCTTGACATAGGTAGCCCTTGTACAAAGTCCATGCTTATCACTTGCCATTTGTATTGTGGTACACTATGAGGATACAATAAACCAGATTGGGTTCATATGTTTAGCTTTAACATGTTGACATTCGAGGCAATGTTTCACAAAGTCTATAACATCCTTTTTCATTCCCTTCCAGAAATATTGTTGTTTTATATCAAGCAAACATTTTTTAATTCCAGGGTGTTCATAAAAGGTGAATTGTGAAATTCGCTAACAATTTTTTTCTCAAATCATTTAGCGAAGGTACATATACTCGTTTTCAAATCATAAGATACCTTTGTTATCAAAGTGAAAACCTTTATACCTTAAATCATTCAGATCTGCAACAAGTGTTGTCTTTACCTACCGAAAGTAAGTGTTCCATAACACTTTTTACTTCATCCTAAAATTGAGTTCTCAATGTTATAAGAGTAGAAATGTGCTTCCTACGAGTTAGAGCGTTAGCCACTCTATTTTCTTTACCCTTTATATAACTAATGCCAAAATCATATTGAGACAAAAACTCTAACCACCTTCATTGTCTTGCATTAAGATTTGACTAAGTGAAGATATACTTCACCCAAGATGATCGAGCTTTTTAATTCAAAAGGTTTACCTAGCAGGTAATGCCTCCAAACTTGTAGTGCATGAATAATGGCCGCAAGCTCTAAATCATGTGGATCATAATTCAACTCATGTAACTTTAGTTTTCTACTTTCATAAGCTATGACATGACCATTTTGTAACAAAATACCTCCTGACCTTCACCGGATGTATCAATTACCACCATAAAATCTCCATTAGGATCTGGTACTACAAGAATAGATGCTAAATTTAACTTTTCCTTAAAATTTTTGAATGTAATTTCACATTTCTCATTCCAAATAAACTTTTATCCTTCTTCTATAAAGAAGTTATCAAGGTGCACCACCTTAGAGAAATCTTATACAAATTTTCTATAAGTAGTCAATAAGTCCCATGAAGCTTGTTACTTCATGTACATTCTTGGGTGTAGGCCACGTAGTTATAGCTACAATTTTGAAGGATCTACAGAATTTCATTCTTACTTATCACATGTCCCAAATAGTGTAATTTTGTGTCATAGAAAGAACATTTAGATAGTTTATCAAATAATCATCTATTTCTTAATATTTCCAAAACTATCTTCAAATGCTCATGGTGTTCCTCAATACTTTTAGAATATATGAGAATGTCATCCAAGAATACGAGCACAAATTTTTCCAAGTATTCTTGAAAGATATTATTCATTAAATTCATAAATGTTGCAGGTGCATTAGTTAATCTAAAAGGTAAAACCATGAACTCATAATGTCCATACCTTGTTCTGAAAGTTGTTTTATGAAGATCCTCATCCTTAATCCACAATTGATGATATCCAGTTCAAGGTCTATCTTAGAATATACCGATGCTCCACGCATCTAATTAAATAAATCATCAATCCTAGGGAGCGGGTATCTATTCTTGATTGTTGCTTTGTTTAACATTTTATAATCAATGCACAATCTAAGTGTTCCATCCTTCTTTTTCACAAAAATTACAGGTGCTCCCCAAGGTGAAACACTTGGTCTAATCAAACCTTTGATAAAAGTTCTTGCAACTAAGCCTTAAGCTCTACTAATTCTCAGTAGTAGTCATTTGATATGGTGCTTTAGAAATAGGCTCGGTTCCAGGTTTGATCTCAATCATAAAATTAAACTCCCTTTTGGGTGGAAGACTTGGCAATTCTTCTAGAAATATGTCACTGAAGTCTCGTAACAGCGGATATCGTTCCATAACATCATTGTTCTCTTCAGTTGTTTCAACAATTTTCACTACATATAAGGTACAACCTTTATTTTTGGCCTTTTTAAGTTACATAGCTAATAGTTTTCTAACAAAATCTCACATTTCACACCCCGAATCTTTGTCATTTTCTATAGGTATACCCTCGGTGCAATTCCTTCCAAAGAATTGGCAAAGATCGTGAGTTTTATCATGTGCACCTCACGGGAGACATACTTCTCCACATAAGTGCACTTCTTGGGGTATACTAGCTTTCTGTGCAGCTCGCGATGGTCTTGGTCTACCTCGTTGAGTTCAAACCTTAGTCATTTTTCTTCCTTAAAGCGAGTGACCCTACTTGAAAGTATTTTGTCTTTGAAGGAGAAGGGTAGTTTGAACTATGGACTCTTAGTTCCATTTGTCAATGTGAATCTACTAATGCAAAAATTTGGTAGATAGTGAACTCATCTTCCCCTTATACTAGCATTGGAAATTGTTTGGGTATCCTCCATTTAGCTCCAAATGCGTCGCGCATCCTCTTGTACCATTTCTATAAGCGCGCCTTGTGGGCGGTTGTCATGGTGTCACAAGTGTACTTTTCAAATATTTTCATGGGGGAAGGGTCTTCATCTGATACTCCCATACAAACTTCTCTGGCCCATCGGGCACTCCAATATCCAAAAAGATGATGGTGAGGAGGACATTGCCAAACATGATCTTCTCTCCTTTGTGCACTGGCGTTGATGATTTCTTCTGCAATGAAGGAAAACAAGTTATAGATGGTTCCTTCAAATCCTCTGCACATATTCAACCAAACATTGTTTATCTTTGTCCACCTCTCTTGTCCATTCAGCTTGGATACCAAACACGCGGCAATCCTCATCACTAGGTTGGAGATATATGAAATATCAAAGTAGCATGAGCCCTATTTATAGTCATAATCCCGACTATCTCCATAATGGACTCCTTGTCTTATAATTCATCATATAGTAGTGTCCCTTCACAAACAAGGCTAGTAAACTTAGAGATAAGTTGAGGGGTTACGCACATTCTTCACCTATGAAGTAGAAGTGGTCCTCATACATGCGTGACATCAACCATTGAGTACGGTCGCTCAGTTTGCCAAAGTAGGGAAACTTATAAAGTTACAAAGAACCTAGATTTCTCCAACTTTACCTTCACCTCATCATCATAGATCAACATTCCTTCTAGTGTCCTTATATCTATCGGGTGAACCGGTTCTAACACCGTCTCCTTCTTCATGGTTCTTGTGCGATGGTTTTAATCACTCACTGCCATCTTCCTTACATGGGATACCCATTCCTTTCCAAGCAACACTCCATCTGGGTATTGTATCTTTGCATACCATTCTTCGTTTAAAATGGTGGCGGTAGTTTTTTTTCCCTTTCCGTTGCCCTTCTTTGGTGTCATTTTCTTATCGGGTTAAAAACAAATTCTTCCTTTCTCCTCTTCCTTAATCTGCTCAAATTTGTGGCTCAATTTCACAAAGAATCCCTTTACTCTTGTGCCCTAGCTGCAGAACCCTAACCTAGAAAACCCTTCCACAAGATGACATACTCTTTTGAACCCTTCTTCCCTACGCCCGTGTACTCCTTCCACTTTAGTTCACAAATCACACTAGTCATGCACTTAGATTTTCATAATTCCCCCTTCCGAAGAAATTTTTTTCATGGATTCCCTAGTTCGTAAGAGCTCTTCAATATCGTAATATCAAGGTAAACAATGGGGTGCCCGATCTTCTACTTATAGCTTTTTACTCATCTCTCGTGATAAATGTTATGCCACCTACCAACGTACTTAGCATTAAATGTAACTTTTTCCACTAAAGTTGATCTTAAGCGCTCTTACCCCCACGCCCAATCTTGTGTAAAAATCTACACAACCTTTCGCGCACAAAAATCCTTACTGACCGAAGGCTCTTACGCATGCGTTTGCACGGTGCAAAGGCACTTCTTCTATCCTTGACCTGATTTTTGCCCTTTCCTACCTCATGTTGTTCCTGTGCTTCTCATCCTTTGTACGTGGTCTTTGTAAAGCTATCTTGACACCAAAATTCCTCATGTCCACCTTTTCCACGCGGGTTCTCCTATCTTATGCACAATTTATCCTTCAATCTGGGCCATTAAAACACAAAAATTTTATTTCACTTCACACTACTCCACCCCACACTCCACTACATAGGCGCAAAATTAAAAGAATTCCTAGGCTTGGCAATATTTCACTTTCATTACAGCAATTTATGAACGTGAACGCAAGGAAGACTTCACTTCTTTAGCCTTACACTTTGACTCCCTTGAGCAAGGATGTACGAGATGATGTATGGTCGCAACGAATGGACTTTCTACTTCACAAGATGGCGCTGAAATTTAAAGTCATATAACAAAACCATCCACACTAAAACAAATGTGTGGTCCTCTATGCATATAGCAATTTTTCATCACCTTTTGAAGGTAATAAGTGAATTCAAATGGAAAATCACCTTACAAACATTGGCACACAAGGCGCACAATTCAACACAACGAAAAATGATAAATGCATTAAAAGAAAATTCCTAGGCTAGATGGCAATATTTCCTTATTTATGAACGCATATGGGGTAGTCTTATGGAAGACTTATTTATAGTAAGGCTTTTAAAGCATCTACTCCCTTTGAAATATCCTAAGTAACTTCGTCCCATCCAATGCTTGAATCAAGGATGTACGAGATGATGTATGGTCGTGTATGGTTGTATATGAATGGACTTTCAGCCTTCACAAGATGGCGCTGAAATTTAAAGTCATATAACAAAACCATCTTCTGCCAACTCGAATTGTTTGCTTTTGATATGAAGATAATGCCATGCCTTTTATCTTACCTTTCGATTTTTTGACTCCATCTAAAGGAAGTTAAGCACCTTTCATCATCTGGGAGAAACGTGCGATTTACAGACGCATTGATCAACTCTGTTGTTTTTGAAGAAATCGAGAGAATCAAAGGGCAAATGTCTTCTCGCTGCATTAACTTATCAATCCTTTCCTTGCAATTTTTCATCGCCTTTTGTAATCATCCTATGCACGCAATACACAGTGATGGTAACATGAATTCAAATGGAAAAATCACCTCTGCGCCAAACATCAATTGAAACGGTGTGGCCTTGTTCAACCTCTTGTAGGTTGTCCTATATGCCCATAAGATGAATGATACCTTGTCATCCCAATCTTGTCTTCCCACATCACAAATTTTTGTGAGCATGTGACTCAAAAATTTGTTAAATGCCTTAGTATTTCCATTAGCTTATGGGTTATATGGGGGGATTCTTATGATCAACCACCATGATTTCTACCAAAATGTAAATATCATGGTTGTTTCATTCAAAAATAAAACGTGTTTTACCCATATGTGTACTAGTCAAGTTTAAAGGACATCCATAAATGGAGTGTATTGAAATAGTGAATTAATGATTATGTTCTCTGTAAGAATCTAGTAGTTGTCTACCATTATGTTCTCCTCGTAAGAATCTAGTAGTCACCACTACGCAGTTCCTATAGCGCTACCTCCGCCCACCTTATTAAGTAATCGGGGCAAGTGATGATGTAGCGTGAACCGATCCTTCATGTAGTAGGTAAAACTAGTCCTATAAATTCAATGGCCCACTTCTCAAATGGTTTTGCACTAGTTATTGGTCTTAAGGGCATCTCATCCCTTCTTCTTGGTTTGCCAAGGCACTGACAATGGTCACAAGCCTTGCAAAACTCAATACAATCCTAGTAGATACTTTCCCACCAAAGCCCCGCAAGTAGAATCTTCCATGCTATGGCATTTCCTGCATAGTGCCCTCCTGCAATCCCACCATTTGTTTCCTCCATGATTGTAATGTGCTCATGTTCTAACACGCATCGGCGTAGAACCTCATCATGACCTAACTTGTATAAATCTCCACCAATTAACTCTTAGGGTGTGATACGTATAGCTAACTGATTTCTCTCCAAAGCCTTCATTCCTTCGAGTGCCACACCCGTTTTGAGGAACACAATAATATCTTCTAAGTCATAGGGCATGCGCCACAACCTAAAAATTGTGCATCTGACATGGTATCCTCAATGCTTTGTGCGTCCTCCCCTAAATCAATCCTTGATAAATGATCAGGTCCTAAGTTATTCTTTTCTTGTTTCACCATAAGTGTAAACTCAAATTCCTAAAACAAGAGGACCCACCGACATATGTGCCCTTGCAAAACGGTCTTGTTCACCAAGTACTTCAAGGCCATGTGATCTGTATAAAATATGAAGGGTGTTGTCAGTAGATACTGCTTAAACTTATGCAACACGTAGATCATTGATAATGCTTTGCACTCAGTAGTAGTATAGTTCTGCTCTACTAGTGTCAACTTTCTACTTGCAAAGCAAAGGGGATGATCAACAATCCTCTCACCCAGTTGTGCTAATAATGCTCCGATGGTTGTCCCTGAGGCATCAACATGTACATGGAAAGGCTTATTCCAAGAAGGAAAGTGAAATATGGGCACAGTGACAAGCCTATCCTTCAAAGTGTCAAACGTCATCTATTGCGCCTCTCCCCAATGAAAGGCACTCTTGTGTTTTAGTAACTTCTCTAATGGCGTGGCAATCTTGGCATATCCCTTGATAAACTTCTAGTAGTATCTCGTATGCCCAAGGAATCCGTGCACTACACTTTAGCTAGTAGGCTCCCCAATCCCACAATAACAACAACCTTGGTGGGATCCACCAAAAAACCTTCCTTACATATAATATGCCCCAACAGAGTCCCAAATGGAGTAAAGAAAACACATTTCTTAATGTCTAGGGATATCCTCAACTATCGACATCTCTCAAACATCAACCTCAAACTATCACAATGGTCCTTCACTAATCCATATACCGTCCAATCATCCAGGTAGACTTGCAGAAACTTATGGATAAAATCCTAAAATGCCTAGACCACTATGCGTGAAAACACAGTGGGCACATTCTTCAATCCAAAAGGCATGACTATATAGGAAAAACTTCCCCATTCAGTGGCAAAAGTTGTCTTTTCTTGGTCTTCCTTTGTAATTCTAACTTGATGATATCCTAAGAATCCATCCATGAAGGAATAGATTTTGTGCCCAGCTACTCCTTCCAAGATTTCCTCGGAAAAGGGGTTGGAAAAGGTTCAATGACACATACTACATTCAGGTCCCTGTAGTCAACACAGATCCTTATCCTTCCATCCTTTTTAATACTTATGACCATTGGACTTATCCATTTTGATTCTTCAATGGCCTTGATGAGTCATGATGCTATCATCTTGCCTATCTCTTCCTTGACTCATATGCACAAATTTCGATTCATTCGATAAGGTCTCTTTCGGATCGACGCACACCTTCCTTCAACTTGATTTTCATCTCTTCCAAGGAGTGGTGAACACCTTTAAGCTCATGGTAACCATGAGGAAATAAATCCTAAAACTCACACAATAGATTAATGATCTTTGAGACCTCCTTCTCTGACCAATTGTCTCCATAGTGGCATCCTCGTGTTTAGCTTCCAAGCCAATGTTAACCTTCTTTATTTTCGGGGGTTCATGGTAGGCGTGCACTTGTTCATGAACACTATCCTTAATCTCACATGCACCTTTAGTATGGTTAACATCCATAATTTCCACCTCTTCGCCATTTATCACATAGACTAACTTTCCTTTTTCTTTTTCACTACACATGTGCTCAAGTTATATCTCTTCCGATTCTTCTTCATCAATGCTCTTCTCCAAACCAGTTCACCCAATAACTCCAAAGATTCTATTTTCCACCATAACACCATCTCCCATCGTAAGCGCGCTTAAAAACCAGCAATTCCTTATCCATTGATGGTTTAGTACCTGTACTCGAAATCTTGAAGGAGGTCACCGTCATCTCCTCGCCAATTTCTTATCTAGCGGTGCGCCTTTGAGTGAATGTACCATGTGCACACACAACCTTGTAAGATGGAATACAACTTATGCACCCATAAATAAGGTGACAAGGCCTCCACATCTCCTATCCATGATTTCTCACATGCTTGGATGTGAAACAAGGTGGGTTCCTTCCAATGGTAGTCTTGTATTATAGTGGGTGCATTGCTTTGGTAAAACCTAACAGAGAACATGATTATCACCTCGCGCCACTCTAGAAGGCTATCATTATGTGTCTCTCCAATAACACGTTGTGGTCTTAAGAAAGTTATAGCTGATCATTCCTCTTATTTCTATCTCATTTTTCCACCGAGCCTCCATCTCCCATAAGAAAATTTTAAGTTAGGAACCTCTAGAATAGCTTGGCAATTTCCTTCATCCTGTGTTCTTAATCGAGCATGCCTTTATTACTTTTGTCACGGATCCTCTTAATCGTTTGCCTAGTTAAATCATAAGTCTCATAAGCCTAATTGTCACATGCCACACTTTGTTTTATCACTCAGTGGACCGGGCATCTTCAAATCCGAATAACCCCTTCCATAGGATCAATTACCTCGGGGTCCCCGATCAAGCACACATAGATCCCGTCACGAACTTCTTCTCCCAAGGGATTAGTATAGGTGCTGACTTCCCATTAGTCAAGAGGATGAGAACCTGCTTCTTCCTTGTTTTCAAAAATTATGTACCCCTTGTTGAACTGTAGGTTAGCATTGTTCTTATAACACCAGGGGCACCCAAGAAATGTTGGAAAGTTGTCTGCCTTGGCTAGTGCCAAGTCTTTGAAATCTCCAGTGAACGTTTCCCCTTAAATAGTGATAACAACATCCTTCAAGACAAATAGGCATTGCCTTCATCTTATTAGCCATAAACAAAAAATTCGAATATGGTTATATTGGGGCCTTCCCATCTCGATGTCAAGCATCTAGATTAAGAACATTGACTTTCGTGCAGATCAATCAAAATATTTCTTAGAAGCCACCCATCTATAACAACATTCAAGGTAATCTCCTTATCATAGTCAAGGATGTGGGGAGGAAGTTTAGCATGTAGAACATGCCTCTCGTGCTCTCCTCTAGCATGTGGTACCTTCTCCCATAACCATTCTCCTAGTAAGGGAACAATATTCTCTTGCCTCAAAATTTTGCATACTTCCCTAACCTCATCCAAGTCCTTCTGTGGAGCCTCCACATTCTTCCTTTGCTCTAACTACTTTGATTGCTCCTTTAGGCACTGGATCTCTCCTTATAGACTTCTAATCACATCCATGGTCTCTTGATATACCTATTTCTAATGAGAAAGGTCTAAATACTTTCCTTGTATCACCTCTTCTCTTATAACCGCCTACCTTGGTATCTCCCCTGGCGCGCAAGCAGCTTCTACGCACGTCGTCACCCATATAGGTTCTAGTTTTCACTGCGTGCATCACCCATGGCATTCATTGTGAACCAACATTCTTTATGCTTTACATCTCGATGCCTTTATCTTTCCTGTTCTTGGCTCATATGCTCAAAGAGCTCTGGCACTCTTTGTACTTATGTTTCTTCCCACACTAAGAACATTGTAGTAGATCGGGAATTCATGCTTATAATGCTTTGTAGACCCACAATTATAACAGGTTTTATGCAAGAACTCACTCCTTCCTCCTCCATGGTTTCCACGACCACAAAATCCTCCTTGAAATCCTCTCCCACATGCCCCTCCATATGTGTGTCCATAATGATGACCATCATCCTTGGAATTATTTGCGAGGATAATGTGGCACACACCAATATCAATGGTATCATGTATCTCGGTCATTCAATCTACAATCCTTGGTGTCATGAGTAATAGAGGTGTAAATGATGCAAAGTAGAAGACACATTCTTATGGATCGCATGTTGTAGTAGTGGGCACCTAGTGGGGACTGTGTTCATAGATATTTTTCTAGTTGCTTGGTCATCACCGCAGCAATCCGAGCCTTAAGAAAGGGGCTAACACTGGTATCTATGCTTCCAATAGCCTCGGCACACGTAGCAGCCTCCAAGGCCTTGCACATGTCCGTGACAGGTCTTGTGTAAGAGCACTCTCCTAAAGGGTGTTATCAATCCTCCAACAAACCACTGAGCATGCTAAGAGGTATGAATGTCATACGATAATTTTGATAAGAGAGTTTTAAAATGTGTGTCATATTCCCACACACTCTCTAACATTCCTTGAAGGATCTCCTTCAGAGCATTGATACTCTTTTGTTTAAACTCATGGATATGAAATTCTACTAAGAAGGAATTCCGCATGACGTAGTGTAATCTACCATTGTCTAATGGGGGTCATATTTTCAGTACCAACTATGTGCAAACTAACTTGCCTTCCACTGGGGTAATGATCGCATTCGCATGCCATATTAAATAACACTTATGTACATGCTTATGAAACATCCTCAACACCTTTTTAGTTTGTTAGGTGCAGAGACATCTTAAAGAATACTTGTTGAGGTGATTAAGGCCCTTGTCCACCCGATTCTGAACCTTGATTCCCTCCAGTGTTTCCTACACCACTAGATCCATTAGATCCACATGATCCACTAGATCCACCTCGAGTAGCTAATAAAGGGCCTAAAGTGGTCATGCCTAGTATTCCTAACATTCCACTAAAGTGCGCGCCAATGGTTTGTGATATTACACCGGCATGAGATGTGTGTCTTGCGTAACTCCAAGCTTTGTGTACATGTAATTTTCCCAAACGTTGTCCTAGATAATATTCCTCCAAACACAGGGAATGAATGTGTAGCCATAAATGTACCAAATAAGAAATTATACTTCCTCGGTGCAGATCGGTCATTCCCACCGATACCAATCAAGTTAATAATGCTTATGTCTTGATTAGGAAGACTAAGCGTTAGGGGTTTGTCACCAAGTGGGTTCATATGCATGACGATGAATCTCCTTTCTCCAAGTGACGAACTCTCATCATAAGTTGAAGGGGTTTGTCTCCCACGCTTGTCAAGATGGTGTATCACAAACTACTAAGGTCGTCCGCCCTCCATGTGAACGTTAATTCCTTCCGGCAAAATTTGCCTCCATAAATCCATCATTCCCACAACATCGCATTGTCTAGTCAACTCCCTTTCACGAGCCTCACTATACTTGATTTGCCTCTCCTCTCTCTCTTTTCATTTGTAATGTCTGTCATCTTCCTCTACCTTAGCTTCCTCGCCCGGTGCTCGATAAGATTAGCCGGCCATAGGAAATGCTTCCAAGCTTAGGGTAATGATCAAGATCTTTATAGTTAAAGGCATAACATGCAAAAATGATCCTCTAGGCTCCCTTAAGAAATAAAACTCAAAACCTCAAGACAAGAATACGTAGAGACAATGTATTCTAGGGTATAACTTGTCAAAGCACTCTCTTCCATTAATGATCAAAAACATGCGTCCCAACCATATCAACATCCTGCAGACCTCGATATTCATCTTAGATCCACATGTGAGATCTATAGTATCGATCACTCTAGATGCATATTTTTAAAGCCATTCATACATATCTACTAGAAAGCAACAAAAGAAGGTCTCATACAACTCATGATATACATGTTCTTCTACCCATTTGCGCGCATCAAATTCAGGTCCAATACTAAATATCTCGAGCAAACTCATCCTTCGTGCTCTTAAATAAACCATGCTTCGATCATCGTCCAATGTCAAGCACTCTGTCATCATGCATCATTCTCACAATAGTTTTGAAAAGAGGTCCCAACAATGGAACCAAATGTACTCTTAATACAACTCTCTAATCCCACGCTTTCACTATCACCCAGGGGGTCCTGGATGCTCACTTGAGGCATGCGTGGGTGTTGAGCCCCTCCTTTATGTGAGAATTGTGAGAAGATATTGCCATTGATATAAGATTAGATGCAGAACATAAATTTTCATGAAACAGTCAAACATGAGCTATCATATCCTCATACCCATACAAATAACAAGAGAAGCATCATGGTATGAAATATAAAGAACAAATTTATCTTAAAATGTGATAAAATAACACTAGGGTTTGCACCCATGAACATGATATTCGAACATAACCATATATTCATTTGATCATAGTCTCAAGAACCATATTACTTTCAAAATACTCATAATAGACTAGATATATCAAGACAAAAATCTAACTCATGTATCAGAGGTCCTAGCTATGCTTCCCTTATTACATAAATTTTACAGACCCATCCCTTAGACATGATAACATCCCTACAGTCCCCTAATGAGACCCCCACTCCTAGAGGCTCCTAATATGTTCTCTACAGCTTTGCTCTTCCCATGTTATATGTCTTCATCTCTCTTCATCTCTCTCTCGGTGTGTCTCTCGGTTTAGGTCCCTCTTAATTCTGCCTTCTTCTACCCGAGCATCTCTATATATAGGTTTAACACACACCGCCATGCCTTCCTCCAAGATCGATTAGATTCAAAGTGTCCATGTGGTCCTCTAATGGAGCATGTTTATTCTGTTTTGAGCTCTCCACTTTCTACAATGATGTCTTTCGGGAACCTTCCATGCATGGAATATTATTTCCTTGACCACCAAGTCTCTAGGCTAGCACCTTATCCACTCAGCATGCCTAGTTGGGTCACGTTTTTCCTCAAGTGCCTCTTGGAATGCTAAAAATGAATAATTCCTTAGATCCTTTTTCCTACCTTGCGTGCGCACCACTGGTTTCTCCTAAACCCTTCTTAAACCCTTGTCTTGTGTGCTTTTCACCTGCGCACCCTTCTTCTTCCTGGCCTGCGTGCGCACGTGCCCTTTGGCACTTAGCCAATATTTTGAGGCCCAACACATGGTTATCAAGTATGCATCTCTTCTCTACTTTATGTTATCAAGGATTCACTCAACAACATAAAGTGGGGAAAATGTAGACACAAAATCACACACTTTGGGTATTTATCTGTTCCTGATCACATACTACTATTCATATGATATCTAAGTAAGAAAAGTACTTTCTAAACCATGTATTTGGCCACCTTTGCTTGGTTTTTGTTACCACTTTGGGTCTTACACACCTTTTTTCCCAATCTAAACTCGACCCTTCGGTTCTATGAGTCTAGAAACTAGTGCTCATCCAAGATGCCAACGCTAGCGCCCCCAATCCCCTTTGGACGCCCTTGACCTCTTTGTACTTTACTCAGATTTTTTTGAGTCCTTTATAGCCATTTGGGCATCTTATCTTTTTGGTAGTCAACATTTTTGGGTTTAATTATGAAATTCAAGCAATGGAATCATATAAATATAAAGTTATGTGACCATAATAAAGGACCAAGCACTAAGCATTAGCTATCACCACCTAAGGTTGCATCCAAAGGCTATTCTAGAGCATTCAAACATCCATTCAAGGGAAAGGGACTACATTCTTTTGCATACAATTCATAGGAGGGGAAGTTCATTCTATTCCATGCACACATCTACTTACATCTTCTACATCTAGTTATTTGCTCGTTATTAAGTGTGACATGCACAAGAGCCACCTAGGGCACAATTCTTCACACACACACACACACACACACAGAACTACATTAGTTCTTAAATGTAGTACAATGCTCGTCATAAGTTCACTTGTTTGATAGTTAAGGACAGTCCTACCCCTCATTTGCATTCTTTTCTTTTTGGGGATTTGAGGCAATCTTAAGGGTTTCACAGGTTATTTCTTTATTGCAGTTATCGATGACATCGATGATCATCGTGCGACCTATAAGTGACAAGAAGCGAAGGACAAAAACACCTCACAATCCTATAAATTTTATTTTCTAAGGTCTTGAGCGATTCTGAAAGTAACTGAGAACATGTCTAAGGTGCCACAGACCCTCCATGATTGCCCTAGTCCAAAGCATATTCCAACACATCTGCATTTTTATGAGACTCGATGTGACACTTTTCCCTTTTCGATCATCGATTAACCACTTTGGCATAGTCCAAGATTATTTGTGAATCAACTAAGTCTTCTTATCTCCTCTTTACAACTAGGGTTTCATACTTTCTAGCTTAATTTTCTTGGGTCTATTTTATACTTAATTGTTTATTCATTTACTGCTACATTACAATCAGAATTAGGCATCTATAAATTCTATATTTTCTTAATCATTTAGTGAACCCCACTCGTGATCGGTCATTTGGATCCTTCTTTGGCACATCATTTTTTCTATCATGGCTCCTAAAATTCCTCAAATTTCTTTGTATGAGTTACTTCAAATGCATCCTAATTGCAAGGTTATTCTAAAAAATCCCTAGACACCATGTATCTCCCTAGAGATATGTCGCGCATCAAGTGAGTGTTATTTTCGATCGTCTATCTAACGACCCTAGTCTTTGTGATCCTCCATCTAATCAACCCATGTTAGAGTCAATTCAAGCTTTGCATTCTTTATTTAAATATAAATTTTAGGCTATGAATCCACAATTATATCTCTTAAATCTGAAATCCAACATCTTAAGGATGCTTCTCAAGCTCATGATTTTTCTCCTTTTACATCTCATATTTATTCTATGTTGTCTACATGTGCTCATATTAGTGAACCTCAAATCTTGTCACTCCCCACGCCTCTTAAGTTTGAAATCAATGCTAAAAAGAAGATATTCTTCTCGTGGATCATCACTCATCAATTAATCAGCTTGCCATCTACTCATTACTATCCTCCTTATTGGCTTGCAAAATATAAAGGTCTTCCATATTGCAATTATCATCGAATCAATGGACATAATGACAATGATTGCTATGCTTTACAAAGAAGAATCAAACATCTTAAGCATTAAGGTTTTATCTCATTCACTACACAATATTTTTGTTACATGGTCCTTTCCACTTGTTACATCTCAATGGGTTCCTAAATCTGATTCATTTATGTCTAATGAACATCATGTCACAACGTATAATGTTTCTTCTTCCGTCACTCAAGCAATACCTATGCAATCCACTCAAATTAAGCAACCATGTATCAAAATTAGTCTCTCTTTGGCTCCTTTCAAGTCATCTATAGCACTATCAAGTTAACCTAAGACACCTCCTCTAAAACCCAACTCAACACCTCCATCACCTCCTAAGTCTCATGCATATTCACTGATACATCATTTGTATCATACACCACCGATCTTAGAGAATGGTCACACACCTTTATCTCTCGCAAGCATCAGGTTGAAGGAAATTGCGTCTTTTACTTTTATCGAATAACACACTTACCATGACACACATTAGGGGCATCACTCTTATTCTAACCCCTTGCATTGTTATTAAAATGTTTCTCTCATCTCATACACTTGACGCTTCATGATTAATGACTAATATTCTCTAGGCATTATTAAAAATCTCTTGATACATTTATATTGTCACTACCTGATGACACACTCTTGTGTTATGGTTCATAGTTGATTGTTGAGGGAATCTTATACACATGAACCTCACACACTACACACTTGACATACTTCTCACACATATTCATCACTACACAATCAACACACTTACGACACATTATTTCTCGCACACATTCTATACAACATACTACACACTCAATGCTTGTATGAAATACCTCTCTTACATCACATGACACATCTCTCTTATGCGTGATCAACAAAACATCTTACACAATATACATATCCACAACACACTACCTACTCAACACTTTCACATGCAACACAACCTGCTACAATTCGATGCATTCGTAACATATAACATCACACACTCAACGGGTTCACAATTAATCTCTTTCATAGACATTCAACACAATATACTACACAAACAACACATTCACGACACATTTCTCTCCCGCGCAAAACAACAAAACACTTCACACATCAAACATTTCTCTCACACAATCAACATGACACACCGCTTTATGAAGCACTCTAGTTCCACGATCCATACTCTAATGATTAGGGTCTACATCTCAAAATGGCCCTCACCACACTTACACATTCATTCACTCACTCCCAAACTCACACTTTATGCTCTATGCTTTATCAATCATATCTTTCTAGCACACAACTCAAACCATTTCCCGATGACACACTCTTGTTCTATGGTTCATTCTTAATCTATTGAGGGGGCAATTATAAATGAAGCTCATCTAATGCATACATGTTTCTTAGGGGGCATGCGACTCTATCACACTCACACCGCAATGCATTCTGTCTCATCCACAACATACCAAATATCTTGGTTGCACTTAGTCTTGCTTAATTATGCTTATATATACACTTTTTACACATGATAGTCAAATATTTTATATATCATTATCTTTTCTATACACACATGTGTGTTCACTTAATTTCTAGTTGTGATCATGGCTTCTACAAATCGATAGATGAAGCACAGATGCTTGGCACAATACCTCTTACCAGTCCACAATGGCTCCTAGGGGAATCCACTTTTGTATATTGCAGGTGCTATCATTTCATTTTTTATAGACACTATTGTATCGATTATACACGTTTTTACATACTTTCTATCTTTCTAACATGCTCATGGGTTCTTCATGTGTAAGATTTTCTTTGTAGGTCTACTTTCTTCCATGGTTGTCAATTACTATTTGTTTGCTTTGCTACTTGTCATTTTATGTAGACCTCACCTTTTCTCTCATTCACAAACAACATAACACATTGCACACCCAACACATCTCTCACATAATCAACATGACACATTGCCCTATGAAGCACTCTATTTCCACAAGACATACTTGACTCCCGAGGGTATACATCTCAAAATGGACATCACCACACTTACGCATTCATTCACTCACTCATGCACTCACATTCTACGCTCTACGATTTTTCACCCATATCTTTCTAACACACAACTCAAACCATTTCCTAGGGACGCACTCTTGTTCTACGCTTCATTCTTGACTATCTTTGTGTGGGCATGTATAAATGAACCTCATCTCATTCATACACATTTGCTTGGGAGCACACGTCTCCTATCACACTCACACTCCATTACATTCTGTCTCGTCCACAACACACCGCATATCTTAGTCACACCTAGTCTTGCTTACTTATGATTACATGTAAATGTTTTACACATGTTAGTTAGATATTTTATATGTCATTATATTTTCTATACATACATGCAAGTTCACTTGTTTTATAGATGTGATCACAAATTCTACATATTGATACACCCAACATGGATGTTTGGCACATTACCTCTTACCAGTCCCACATCGGCTCCCGAGGGCATCCATTTTCACATATCACAAGTGTTATTTTATTTTTTATAACACTATTGTATTGGATTATACATGCTTTGACATACTTTATATCTTTCTAACATGCTAATGGGTGCTTCATGTGCATCATTTTCTTTGCAAGTCTACTTGCTTCCATGGTTTTCTCATTACTATTTGTTTTCTTCGCTTGTCATTGTATGCCATTATTTATAGGCTTTGCCCTATGTCTTTCTTGTTGTCTGATTTCTTGTGACCATTGCGGCCTTGATTGTATTGTGACATCGTGAGTTATGTCCCATGTTTGAAACCCACTTTTCGCAGTCTAATTTCTCTTCTTACATGTTTACATTTCCTTCTTGCATCTTAGCTTACACATTTTTTGCTTGTTTGTTATCTTACACATTGTATTTTACATGTGTGTTTGTCTTTGCTTTCACTAAAAATTGTATCCTAGCCACTTTGTTTTCTTGTTCCTTGGTTTCTACCAAGCACAGTCCCTCCCCTTGCATGGCATAATTTTAGCACAATACGTCGGTCCTCCTTTGGGACGCATACGTCTCAAAGAAAGTTGCATGCACCCCAAATGAGGGGGAATAATTTGTGTGAATCATTCACCCCATACAATAGTTTACAATGATCACACATCATAGTTTAGTACCAATACAACACAGTCATCAATCTTAGACAGGGTTCAAAATTTGACTTGGGTCCTCGGCACAACACAAACACTAGCACCCAAACCAGGGACATTAGTGCATGGATACCCCGACCCTTCCCGGAAGCCCGTGACCAGTGGTAGTTACATAACATTTTTCACTTTAGCACAATTTCCAGCACTTCACACAACGGATTTTATAGGGCACACTATCCTTAACACTCAACATGCATGCACTACAAATCATTTTCTACTTTTACATTGGATCAACACCTGCTCAAACCGAATTGGATTTTTACACACCATTTGTAATGATGTTCTACATTTCAAGAAGTAGTTAAAAGTTGGATGATGACACCTGACTTTTCTCCCTATACTTCTTTCATTCTTAGCATGAGATTGCTTGAAAAACTTGTTCATCTACATCATCATCAAGATCCTTTCTACAATATTTTCTTATCATGGATCGGGTATGCAAATGTTATTTCTTCACATTTTCACATTTTACATGCTTTCTTACATATTGTTTACATATTTTTATCATATACATATGTATTTGACTACTTGTTTGTTCTTCTCTTTTGCATGTCCATCCTTATGAGAAGCGATAACCACATCATCAACACATCATCATCACAATCACACATTAAAAAAATTAACATCAATAACAAGTACAATCATGATGTCAACATATACGCCTCGTCCTAGGGTCATTATCTTCATCACTTTTTGCACCGCCTCCTCTTTAGTTTCCATAATTCAATTTTTTATTACTCCACACTTTTCTTATCTCTGTTGGTTCTATCTATCTATTTCTACTACTACTACTACTCCTAGTGCTGAAAAGGGGAAACTAAGCTAATAATGCCAAGGGACCAGGGGTAGAAGGATAACATGAAAGGAAACTACACTAAAAGTGATATAACACCAGAAAAGAGGGATGAACACTATCTGTTCTGAGTGAGAATGAAAGGAAATGCATGTGAAAGGAGGCTAGGCACGAGTAGCACAGTGAAAACACGTATTCACCAGATCATTCTCATGGAACACAACTAAATATGGAACTACAAGGGACCTGAAATAGCACAACCAACACACAACAAAAAAAAAGGAAAGAAGAAGGAATGCAAAACACGTTAGGACAGAGAATAGTCACAAAAATGCTTCTATTACTTCCAAAAATGCACAGAGCTTATTACAATGATGAAGGAGGCCGATATCCACATGCAAGAGCCAAATCTAGAGGTCTACAACTCAAAATATAGAAAATATGGAGTCCTTAGCAAAATGCGTAAGGATCCAGAGTGTCCAACATAACAAATGAGCCTTGCTCTTACATTTATAGATGAATCCATGGAGGAAGAAGGGAAAGAAGAGGGGAAAAACCAAATTTGAAACACAACCACCAACAAGAAGCATTTCAATGCCTACAAATCCACCTCTAGAGATCTATGAAATACACTTCCCAAGCCTATTTGGCATGTTGAAGAAGAAAGGAGGGTGATCATATCAAATCGGGTGGTTGGAGCAATCAGATCTACTCATTAATGCTCAGAAAGATGTTTTCCCATTTCTCACCTACCAAATCCACCAAAATTTGAATTTGAATTTCTAACACTATAGCTGATGTCATCAACAGCTTCTCTGACAAGTCTAGGTGCATGCCGATCTGAGCTCTATAGCAAAAGATATGGCTTTCGTAAGAAGATGTCGTAGTCATCTTGCACACATAAAACACACATGGCATGCATGTGTGGATTGGCTGAAATGATGGCCAACTATGTGTAAATATTTTTCATTTCTACCACGTGTCACATTGATTTTGTTGCAAGGATTTGGCCCTATTGGCACTTTGACTTAGTTACTTGCATGGACACACTCAAGCATGTCAAAAGATGACTTGACATAAAGGGCACAAAAGGGCAGGATGCACATGAAGAAGAATGAGGAAAGAAGGAAGAAGGAAGGCACAAAGGGAAGTGCATGCATGGGGCATGGGGAAAATGAGGCAAACTGGTGAGTAGAGAATGTATGGTCAAGGCAAAACTATTACAAAGTAATGGGCATGGGCATGAGGGGGGGGACTTAGACTTAGCTAATTGATCAAGCAAGTGTGAGGCACAGGGAAGGGAAGAAAATTATTTAGAAAGAAGGTGAAAGCATGTAAAGGTGGGTGCAAGGGAGGAGTGGAACAAAGAGGAAAAGGAGGAGAAAAAGAAAGGGGCTGAGGAAAAAGAAGGGGCAAGGGAAAATACAACCAAGGAATGTGCCAAGTGATCTTGAGCACGCACAACCTTCAATGAATAACTTAGAGCCAGAATGTGTATACAAGTTACCCAAATAACTAGGAGAGTTATTTGATAACAATTTTGGTGACTTTCGGGGCCATCTTCCTACTAGATGAAGAAGATCAGTAGCCTGAAGCATCCATTGGGCATGGAGTCTACTTATGCAATCATGAAACTACCCTTATAGTCACTTGAAGATCATTTTCGACTATTTAAATCTTGCAACTAAATCGAAAGAAGATCTACATTTTGGAAGCAACAAAGTGCACACAAGAAGAAGCACATGAGAAGAAAGAACTATGTACAAAAAAAAAATGTGCACACAATGCACTTGGAGGAATTGAAACTACTCTAATATATACAACATGATGTAAAAACTTAATGGAAGGGTTTGAGATAGATCCCATTTACTTGGGATTTGTAGCGTGCCTCCATCAAGATGAGTTAACTCAAAGAGTTAGCTTCTTTGTAGGAACTGATGATGTATGGGCCACTCCAAAGTGCATCAAACTTTGAATGGTGCCCTGGTTTAGCTCTTTCAACATCCCATTTTAAACCAAGTCCCCAACTTTGAAAGCTTGAGGCCTAGCCTTTTTGTCAAACCATTTCTTTGTTTTTTGTTGATGTTGTTCTAGCTTGATCATGGTAGAGTTCCTTGAGTTCTTCAAGATTAACCAGCTCTACCATTCTGATTTCTCTTTGGTCCACCTTCAAATTCCAGCTGTTGGGCAAGTGCTAATGAATTCAATTCTAGTGTCAAAGGAAGGGTAGCCTCCTTTCCATAGAAAAGCTTGTAAGGTGAAGTTCCTATTGCCTTTTTTACTATGATTCTATCTTCCCAGAGCACGTGAGACCTTTGTATGCCACTTGTCTTTGGCTGATGTTCATTGTGCACTTCATGATTCTGATCAGGTTCTTGTTTGTTGATTCTTCCAGACCATTTCCCTGAGGGTAATAGTTGGAAGAAGTCTTCAGTAAATGCCCAGACTTAGAGCCCAATCAATGATTTTAGTACCAAGGAAGGCCTTTTGCATTATTATCAGAGATAATGGTTTGAGGAATGCCAAACCTTGTGACTATACCTTCGAGAAAGTCAAGGATGACTGACTCGGTTGATTCCTTAAGCGTGACAACTTCTATCCATCTGGTGAAGTAATCTATAGCTATCAACACCCATTTATGTCCAATGCTTGAAGGTGGATTGATCATGCCTATGAAGTCAAGACCCCATTGCACAAAAGGTTGATCTACTTGATTGGTCGAGGGAAGCACTTACCAATTTTTCTTTCCTACAAAGAAAGTGCATTCCTTGCATTTTTGACCCACCTGTGTGCATCTGCAAACAGGGTAGGCCAAAAGATACCTACCATTATGATCTTCATTGTTGTAGTTTTGGCAGAGAAGTGTCCACCAGAGAATCCATCATGAAATTCTGCTAACACTTTTTCAGTCTGCGCACATGCATTGATACATCTTAACAACACACCATCAAGATTTCTTTTGAAGAGAAGTCCATCAATCAACACATAAGGGATAGATTGTAACCTCAGATGTCTTCTCTTTGCTTTATTTAAACCAGAGGGTATGCACCCTCGAAAGGAATGTGATCATGTCCTTCATCCAATCACACGCACCAGGGTCTATATTCTATTCAAGTTCTACACACGGAAGGTCTTCATCCAAAAATAATGAAGCTTCAGGTTCACTCCACACATCCTCAACAATCTACTTACATAGAGTGCACTACCTCTTACCAGCTTTTTGGCCTTATAGTCACATCATACTCCATGATTTTGGTCACCCATCATGCTCTTTTCTCACTTGATTTCTACTCCCATGATGAAGTCTCTGACAAAAGAGTGGGAGACTAACACCTTGATATGATTGGTGGTGAGCATACTTTTGAATTTCTTGAGCACGCACATGATGGCGAAGACTTGTTTCTCCATGTGACTATATTTTAATTCATAATCCTTCAATGTCTAGCTGAAGAAAGCCACTGTTGTTCCATCCCTTGTTCATTTTCTTGTGTTAGACAACAACAACACTTGCATCAACACCATAAGCATAAAGGATGAAATCCTTTGAATAATCTGGATTGATGAGTGTTAGGTGCAAGAGAAATCTCTTGCTTGATTTTGTTGAAGATTTCTCTTCCTTCTATGTCCATCTGAAGGCTATGTCCTTCTTGAGCATCAAGGTGATGGGCCAAACTAGTCCTACAAAGTTAGGGATAAAACACCTAACAAAATTGATCTTTCCAAGGAAGGACTATAGGGCCTTTTTGTGCACCGGTAGGGAAAGAGCTAGATGGCTGAAACATGCTCTCAGATCAATTGCAATGCCATCCTTTGAAACCACATGGCCCAAAAGCTTTTCCTTGCCACTACAAAAAAATTACACTTCTTGGGGTTAAGAGATACCCCAAATTCTCTACATCTCTCAAAGACTTTTCTCAGTGTGCCATATGATCCACACTCTACTTTGAGAAGATTGTTATGTCATCAAGGTAAACCAAGATGAACTCATTGATGTATCCTTTGAAGGCAATATCCATAGCATGCTAAAATGTGGCACCCACATTTGACAGACCAAAGGGATTTTTTGATATGCATATGTTCCCCACTTGGTTGTAAATGTTTTTTGAATTGATCCTCTTCCTTGACTAGGATCTGATTGAAACCTGAATATCCATCTAGCATGGAGAATCTCTGCGCACCAGCCACATGTCTACTAAAATCTACTCCATTGAAGGAAAAGGATAATGATCCTTTAGAGATGCCTTATTCAAATCTCTAAATCAACACAAAGTCTGATTTCACCATTCTTCTTGTGCACTAGAACCAGATTTGTGACCCAAGTAGAGTATTTGATAGGAAAATAATTTTTTCCTCAATGAGTTTGATAATTCCTTCTCTCATGAGGGGCTCTATCTTTGGATTGACTAGTCACTTTTCTTTGTCTGATGGGCTTACTAGATCAAGGTCAATGGAGTGTTGAGAAACACTTGGATCAAAACCTTTGAGGTCTTCATACTCCCATGAGAAGATATCACTATATTTTTGATAGAGAGAGATGAAGGCCTTGTTTTTCTTCATGCACACAAGCCTGAAGCAACAACTCTTTCCCATGTGTAATAGTGACTCGAGGAGAAATCTTCTTGCATGGCACATGCATGTACCTTTCTTCACCCTTGAACTCATCATCAGGGCTAAACATTTTCTCTAAGGTGACCAGCCCTTTAGGAACTTGTTTGTCTTCAATTGTATCACTTGGTCACCATAGTTATCATGCAAGTCAACTTGCATGCTTGATGAGAACTCAACTTCATTCTGGATAAACTAGATGATTTACACATCACTATCAAACACTTTCCAACTAGTGTTGTTTTCTAGAATGGATGGTCTTGATCACCATCTTGATGTGCTGAGTGTTTCCTTTGATAAAGTCCTCAAGTAGAGAGAGAATTGTGAACCTAGCAGCATGGCATCTCGGTCAACTTCCTTGTTCATTTTATGGCATGGCACCACCTACAGATTTAGAGCATCAAAGCTCTCAAGGAGGTCCCAAACTCTATGTTTATAAGCTTTGAGAAGCTTATTATTTTGTCTGGAATTTTTGGTAACCTGGTGGATGAACCAATTTTGTGTCCCCAAAGATCTACAATGCCTTAATTTTCTTCTTCTCAACAATGAGCAAGCCATGCACCAACGCTTCATACTCTGCCACATTGTTAGAGCATGCAAACTACAGCCTGTGCATGAAGAATAATTTCTCATCCTTAGGGGAAATGAGAACCACTCCTACTCCCACCATTTTTTCTTCTTCTGATCCATCAAAGTACAACTTCCATAGACCAAGTTGAACTTTTTCTTTCTTGAGCACACATGGCAAAACATAACTTCTTCTTCTTCAAGAATGTAATAAGTACCAAGCCCAGTTTCATAAGCTTCCAGTTCTTCAAAGATAGGATCAAATTTATGGTGTCTTTCCACCCATTCATCAAGCACTAGGTCAGAATAGAGGGTGGAAGAGACTTCTCTTCAGAACTAAAGCTTGTTCTTCTTGGATTAAATAGTTGGCTTGGAGAGGGGATGGGACATATGACTCTACATGATAGGAAAATATAGGCTCAACTTGTATGGTAAACCGGGTACCATACCTTGTCTTGAGTAACATATGAGACCAATCAGAAGACAAGTAACCACCCACTTTAGCAATAAATTCTCTTGATAGACATAGGGAAAACAAAGGAGGTAGGTCAATGATTGACACATCTTGAGTAATTATTAGGCTTGGACATGCATGGAGGGTTAACTCAAGATCCTTGATGACTCCTAAGGTGGTGACAATTGAGCCATCAAGTTAGCAGGACTCCTTTAGACAAAGGGCTATATTTCGACCTAAGACATCAACTATTTTCTTAGGCATAACAAAAGTACTAGCACCTGAGTCAATCATGCAATTATGCACTAGGTGTTTTCCTATAATCAAGGACATATAGAAGGGTGGGGTTTTAACAACTTTACTTACTTGTTTCTCCTCTTCTTGGAAGATGTTGATAGAAGTGTGTGGCTTCTACATAGCTGATCAACAGGAGTTGCACCAGAGCTTCATGCAACATAGATCCCACTGAGATGGAATGGTCAGGGCATCCCACATTGTGACATTTATGTTTGTTCTCTTCATCTGGTCAACAATGCTAAATGGAAGGCCCCCATCTTATGCATTTGGGGAACAACATCCCTTCTTGATTGTTTAGGCATGGAAGCTTGAACTTTAGCTAGAGCAGAGGCTTGACCTACCAAAGGAGGGGCACATGTGTGCTACTTCAGAAGGAGCTTTACAGGGGGGCCTCCTACATAGGGATTTGAGTGATTTTACTACAAGATGCCTTGTCTACTTCTTTCTTCTTTTCTAAGGATCTACTTGTGTTGTTGGGATTGTGACTTGCGCACCTGAATTCTAACATTCTCTTCTTATATCTTGTGTTGTCCACAACTTGGGCACGCATGGTCTGTTTGTATCTTCTTCACAGCTTGGTTGATTACACAAAAGTCCTCCATGCCAAAGAACATCAAATTTGTCTCTGGAGGAGCTTTTGGTCTTCTTGGATTATCTACTTCAGGGGCACTTGTTGAAGGCTCACAAACTGAAGCATTCTAGATCATGAAGGCTTGGGCATGCACAACATTAGGCACAATGATATTGACTATGAGGCATGTTGCAAGGGAAGCACCATTCTGAACTCTTGTGCCAAATTGTTCTGAACTGGAACAAGTGCCCAACTCACACTGGGTGCTGGAAGAGAAGGCACGGGAGGAACAACTTGCAAGGGAAGATGTGCATTAGGATGCCATCTATCATTCTATTGGTTGGGGCATATCTTTGATTTCCATATTGATTCCACCAAGGCTGATTGCTTTGGCCATGCACCTTGATTAGAATTACCTCTATAGGCTTGCACCTGTTGCTTTTCTAATGATATGACCTTGTTTGATAAATTTCTAATCAAGGCCTTCAATTCTTCATCTTCCTTTTGTTATGATGGAGAATAGGATGTTGAGGCAACTAGTTGTGTGCTTTTCTCAGAATAGGAATAGGGGCCATAAAAGGTTAGGGCTTGTGACATTTCTGGGAACAAGGGCATAGTGGTCTAGGAGCCAACTTTCCCACTTGAATAAGACTATTTTCTTCCCTTACTACAATACTATAAGCAACTGGTAAAGTCCTACCTCCCATGGATTGGATCATAACTAAATATCATTGTTGAGCACCTTCAGATAATACAAGAAAAGCATGTTGGGTTATAGGTCTTACCACAAGAGGGATTCTATCCCAAGTCTTCTAAAATCTGATGTTGAAATCAGTCATCTCTCATTGGGCCCTCCTTGTTGTTGTCAGTTACTCTCCACCAGAGATAGGTGATCTAACTTATCTTCAAAGTAATTACAAAGAGTTGTTCCCAGCTCATCCTGGTGGTGATAGATCCAAGTCTCAAGCCTCGGTACCATTAAAGTGCTTTACCTTTGAAAGAGGTTACAAGTAGCCTGACTGCTACATCATCATGTGTGATCAAATAGAGTGAACACACATTTGCTATATCCTGGATATGCTCCTGAGGGGTGACTTGATTCTCACCAATAAAGTATGGAATACTCTTGAGCATGCCCATTTGGCATATCATGTTAGTACAACCAGAACAAGGGGACTCCTCCAAAAAAAAGTTTGCAAAGTTTCTAAGTGGAGGAGGTGGTTGATGATGCACCATTATAGGGGTGCATGGTTGTTCTTTTTGAGGAGGAGTTGAATGGGCACGGGCACGCTGGAGATAGAGATGCACACGCATGGGATTTCTAGAATGAACTCTTCTCAGGGATAGCTGAGGTACTCAAAAGAATCTTCAGTACTACACTTCTTCTTGTATGCACTCTTCTCATGAAAGGCACTCAGACTACTAAAATAGAGATCTTAAAATGTTGGGAGTCACCATGTGTTGAAATGAGCCTCCAAAGGCTGAAATACTAAGTCCACACACCAGAACTTAGAGATATGAAATTTGAGCTTTCAATGTTGGTCCCACCGGCATGCCAGAAACTATTGGTTTCTCAAACGTGCACCCACATCTCGATCTCGAAGGGCCGAGGTGTTTGAGACCACAATGGAACCATCCCCAAGTTGTGGGACCTTGCACTTGGGACGGATCTCTGAGAAGGCCGGTTCCTCTATCTATTTCTACTACTACTACTACTCCTAGTGCTGGAAAGGGAAACTAAGCTAATAATGCCAAGGGACCAGGGATAAGAAGGATAACATGAAAGGAAACTACACTAAAAGGTGATAAAGCACTAAAAAGAGGGATGAACACTATCTATTCTGAGTGAGAATGAAAGGAAATGTGTGAAAGGAGGCTAGGCACGAGTAAAGACAACTAAAACACATATTCACCAAATCATTTTCATGGAACACAACTAAATATGGAACTACAAGGGACCTAAAATAGCACAACCAACACACAACACAAAAGAAAAGGCAAGAAGAAGGAATGCAAACACATTAGGATAGAGAATAGTCACAAAATGATGCTTCTATTACTTCCAAAATGCACAGAGTTGTTACAATGATGAAGGAGGCCGATATCCACATGCAAGAGCCAAATCTAGAGGTCTGCAACTCAAAATACATAAAATATGGAGTCCTTAGCAAAATGCGTAAGGATCCAGAGTGTCCAACATAACAAATGAGCCTTGCTCTTACATTTATAGATGAATCCATGGAGGAAGAAGGGAAGAAGAGGGAAAATCTAAATTTGAAACACAACCACCAACAAGAAGCATTCAATGCCTACAAATCCACCTAGAGATCTATGAAATACACTTCCCCAACTTGTTTGGCATGTTGAAGAAGAAAGGAGGGTGGATCATATCAAATCGGGTGGTTGGAGCAATCAGATCTACTCATCAATGCTCAAAAGACATGTTTTCCCATTTCTCACCTACCAGATCCACCAAAATTTGAATTTGAATTTCTAGCACTATAGCTGATGTCAACAGCTTTCTGACAAGTCCAGGCACATGCATCGATCTCGAGCTAGTAGTAAAAAAGATATGACTATCAAAGATGTCGAGTTCAGAGTCGGTGCACACACGCAAAACACGTGGCATGTGTGGATTGGCTGAAATGATGGCCAACTATGTAAATATTTTCATTTCTACCACATGTGTCACTTATTGATTTGTTGCAAGGATTCGACACCCTATTGGCACACTTTGACTTTGACTTTACACGTGGACACTCAAGCATGTCAAAATGACCTAGCATGTAAGGGCACAAAGGAGGATGCGAGGATGTGCACGAAAGAATGAGGCGTGGGAAGAAGATAGAAGGAAGGCACGCAAGAGGGCACGCATGGGGGAAAATGAAGCAAACTGTGAGAAGAGAACATATGGTCAAGGCTATTACAAAGTAATGGGTGGCATGTGAGGGATTGTGGAGGGCTTAGCTAAACTAATTAGAAGAAAGTGTGGGTGCGCATGGGAGAAGGGAAAAAAATAATTAGGAAGAAGGTGAATGCATGAAGGTGGGCACAAGGGAGAAGTGGAAGGAGACCAAGGGAATGTGCCAAGTGATCTTGAGTGCATGTGCAACACTCAAATAAATAACTTAGAGCTAGAATGCCCTCATTTGAATTCTTTTCTTTTTGGGGATTTTATGAACACTTAAAGGTTTTACAGTTATTTCTTTACTACAGTTATCAAAGAACATCGATGATCATCATGAAACCTAATAAATGCGATAAGAAGTGAATGACAATGAACACCTCATGACCCCGTAAATATGATTTTATGAGGTCTTGAGTAGTCCTGTGCTCTCGAACGGGTCTAGGGTTCCCCCGACCCTCTATAGTACCCTAGTCCAACATATTCTAACACATCTACATTTTTCTCGAGGCTCTGCAATAGTTTTCCCTCTCTAATCATCAATTCTCCACTTCGAACAATCCAAGATTATATGTGAATTAGCTAAGTCTTTTTATCTCCTCTTTTCAACTAAGGTTTTATACTTTCTAGCTTAATTTACTTGGGTATTTTTTGTACTTAATTGTTTATTCATTTATCGCTACATTCAAAATTAGAATTAGGCATCTATAAATTCTATATTTGCTCAATCAATAATCCCTCTCGATCATCCCTCAAAGAAAAGTTTCTTTAGATAACTCTATGTAAATGATTGTTTCAAGGTGATAACCTTTATGATAATTGATCCACCCTCTCGGTGCTTGCGCATTCCACCTCATGGTGAGAAAGAGTCACCTCGTGAGACCGTGGGGTGAAATGTTGATCCATATTTGTTGAAGATTGTATTTTTTTCAAACCAACACCCACTTATAACTAACATTTTTTGTTATTTTAGACTCAGACATGTGGTTCAAAGATGGACAAGAAGAGATTTACATGTAATATTTTGCTTCATGAATTTTATATCATGGAATGTAATAGGTCTCACAGAGTCCTTTTGAATCATTTCTTTGTGTTTTGCAGTATGTTAGCAAATTGAAATTTATATTTTGTTTATTTATGCGGTTAAGGTTTCTAGATTTTGTTGTACACTTCCTTGATGTGTATTTTTATATTATAGAAAATACGCTTATACTCGAGGGGGTAAATGAGTATTTTAATTTTTAAAATTTAAATTTTAACATTCATAATCATCAACAATTACATAAGATATAATAGTTACATAACACAATATTTATGTGGAAACCATTTTGGGTGAAAAACCACAGAGAAAAGACTATTTGGATCTATTATCCAAATACAACCACAAAATTAATTGTTTTACAAATGTTTAGAGGCACCAACATACTAGAGACACCAATTCCCAATGTCTCTTGTCTACAAACTAGATTTAATTACAGAAAACAAGACGGTGCTTGTATAATTTTATTAATATGAAATCAAGCATTATAAACAAATGAGAGAGCTGCAATATTTATAGATATTGGAAAACTTCTATCTCATCCACAATATATGGAATCAAATCACCTAATCTAAGAAAATATGTAGAAATAGCATATTACCCTAATTGCCCCTATTTCCCCTCATAAAATCATCCAGGAAGAAAATATGCAAGATAGAACATGATCCCACAAACATAGGGATGATAACACTATCTCTTAGAGACTCCAATCGATGTCTTAGTTGACTAATAACTAAGGACAACTAATACCTATTGACATAAGTTTAAAATATTTTAATTAAATACTTTAACTTATTACATTTATTCAAATATCAACTAATGATGAATTAAGCTAAGTTTTATTCCTAACATTCCCCCTTAATTCAGCATGGTCTCAAGTGAATAGGAGAGAAATTCTCTAAAACCCTCAAATTTACCTTGAGAAAGTGAATTTGTGAAGACATTTGCTCGTTGCATATCTATTGGGAAATATTAGAGCTGGATGTTTTTGTTTTAAACATGTTCACAAATGAAATGTACATGTACCTCAATGTGTTTGGTGTGCTCATGAAAAACTAGATTCTGAACAATTTTTATTACTCCTTCATTATCAACATGTAGGATAGTTGGATCTTTCTATGGTGGGTAAGTGCAGCAAGTTGGGGGACAAAAAGGGGGTCATAAGTGGACGTCATATTGTAAATAACAACATAATATCAACTTGTAGGGATTATTAGCAATACATACACTCAAAATTAGAAAAACTTATATTAATATGAATCGTAGCATCCGGAATCTAGTTTCTAAAATACTAATTTTTTTTAAAAATGGACAAGATTAGCTATATTAAACACTCACAATGACTTGGTATTTTTTTTAAAATGCCTATAAAATTATAGTCCGTTTGCCCACGATTTGGATGACCAAAAATTGATATATATTTTTCTCCTTTAGTGAGAAGTTAGATGCCACTATCTATCTTGGGATGGATTTTATTTTTATTTTTTTGAGTAATATTTTATTTTTTATGATTTTTTCCGTGAAAGTGGTATGAAAACATAAAGAAAATAGAGCACTTTCCGTTTGCGCGCCATAACTTCATCAAAAAATATTGAAATCAAATAAATTTTTTTGAACATGTATATAATTTCACCACGGTTGGGATGGTATAAGTTTTATCACATTCTGATAAGTGAAACAAAATTTTCAGTCTTAAACCTAGACATAAACATTCACGGGAAAAAGTGTCTTAAAGACCTACTATTAGTAAAAACATATAAAATGATATTTATCCTATTCTATTCACTTTAAAATCAGTATTTCTACAAAGCTAAGAGTCTCCCTACGCAATGGTACCATTTTTATGACATATTTTTACTTTTTGGCATGGTTCAAGTCTCAGGAAGACTAAATTTGATGTTTTTTTGTTTTTAATGTAAAATTCAGGATTTGATGTCCACTTAATTGTCCCCCCAACTTGGTGCACTTACCCCGGTATTCTCAATCCTTCAAGTATACGCGAGCCATATCACTTTAAAGATAGCTCCACGTGTTGCACGATATTTTGATTCTATGGAGGATCTTGAAACATAAGTCTCGCTTCTTACTCCCCATGACATCGGTCCGTGATCCCAAAAATAATACAAATACTAAAGTAGATTTCCTATTATCTAGTTTCCTGCGCATGATCTCGAATCAATATCCTGTCAAGAAGAAGTTATTCTTCTTCTTATATTCTAGGTCATAGTCCATTGTTCCTCTGATGTACCTCAGTATCCACTTTGCTAATTTCTAGTGAGAAACCCTTGGTTCTTGCATGAACCGTGAAAGATAGCCGACTGCATAGCGATATCCACTCTAGTGTAAGTGAAGTACATGAGACTCTTGATCAACTTTCGATAGAGAGTTGCATTTACTTATGGTGATGAATATGTTTGAAACAGTTGAATTCTTATCTCCATGGGTGTGGAAAATGGATTACAATCCATCATATTGAATTTCTTGAGCGTTGTCTTGGCATATTTCAATTGTGACAAAAGATATGATTTTTTCTTTGCCAAACTTCAAGTCCAAGACAATAATGCAGAATCCCGAGATCTGTCATGTTGAATGATCATGTTAGATCTTTCTTTGTTGACTCAATCATCCTCACTGATCCTCTAGTGATGACTAGATCATCGACATATACTACAACGATCACTATCTCTCCCCCAATATTTTTGAGATAGAGATTAGGATTGTATAGACTCATGTTGAATCCATGTTGAATGAGATGCTCATCAATTTTTATGTACCATGCCCTGGGAGACTACTTTAGACCATATAGTGATTTCATGAGTTTACATACTTTTCCTCTTTCTTTGGTATGACAAAACCTTCGATTGAGTCATGTAAACCTCTTCCTATAAATCACTATTAAGAAAGGTACTTTTCACATCCATTTCATGTATTTTCCAACCAAATTGTGTAGCTAGAGAAAATATTAACCCGAAATTTTGTATCTTAGCTTTGGGAACAAAAGTCTCCTCATAATCAATTCCTTCTTTTTGATCATATCCCTTAGCAACTAGTCTATCCTTGTGTTTATCAATTTTTTCATCTGCTTTGTACTTCATTTTGAAGATCCATCTGCATCCAATCAAATTTTTCCTTGGTGGAAGATCTGTAAGTTGCCATGTATTATTTTTCATAAGTGACTTATATTCTACATCCATAGCATATTTCCAAGGTTTAGAGTGTAGGGCTTCTGAAACTGTGGATGGCTCAGTAGTTTCAAAAATTTACCCATTAAGGCCAAATTGACCTCATTTCGAGCCATACTGTGAGTCCTCATTCCAATGGTAGATGTGTTGGGACACTATCCAATTTTGCATCTCTAATCATACTTGTATACCATTTAGGCATAATTTTTGTGGTTATTATGGGAGGTTGAATTTCATTATCTTCCCCATCATCACTATCATCATCAAAGGGGTTACCATCCTCTATTTTCATTGTAGGGATGATTTTTTCATCATGTGAGTGTATGGAAGGAACATCTGCTTCTTTCTTCTCAAAGAATTCAACATCCTGACTAGTGTATACCCTTATTATTCTTGGATCCATAAGTCTATAGCCAAGTGCTTCATCACTGTATCCCAAGAAGATAAGTTTTTCTGATTTCATATCAAGCTTAGTTCTTTGTTTCTTAGGATTGTGCATACTTTCTTTACATCCAAAAACTCTAAGGTGTGAAATAGATGGCTTATGCCCTAACCATGCTTCTTGAGGTGTTATTCCATCAAGAGTTACGGGGGAACTCTATTTAGTAAATAGACCGTCATTTTAGTGCCTTGGCTCAAAATGTTTTTGTTAAACCTACATCAATCATACATCGCACCATATCCATGATAGTACGATTTCACATTTCAACAACACCTTATTGTTATAGTGTGTGAGGAGGAGCCATTTGATGATGAATGCCATGTGTTTCCAAAAATCGTTGAACTCCTTCACGGTGTATTTTCCCCCTCGATATGAATGGAGTGTTTTTATTTTCCTGTCGACTCTATTTCAACAAGGGCTTTGAACTTCTTAAAATTTTAAAAAGCTTTGTATTTTGTAGAAAGGTAGTATATCCAAATTTTTCTTGAAAAATCATCAACAAAGAGCATAAAATATTGAAACCCAGAGTGGCTAGGTCTCATTGGTCCACATAGATCGATATGCACCAAGTCAATTTTTTTCCTTATCCCAAAATATACTATGTTTTGAATGGTGATCTATGTTGTTTTCTTTCCAAACAATGTTAACATTTATCTGTACTTTTTTTATAAGTGGCAAACCTCTAACCATATTATATCGACAAAGTGTGTCAAGATAGCCAAAAATGACATGTCCAAGTCTTTGATGCAATAGTTGAGTTGATGATGTATCCTTGGCTACAAGTTATTGATAATTTTGTTGAAAAAATCTAATCAAACATTCTTCCCACATTCAAAGCTTTTACAACAATTTTTGATTTTCTTGACTTATCTTCTTTTATCTCGAGATTGTGATTAATAATTAACTCACGGATAACATATTTTTGTCAAACCAAGGACATAAAGAACATTTTAATTTTACAATTATGCCCCAAGTGGTACAATCCTTCAACAATGTCAATTTCATCACCCAAAGAGACATGATTTTTGGTGGGTGTTTTACTCATCTAATAATTAACTTTCTTTCCTATCATGTGTCGGATAACATATTTTTTGTAGAATTGGATACTTCATTTGAAAAAATAAGGATCATCATAAAGAACTACATTTTTGTAATTTTACTTCCACTTTTGATTATTTTGTCCCCTTTTACTTTGTGTTGTTTTAGTGAAATGGAACCCACTTGATGATCCTTGTTGGAATGTGTGTAAGATGTATCATCACCCAAAGAGACATGATTTTGGTGGGTTGTTTTATTACCTTTCTTCCGAACCAATCTTTCTTTTTCCTTTCATGCTCTTCAGTCGAGTAGTTGAGTTACTTCCTCTTTTTGAGTATTCAACTCTTCAAAATTTGATTTTAGAATTGGATATGTTCATTGGTCACAAAATCCATAAAGGAAGATATAATACTATAAGTCATCATCATTCAAAGCTTGAAGTCTTCTTCTCTTCTCAAAAACATTTCAATTTCTCTTAAAGTTTAATAAATGAAGTATTGTGTTCTTATTTTTTTAACTCTCTATTTTCAACTTGTCCCAAAATTCTTTTGATTTTGTGGTCTCAGAATATGAGGTTGTACTTTTGAAAGACTAAACAAGATTATTAACTTTTCTCTTTGATTTGCATGATCAAATGTAGCTTGTTGTGTAACATCAGAGATCTTATCACATGGACATAGAATTTCAAAATCTTACCCATGCTAGATATTATTAGAATGAAAAGATAAAGCATCGTAGAAGAGAAAGAAGAAGAATTGAACAATCCCCCGTAAAGAACACACACCCCCCAAAAAATAATATTTTATGTTATTTTGGGCAGCTTTTTTGGCCATGTAAAATGAATTTTGCCACAAATGCACCATCGACCTCCCCAAAAAAACAAAAATATCTCTTGGGTGATGTATATATTTAAATTTTTTGGGCTCTCGGTCTTTTCAAATACAAACAATCTCTTATTTGTATTTATAAAATAAATATATATATATAGATGTAGAACTCATTTTAAAAAATGATTCAATACGAGGTACCAATTGAAAGTTATGACCTTTTTAAATTTTGATTTGAATTCTTTAAAAAAAAATGGAAAAAAATTCTACTTCTAATTTTTTTTTCACAAAGATCAAAAATGGAAAAAAATTATTCTTCTAATTTTTTTCACAACGTCCAAAAATGGAAAATTTTTTAGAAGTAATTTTTCACCTTTTAACAAATTGTGTTTTAGGCATCAAATCTGAATTCAACCACTTTTCCTAAGTGTTACCCCTCGTGATTTTTAATTATGTGTTTTGTCTTCAATGCAGAATCAATCGGGAACCGGGTGTGGATTTTTGCGGTAGCATTGAATTTATTGCTTCCTTTGTGTTGGATTTGGTTTCTTTTCTTTGGGCTTCTTCTTCTCTTTAATGCTCTTCCTCTCAATTGCTCTTTGGATAGAGATCTTATCACATGCACATAGATCTCCTTACTAAAAAAGATCCATAGACTTTTCCTTGGGTCCCTACAATACACTATTATATGTATGTATATATATATTATAATATATATATATATATATATATTTTAAAATGATTCTTTTAAAAAAAAATTTACACGTCGATTTTTTTTAAAACAGAAAAACAATATCAAAACTCCGTGTTTACAAATAGATTTAATTACGTAAATTTCTTCGAAGAAACTTCCTAGATTTTCCCTAAGCACTCACAGTTCAAGATCTTGCTCATAATTTTATTAATATGAAATCAAGCATTATAAATTAATATGAAATCAAGATTATAAACAAAGAGAGATGCAATATTTATAGATATTGGACAACTTCTATCTCATCCACAATATATGGAAGCAAATCACCTAATTTGAGAAAATATGCAGAAATAGCATATTGCCCCTAACTGCCCTTATTGCCCCTCATGGAAATCATCTAGGAACAAAATATGCAAGATAGAACATGATCCCACAAACATAGGGATGAGAACACTATCACTTAGTTAACTAACAACTAAGGACAACTAATACCTATTGACATAAGTTTAAAATATTTTAATTAAATACTTTAACTTATTACATTTATTCAAATATCAACTAATGATGAATTAAGCTAAGTTTTATTCCTAACAATTTCGAGTACGAACTCATCTTGATTCATGAGAACCAACTCACATGAGACACTAATCCCCAATGTCGAGCACCAACTTAGCTAATTCATAGGCACCAACCTACCGTAAATACCAATCCCCAAATGATGAGGCACTAACATCAACAATACAAAGATCCACCTATTTTAGTTTCTTCTTTAACATGATGATGGAAATTAGATTACACTTCACTCTTCTTATTGTCTTCACACATTCCACACTTCACATTCAGCTTACTTCATGCATTGCTCACTCTTCATTTTTATTCAACAATACAACATTCTAATATGCTTGAGTTTGCTCTTCCTCTCTCTTCATAAATCTTCTTGATATATCTTCATTAATTTCTCATCTACTCTCACTCTTTTCTTTTCTTTTTAAATCGACATCATTATACCGTGAGCACACACTTGAATTCAGCAATTGAATTCATTTATATACCATGTTCATTTCATGAACAAATGTGAATTTTCAATGAGTCGACATATTTTTGAATATTTTTCTTGGGTCGACTTTGTAAAATGATATTTGAACATTTTCATGACTTTCGTGGACTTCCCTTGTTTTCTCTTGGTCCCATGGCATTTCATTACTATCATGGACAAGTTAGGCATTTTGTAATTTTCTCTTCATTGTGTGGCTCTCCCGCTTTGTATCACAACACGTTTTGACTTCTACAACTTTCTCTTTGTTACGTGGCATTATCCTTTGATGAGCGGTATTGTTTCATACTTACAAAGTATTTCAATATAATCCTTCATTACACGAGGCACTACTATAACCTACGATACACCACAAACACTCGCGAAACATTACGTAACCCGTAGAACACTACAAAAACTTGTGGAACACTACATATACCCCAAAAACATTACAAAACCCACCGAATAACTACAAAAACCCACCGAAGAATATGAAATAGTTTTCTTTGGCACGAGGTAAGAAAAATTCAAACTAAATCATCTTTTTCATAAGGGGAACACATTAATGACAATATTTCTAACATAATAGATAGTTATCAATATTATTTTGACATCAACGACAATATTTCCATCAATATCCTCATTTTTTATTAATGGAAACCAACCATCTTACAACACCTTCCATCTTGATCTATTATTCCCCCTATATTTAACTCTCTTCTTGCCTCCCTTAATGTATTACTTCTCTTGACATTCAATTCTCCCTCTTTGACATCCATGGAAAATGAAAAAATCTTAACACACTCTCCCCCTAAAAATATGCTTCCATTTAATGATTGCTTGAAAAGGATATCACTCCCAAATTTTGTCTGAGATATTCAAATGTTTCTTTTGGAAGAGGTTTTGTAAAAATATCAGCAATCTATTCTTTTGTGGCAATGTATTCTAACTTAACTTGTTGATCTGCAACTTGCTTTCTCAGAAAATAATATTTAATGGGAATATGTTTTGTTCTAGAGTGCATAACTGGATTCTTTGAGATATTTATTGCACTAGTATTATCACAGAGTATAGAAATTGGAGAATCAAATTCTACCTTGACATCCTTCGAGTCTGTTTCATCCAGAGAACTTGTGTGCAACATGATATCTGCAAAGAATGTATTCTACCTCGGTTGTGGATAAGGAAATAGAAGTCCGATTCTTACTTAACCAAGATGTTAATTTTTGCGCAAAAAGAAAACACCACCACTTGTAATTTTGTTGTCATCAATAAAACCAACCTAATCTACATATGTATATATTGTTAAAGAAAAATATTCACCTTTTTGATACCACAAACCATAATCCACTATACCTTTTAGATATTTGAGTATTATTTTGACAAATTACACATGAGTTTCTTTTGGAGCAACTTGAAAATGTGCTACCATGCCTATTTATTGCATCACATCTAGTCTTGATGTAGTTACATATAATAAAATTCCAATCATTGATCTATAAAGAGTATAATTTTCTTTAGAGACTCGTCATCCTTTCTCAACTTATAGTTTGTGAACATGAGTGTACTTACTCGATTGCAGTCTTCCATTCTAAACTTCTTTAACATTTCCTTAATATACTTGGTTTGTGAAATGAATATGCCTTTATTAGATTGAGAAATTTGTAATCTAAGAAAAAATGATAACTCACCAAGTATGAACATTTCAAATTCTTTATGTGTTTCCTCATTAAAATCTTGACACATCTTATTCTTACTTCTTCCAAAAATGAGGTCATCAACATAAACAACAACAATCAGCTGATTCTTGCCTTCAATTTTGATTTATAAATTATTGTCAAAAATACCTTTCTTGAACCCTTATTGTTGAAGATACTTGTTCAGTATTTAGTACCAAGATTTGGGAGCTTGTTTCAGTCCACAAAGATATTTCTTTAGCTTGCATACATAGTCCTTATCATATGATAATATGAATCCTTTTGGTTGTTAAATGTAAAAATTTTTGTCCAAATTCCCATTTAGAAAAGTAGATTTAACATCCATTTGAAAAACTTTAATTTTTTTAAAATAAGAAAATTCCCAAAACATTTTAATGGCCTCTAAATGTGCAACATGAGAAATTTTTTCTTCAAAATCAATACCTAAAAAGATATATAATCAATTACCTAAGTCTTCATTATATTTCTTGATATGGCATTTACTTCCAAATACTCTGAAATGTTTGATAGTTGTTGTTTTGCCCTTCCATAGTTCATAAGGTTTCTTGTTGTTATTTACTTTGTGATATTCCATTTATTCACAATCTAAATTGTTGTGTTTACTACCTCTTTCCAAAATTTGTCAGATATTTTGAATTCATCTAGCATGCTTTTGGCCATCTCTTACATAGTTCTATTTTTCCTTTCAACAAATCCATTTTTCTTTAGAGTTCTTGCAGTTGAATAATGTTTTTTTATTCCATGACATTCAGAGTAATTTATGAATTAATTTGAAGTGAATTCTCCTCCTCGGTCAAATCTTAAACATTTTATTTTCAGATCCATTTCATTTTCAACCAATGCTTTGAATTTCTTAAACCTTTCAAATGATTTATACTTTTCTCTTAAAAATTAACCCATTTTATCCTAGAATAATCATCAATGAATAACATGAAATATCTCTCACATTGCATGTTTTGAGTTACCCTCAGTAGAATAAGTATGCACAAGTTCCAATAACCTTGTGGTTGAGTACTCCTTTGTCTTGAATGAGGCTCTTGTCTGCTTTCCAAACTGACATTGTTTGCAAATGGTATTTACTAGTTTATTAATATTTGACATGTCTCTAACAACTTGTTTGGAACTAATATTTACTAGATTATCAAAGTTCATATGACCCATTCTTCTATGCCACAACCAACTCTCATCAATTTGCCCCATGCAACACTTTTCACCTTTAATCTCACTAAGAATGTAAAGATTATTTGTTGTCTTACATGCATCAACAACAACCTTTCTTGTACTTGCCTTTTTGATTTCACATCCTCCAACATAAAATGTTACTATGTATCCCCTATCACTCATTTGACTCTTCAACATACAATACATTTTTCAGTTTTGATTTACCATTGTTTAAGATAATAGTGCCTTTACCTGAAAATTATTGCAGTGACATTGTATCCAAATTTTACAATACCTCCATTTACCTTTTTCAAAGTGAGAAACTTACTTTTATCTCCAGTCATGTGGCTTGAGAAACCACTATCAATATACCACTGATTTTCTTCATTTTGTGCATGAAATGTTATCTGAACAATCATGGATTTTTCTTTGTTTATTTATTTCTCTTGTTTCTCCTTCTAAAATTTTGTTGACTCATCCTTATGATTGTATTTGGCTTCCTCATTCTTAGAATGCTTTGAGGATTCCACACACCAACTTCTACAATAGAGAGCTTTATGCCAGAATTTGTGTCATTTATAACATTCAATATTAAAATTCATCAAAGGTGTAAATGAGTTGTAATTTCTATTTGAGGACTCATATGAATTTGCATTTTTCTTCCTATCAAAACTTTTAACATGATAGGAATAGCCATAAAAGGAATTTTGAAACCTGATTTTGTATATTGTCTTGGAGGAAATAACCTTCTTGTTGTATCCTTATTGCCTTTTGGAGGAGTATTGTTATTTTGTGGAACATGACTTTCTTCCCTTTTGTTGCTTTCATTTGAAGTGCTTGTGAATTGAGGGACATTTGCTTCTTCCTTCATGTTGTTCTCATTTATGGTAGAAATTTTAAGAGCATCTACATAGCTTCTTGATTTTTCTGGACTTGTCATCTTTGGAGATTCTTTGGGATCTTATTTTGTAGACTTCTCATTGTACCCAAGACCTGTTTTGATAAATGGAGATCTCTGATTATTAATAATATCTTCTAAAAATTCAAATTTGAGACATCTATTCAACTTGGTAGTTGATTTCTCAAGTTCCTTTCTTAAGGAAACAACTTCACATTCAAGTTTCTCACAATCTTCTTCTTTCTATTTCAACTGTGTTCTCACATCCTCATCCATATTCTTCATCTCTTCTAGTTGAATCTTTAGATCAATTATGATTTTATTGGACTCTTCAAGATCATGTGTCAGCTTTGATTTTAAGGCACCATACTCATCTTCTAGTTTCTGAAATTGTTGTTTTCATTTCTTATTTTTCTTTCTTAGACTCTTGAGTTCTTCTAGGGTAGAAATGAGTTCTCCTTCAAGATCCACTTCAAATTCAAATTTAGTATCTTCTTCATATTTTGAATCCATCTCTTCTTTTCTTTATTTAATCTCTAAGGCCATGAGTAGTGATTCATCTTTATCACTAGTAGAGACACTTTCATCACTTTCTTCAAATGAGTTACTTTCCTTGGTATATAGGTTTATATGATCATTTTTGGATTGATAATACATGTTACTCTCCTTCAAGTTTTGTTTTTCTTTATCGTCGTTGCTTTTTATATGGGAATTTTTTTACATAATTTCCTATTTCACCACAATCAAAACATTTGAATGATAACTTACCTTTATATTTTCCAAACCCTTTCTTTAGCCTTCTGACAAAGTGAGTTTCTACTTCATATGAATCTTTACTGGAGCAATCATGTGGTTCAAGTTTCTTTATTTTCACCTTATTTAATGTATTGAATGCAACTTCTCACTTTGATGATTTATCACTTTTAGTTCTCATCTCATATGTTGTGAGAATCCCATACAGTTCATCCATTGTTAGGATGCTTAAGTCTTTCAACTCTTCAATAACAAATAATTTTCATCAAATCTTAGAGGAAGATATCTTAGCAATTTTTGCACAATAGTTTCATCCTTAATTTCTTCACCAAGTCCTCTAATAGTATTGACAACTACATCCATGCAAAAAAAGATAGGCTATAATGTTTTCATCCTCCTTCATCTTCAAATTCTCAAATTGACCTCTATGTGTTTGGAGTTTTAATTTCTTCACTTTTTCATCTCCTTCAAAAATGTTCTTGAGCTTATCCCAAATTTCCTTTGCTAAAATACAATGCATTACTTTGAAAAATTCTACCTCACACAATCTTCTCAAGATTGCATTCATAGCCTTTTCATTGCTCTCACTTGCTTTCTTTCCAACTTGATTTGTTGGAGGAGTTTTTGGAACTGTATAACCATTAATAAAATATTTCCATATATCAAAACCAAGATCCATTAGATAGGTACACATCCTTATACTCTAAAAGGCATAATTAGTTCCATCAAATAATGGAGCCTTGTTTGAGGAGAAGCCTTCTTGACTCACCATGTGTGTTTCTGAGATCTACCTTCCAATGGTCAAATTGTTCAAAAGGAACCTACTCTAATACCAATTGTAGAAAACACACTTATACTGAGAGGGGGTGAATCAATATTATCTAATTTTTACAATTTAAACTTTAACATTCATAATCATTAGCAATTACATAAGATATAACAGTTTCACAACACAATATTTATGTGGAAACCCTTTCGGAGAAAAACCACAAAGAAAATACTGCTTGGAGATACTATCCAAATCCAACCAAAAATTAATTATTTTATAAATGTTTGTAGGAACCAACCTACTAGAGACACCAATCCCCAATGTCAAGCACCAAATCAGGGTTTATTCATGAGCACCAAATCACATGAGACACCAATCCCCAAAGTCGAGCACCAACTCAACTAATTCGTAGGTACCAACCTACTAGAGACACCAATCCCCAATTATATGAGGCACCGACCTCAACAATGCAAAGATCCACTTATTATAGTTACTTCTTCAACATGATGATGGCACTTAGATTACACTTCACTCTTCTTGTTGTCTTCGCACATTCCACACTTCACATTCAAATTACTTTATGCATTATTGTTAGTGTGAAATCACAACACCCCCAAATGAGCTCTAAAAATCTACTTTTCTAAGGCAGACTCATTTGGTGTGATTTGCATAACATTGGACCATATCTCAAGCTATGGGACTTGCGGACTTGAGTTGGGCCTTCGGAGAAAGTCAGCTTCTTCTTGCTGATCCTAATGCTAAACTACTCATAATGCAGAAATGACATCTAACTATACATATCCTAATAATGCTAAGGAGACAAGGAGAGTGAAAGTGCATAAAGAGGGAAATCCTACACTAACGAGGTGATAGCACCAAGAAAAGGGGAGTGTTGGTCACAATCTCAACTGCCTAAAGTGGAGAGAGGTGAGTAGAGGAGAGGGTGGATAAGATGCACCACAGACTAGAGATAAATTTCACACAGAACACCACTTCAAAACCCATTAAACATAGCTCCCAAGACTTGCAACAAACATCGAATATGCACAATATACCCTGCAATGATGAGAGGTGAGGAGAGACAATAAAATAAGCAAAGGATGGATAGATGCATCATAGAACATAATTTATTGCTCCAAAAGTTCACACAATACATCGTTAGTGGGCAAGAGGCAAGAGAATTCCATTACAGAGCCATGAAAGGAGGTTCAGACTCCATTTTCGACCCTGGGGAAGAAAAGAGAGAGAGGGGGGAAGAAGAATGAACAATAACCCTTTACAATGAATCCCGCTTGTATTTATAGATTTGATCAGAGAGAAGAAAGAGAGAGAGAGAGAGAAGCGGGAAAAGTGGGTTGAAGCTCAACCACCGTTGTTAATGCCTTTGATAAAATCTACCTCTAAATTTGTCTTTACTACATCGATCCTTGGTTTGGTGCCTTGAAAGAAGTGGAAACGATGGAAACAGATTGAATCTAATCTGGTTGTTGAGACAGATGGATCTGCATTGAAGGCCAAAAGATGTTTCCTCCATTTTTCTTCACCTAACCTCCTCAAAATTAAAGTTTTAGACCTTCATGGCATAGGTGAGGCCAAGATCTTTCCAATGGTGTTAGATTTGTAATATTTCGAGCTCGATTCAAAAGATATGCCCCTTCGAAGTTTGTACTGAGTTCATACAGGAGGCGGGAAAACAACTTAAAAATGGGTCCTCTTTTGATAATGTGGGACACGTGGTAACCAAATTAGGGAAAATTGGATTTACGGGTTTAGAATTTATCTTTTCCCCTTTTTCTACGAGAATCACACAATCTAGAAAACTCCCGCGGCCCCGCTTTGGTTTAACTCGTGCTCAAACACTTGACTTTCCATCTTGGCGTGAGTCGTGGCCCATTTTGCAAATTTTACACCCTTTGGGGTAAGGGGAAAAAACTAACCTTTTCCCCGATGACCCACTTTGACCTGGGAAATGTGGCGACACCACGCTTGTTTGAAAACCCTTTATTTATTCAATCCTTGAATCAGCACCGTTTTTCCCCTTCTTGCTCCCGACCTCTCTTATGGCACTACCCTTCTTCTCTCGACCTGTAAATTCCATTTTTGAATCTACCTGAAGCTTGTAAAATAGATTTAAGACACGAAACGACTTGATAGAGTCATTTCTTCTTTTTCTTCTCACACAGGTCATGGCCGATCCAATATTTTACCCAGGGGGTGAAATATGGATAACAATTTGGTGACTCACGAGAGACATCTACCTACTAGATGAAGAGACCAATGGCCTTGAAGCATCCATTGGGCATGGAGTCCAACCTTATAAACGTATTCTATTCCGAACTCAAAATTCGACCTCTGAGCCTCTTGGAAACCCACTAAAACCTAAAGTTGAACTTCACCAAAAGCCAACTAAATACATTGTGCAAGAGCAATACAACAAGCACCAAAAACTATGTACAAATTGAAAATCATACATGCTCCAAATGGAACATGCAAAGTGTGCAAAAGCACTTCTTCTACTAAAAACAAACCTACCTACACTACTCTAACCAAGAGAAAAGGGAGCTCAAACAAAGCCGCAACTGGCAGGGAGAGAAATAACTTCCCTTCCTCAAAAATGGCAGCCATACAACTGATTTGGCACTGAACATGGCTGGTTGGATGAGTGAAAAACTAACAATAAGCCGGTCCTCCACCCAAATCATCAAGGTATCAACATTAATGGAAAATACCTCCTCAAGCTGACTTGCATCGACTTTTGGAGGTGTTGATGGTGACCCTTGGTACTTTGATGCTCATCCTCATGCCTTGAAGTAGGCATGATTGGTTTTGTTTCTCCTTTGGCTCCAATGAAGCCAAGTACCTGATTAGGCATGGTCTGATCCTTTGGATGTGCCCATTTCTCTAAAATTCAACTCCAAAATGGAGTCTTCTTGTGGACCTTCTTGAGTGGATGGTGTGGGAGAGATGGGGTCTTCACTATTTCCTTCCTCCTCCTGAGAAGAACATGGAAGATTAAGATCCTCCAACCTTGGTTCTTGAGGGCCGTTGTGAGATGCAGGTTGTTGTCCTTGGATGTTCTCCTCCATGGCAGCAGACTCATGTTCTTGGAAGGTGGATGATGGAGGAGCAAATGATGTGATCTCCTCGGGCTCCTCTCCATCAAGACAATCCTCCAAGTTAGACAGATAATTTGCCTCCTTGTTGTCTGCTTTGCATGTGTTCAACCTCCTCCATGGTGTCCTTCGAATCTGTAATTTTCTCACCATGGTTCCCCTCATCTTCAAACATGAAGTTTGAAAGCTCAAACTCTTCTTCAACATTAGAGATTAAAGGAGATGAAGTGGGAGGAAGAACTGAAGGTTCCTTTGTGGCTTGCTCCTCACTTGGAGCCTCTGAAACTGTATGGTCCTCCTCCATCATGGGTTCATTAACCAAAACAGGCCCTTCAAATGAAAGCAAGGAATCTTCAATGATGCTTTCTTCATTAAGTGGCTTCAACTTTGATTTGATCTCTCCCATCTGCTCCTCTTCAATGGGACTTGGAGTTGATTGTCCCTCCTCTTCAACTAGTTGTGCAACTTGGGTTAGATCAGTATCTTCTTCAGGAAAAGTGCCATAAACAAGCATGTTGATTCTTTTCCTCTTGTTCTTGTTCTTCTTCTGCTGCAAACTCAGCCTCAACCACCACTGTTTCTTCAACTCTAACCTCCTCCATTGGTTTGACCATCAAGGGGATCTTTGTAAACCCAAATTTAGCAGCCCAACTCTTCAAATTTTCTATCATTTCTTTTCTATTGGGCTCCTCTTCTTATTGTTCTCCTTGACTAGTTTCTTGGGTCTCTTCCCAACATGGGCTTGGGAAAGCAAGAGGAGTGGCGGGTTAGGATTCAACCAACTTTGCAATTGTTTGTGGTGGGAAGGGAGGTGGAACTTCTTGTTTTTTTGGAGGGGATGACTATTTGGAAGGGAAAAGGGTAGAAGAACTGAAATGGGGTGGAAGACTAGGGAATGGAGAAATGGAATTAACACTTGGGGTAGTAACTGGGAAGCTCGACTCTTGATCATGTTGAAATGATAAAGATTGAGGAAGAGAAAATGAAAGGCAAGGAGCTGGTGATTGACTTACCCATTGACAAGGTTGTCCCACACTTTGCTCATAAGCCCCAATGTCCTCAATCCACTGTGCAAGTTGGGGCAGCATTCCAATCATGAAGTCCAGCTTCTCCTGAGGGTGTAGTGTCTTGGAAAAGGGCCTTCCCATGGACAAGGTGCCCTACAACCAATTCTGAAAGCCATCATTTGAGTTGTTTCCCTAAATTGAACCATGCCAACCTCCATTTTTTGAATCTTCTCCAGTAGACCAACATCCTCTACATAACTATCACCATCATATGTGTCCCCTTGTCCTTGATAAGCTTCATAGTCAAACTAGTTTTGACACTACTCATATGGGTAAGCATAATGGTCCTAGATCTGATTATAATGTTGATCTAGAGGAGTTGGGAAATACATTGGAGGTGGATTATATTGTTGTAAGTGTGAGTTCCATGAAGGGAATGAAGTCATAATTGTACAACCTCATGGAATGGGAGAAAATGGAAGAGATGGAAGAGGAAAATAGATGAAAATGAGTGGAAATGGATGGAAAAGGTCTGCAACTCAGAGAATGGGTTTTTGACTAGATGGAGTCGCCAGATGTGCTTGAAAGTGCCTCCAAAGGCTGAAATCTTCACCAAGAGCACATCGAACCTGATGAAGTGAAGTGGTAAGGTGCTTCATACCTATCCCACCGGCGTGCCAAAATTGTTAATGCAAAATCACAACACCCCCAAATGAGCTCTAAAAATCTACTTTTCTAAGGCAGACTCATTTGGTGTGATTTGCATAACATTGGACCATCTCTCAAGTTGTGGGACTTGCGGACTTGAGATGGCCCTCTGGAGAAAGTCGGCTTCTTCTTCCTAATCCTAATGCTAAACTACTCCTAATGCAAAAATGATGTCTAACTATACCTATCCTAACAATGCCAAGGAGATAGGGAGAGAGAAAGTGCATAAAGAGGGAAATCCTACACTAACGAGGTGATAACACCAAGAAAAGGGGAGTGTTGGTCATAATCTCAACTACCTGAAGTGGAGAGAGGTGAGCAGAGGAGAGGGTGGACAAGATGCACCATAGACTAGAGATAAATTTCCCACAAAACACCACGTTAAAACCCATTAAACACAGCTCTCATGACTTGCAATAAACATCAAAATATGCACAGTATACCCTGCAACTACGAGAGGTGAGGAGAGACAATAAAATAAGAAAAGGATGGATAGATGCATCACAAAACAAAATTTATTGCTCCAAAAGTTCACACAATACATCATTGTTAGTGGGCAAGAGGCAAGATAATTCCATTACGGAGCCGTGAAGGAGATTCGAGACTCCATTTTCAACCCCAGGGAAGAAAAGAGAGGGGGGTAGGGAAGAAGAATGAACAACAACCCTTTACAATGAATCATGCCCCTGTATTTATAGATTTGATCGAGAGAAGAAAGAGAGAGAGAGAGAGAGAGAGAGAAGTGGGAAAAGTAGGTTGAAGCTCAACCACCACTTTGTTAATGTCTCGATAAAATTTTCCCCTAAATTCATCTTTATTGCATTATCCTTGGTTCGGCACCTTGAAAGAAGTGGAAATGGCAAAAATAAATCGAATCCAATCTGGTTGTTGAGACAGATGGATCCTACATTAAAGGCTAGAAGATGTTTCCTCCATTTTTCTTCACCTAACCTCCTCAAAATTAAAGTTTCATACCTCCATGGTGTAGGTGAGGCCGAGATCTTTCCAATGGTGTCAGATTTGTAATATTTCAAGCCCTAAGTTGAAAGATATGCCCCTTCAAAGTTTGTATCGGGTCCGTACAGGAGGGCAGAAAACAACTTGAAAAATGGGTCCTCTTTTGATAGTGTGGGACACGTGGCATCCAGATCAGGGAAAAATCAAATTTATGGGTTTAGAATTTATCTTTTCCCTTTTTTCGTGAGAATCACAAAATTCGAAAACTCCCACATGACCCACTTTGGTTTGACTCGGGCTCAAACGCTAACTTTTTCCTCTTGGCGGAGTCGCGGCCCATTTTGCAACTTTTACACCCTTTGGGGTAAGGGGCAAAAACTAACCTTTTCCCTAATGACCCGCTTTGACCTGGGACACGTGGCGACACCACGCTTGTTTGAAAACCCTTTATCTATTCAATCCTTGAATCAACGCCGTTTTTCCCCTTCTTGCTCCTGGCCTCTCTGCGGCACTACCCCTTCTTCTCTGACCCTGTAATTCCATTGTTGAATCTGCCTGAAGCTTGTAAAATAGATTTAAGACATGAAACGGCTTGACAAAGTTGTTTCTTCTTTTTCTTCTCGCACAGGGTCATGGTTGATCCAATATTTTTCCTGGGGTGAAATATGGATAACACAACCCTAAAGAGGGACCTGGTACCTTTGTGCGCTTTGGGTGAGCACTCAGTCTAGGCTAAGTGATGTGTCAGCGCCTCTAGGGTGTTATTTGGTAAATTCTAGGCTGCATCAATTACTGAACACGTGAAACACTACAAAAACCCATGAAACACTACGGACACCTATTGAACATTACAGAACCCATAAAACACTAAAAAAATCCATGGAACAATATGAAATAGTTTTATTTGGTGTGTGGCACGAAAAATTCAAAATAAATCATCTTTTTCATAAGGGGTACACATCAATGACAATATTTATAACATAAAAGATACTTATCAGTACTCCTTTGACATTAATGACAATATTTCCAACATACATATGCTTACAAAATTCTACACTTCTTGTGTAGATGGACAAGGTGATTCTTGTATTTTAGTTTCCTAAAAGTTTGCACTTTATTATAATATCAAGTGATGATCTATTGTGTTGATCTATCTAGGTAATTCTTGATATTAATAGTCACTCCTTTGAGTCATCATGAATTTTACCCCTAATGATGACGAGAAAAATATTTGCATTATGGCAATGGTTAGATGATAAAATTCGTGGGCTTTTTTGATTGTCTATAGCAAATTTAATATGATTAAGTATTTCAAGGATAAATAAAGTTATTTTTCTATGTATTAGTGCATGGGATAACATAAAGTATGGCTTTGGGTGACTTGCAAGATCGCTCATTTCAAAGTACATTCCTAGATGTATATGGGTGACTTGTATTAAGATGGGCATACCAATGCATTAAGATTACTTACACATATTTGAGCATGGATTGAATGTATTTTGAAACAATAAAAACTAAGTATTTGGGTGAGTGAAACATTGAAAGACCATTACAAATTTCATAGACCTCATGACATTGGCAAAAATCATGGATTTGGTCTCCTTTGTAGTATCAATTAGACCCTCATAGCATGGTTTATACATTCACAACATAACTAGGAGCTCCCCGACATGACTTAGAATTTTTCAACGTTACATAAAACACAAAATCTAATCTAAATGTTTTGGTTGATATGCGATTTCCCATGGAACCAAATGCGCATGCATCATACACCTTGGGAAAATTTGAAACACGATCCCTTGCTCATGGACACTTATAAATAATTATAAGGATCCAATGTAAATTATTATTATCTAATCATTTTGACAAGTAATTAAAATATACATAATTGCAACAAACATAAACCTAAATACACATGAAGAAAACATAACACAATAGAAAAGATACACAAAACATAACACAAAGATTTACATGGGAAAACTTGTAAAGGTAAAAAATCCATGACAAATGTATTATTCAATATGTAATAAAATTACTTCAATGTAAGAACAAAAACAAAATAATATTGATTCTATAAATGAGCCACTTCGCAAAGGAAACCTCGCAAAATCATATAATAAGAATATAGATAAAAATTTGACAATCTGGTAGAGCCATGATCGTCCATATTTATAGACCTTACTACGAAGGGTCATAGCCCTTCATCCACATTTTTTTATTAAAGATATGTTGGCCTACATTAATCAATAATTAACAAATACAAATATTAATGCTAAGTGTGCCTTACGTCGGCCCACACATATATCTATGCATGTGATATGTTAAGCTCTTGTGATGCCCATGCCCTTTAAAACAATGTTGTGCTCAATGTTGATAACTCAAGATTTTGTTGCAAAAAAGTTTCATCCTCCCATGTTGCATCCTTTTTGGGAAGATTCTTCTACTTTATCAAATAATCCTTAATCTCTCATGTTCATAGTCATTTAATGTAGGTTTGAAGGATTGTCTTAGGTTCTAAAATGATCCTACCTTCCTCATCCAATTCAGGTAACTCTGTCTATGTAGATATGTGTTTTCCAATGACCTTCTTCAAGAAAAAAATGTGAAATATTGGATGTATGCGAGTAGATTAGGGTAGCTCCAACTTGTATGCAACTTATTAAACTAAAATGGAAAATAGGAATCCTAATTTAGTTTAATCTAGATTCTATGCGAGTAGTAAATGATAGCTAAATAAATAAATAAAGTGACCCAAACAACTAAGAAAGTAGAAATGTAAAAACCTAATGTGCAAGGAGAGTTAGAAAGAGCTTAGTTGATTCAACGATGCTTTGGGACTATGTCACGTAGATGATATTTGAATAAACAAAATGTAGGAACGGCCATATGAGGGCTCAGAAAAGGATATATTTGAGCTATCTAAGTAGATCAAACTGGGGAGGATAAGGGCACTTGGGGTGCTTTGGTGTGATATTTGGGCACCACGGTTTGCGCAAAAGGTCCATAAACTAGATTTATAGGGTCACCAAATGATGTGAAGCCTTTGCTTCCTATCACATATATGTCGTTGAACTATACTGGATATTGCTAGTAATCAAAGATGAAGAGGAGACCTGCAAAACCCCAAACCAAACATCAAAACCCTAAAAAGAAAGATCTGCAATCAAGGGGGTTGGACTGTCCTCAACATCCATAGTGGTGGACTTACTAACTGAGCACTGCACTACATCTCATACCTGATGTAGTTTTATGTGTGTGTGAAATTCGTGCCCTAGGTGCTCTTGTGTCAGTAAAACTTTGTGAAGTAGTGAGCTATAACTAGATGTAGAAATGTAATAAATGGTGGATGGAATAAAAAAACTTCCCTCCTATATAGTGTGATGTAAATGAACCATAATTATCCCTTTTGATGGACTTATATGGATGCAAATGGAGCCTTTGATGGATGTAATCTTAGGTGATGGTAGTAGTGTCTAGTACTTGGTCCCTCATTATAGTCTCATAACTTTATATTTATATAGTTCTCTTGTTCTAATTTTGTAATTAACCCCGAAAAGGTCGACCACTAAAAATATGGAAAGCCCAAACAACTAGAAAGTGCCCAAAAGATGGAGGTAAAGTAGGAAAAGGCTCAGGACACACTGAATGGGACCAAGGCACCCCAATACGGGGCTGGGCACCCTAGTCAGAGGTAGAATGATGTAAAATGAAAAAAAAGACTAGGCAAGTATGTGTTGAAGGTCGGCAGTGACAACAGAAAGTAAAGTAAAATGGCCAAAGGACATGGGTTAATTAGTACTTTCTTCACTCAAAAACCATATGAATAATAGTATGATACCGAGACTAAATAATACCCAAAGTGTGTGATTTTGTGTCTACATTTTCCCCCACTTTATGTTGGTGAGCGAGAATGATCGGTAACATAAAGTAGATAGAGATGCGTACTTGATGTCCATGTAGAGTGATGTAGAAAGTGTGCCAAAGGACTAGACAAAATATGAAGTGACAAAAAGAGCAATGTGGAGACTAAATATGTAAAAGAAAAAAATGTGATGAGAGTGAACCTAGGGTGAAAATGCGTGTGTAGTTTCCGATGTGTGTGATATACCTGCATGTTAGTATGAGGCATGTGATGCCGCAAAATGTTGTCATCATTGTTGTTGTTGTTGTCTGTTGTTATTGTTGAATGCTAGCTTCTCATAAAGACAGACCTATAAGGAGAAGATGATCAAGTAGTCAAATACACATGTATATATGTTGATCAGCCGCACTGCACTTAGTGAAGAAATACGTAAGGTTTGCATGGGAGAACAAAGTGCATTCAAAGGCACGGAAGTATTGGAAAGGATCACACATGAAGAACAAAAATAGGTATGAGACTTATCCATTTTTATGACAAGGATCTATTTTTGGAGATAGCGTGCATGCAAAGCACTCAAACCGATTGGAGACTTGTGCATCACACATTGGCTATTTTTGGAGGATCAGATACGAAGCACTTTGCATGGACATAGGCCGGAATAAATCTACTACTATCAGTTAACTAACAGTAGTCTATTGTTGGTGCACTTGCATGTGTGGCTATTTTTATAATGGCGTGTGGCTAATAATAGCATGTGACCTATTTTGGGTTTAGATAAGTAGTGAAGGGAAAGTCCCCACCCTTATAAGTATGTAGTGAACTGCGTAGTAGAAGAGACACACGAAATATTATTATTACGAGATGAGTAGAGAGATAAATATATGTATGTGTGCAAGACTGGACTACTGTATCAGATTTGTGCACATATGGGCATAAAATGCCATTACTATAAGAAGCTTCTGTGTAATATTTAATATAATGGAGGATATTGGCTGAATCTAAGTGTTAGTTACTGTGTGTATCTGGATCTAGTATGTTCTTGATTTCATCATGGTTAATACTTAATTATGTTCTCCCTTAGATATAGATTTGGCATGCTCTGTAGAATGATGTATTAATAATGGAACTGCATGTGTTAAGTCTTCATCATGATAACATCCTACAATAACAACCCTAAAGAGGGACATGGTACCTTTGCACACTTTAGGTGAGCACTCAGTCTAGGATGAGTGATGTGCCGCGCCTAGGGTCTTATTGGGCTTGTATTACTAAATTCTAGGCTATATCATTGGTTCTGTTGCCGGGACCTATTTTTTAGTTGTTTTCAGGATGGTTCATGATGAAGACGTACCGGTTGACCTTAGTAAGTTTTGAAGAGTGGATACATGATCGGAACAAGAATACACATGGTGATTGAGCACTAAATTTGAGTTTAACGCATGCGTATGGGTGGAGCAGAACACTTGTATGACAATCTATATGAGGGATTTTTTGCTATCTTCCCAGTAGAATTGTACAAGTGGCTAATTTCATATGCATCTAAGTGGAATTGGACGTACCACATACTTGTTTGGACACAGAAGAATTTCAGGCCCTTTATGATGTTGATCTAATCTGGACTTGAGATGTGGATGTGTGGTTCCATGGCGTTTTAAACAGTTATATCTTGGAGTACTCAATTTCCACTTATTCATGCCTAGAGGTAGCTGAATTCCAGTTTTTACGATATCTAAGGGGAACTTACTTACAAGGCATTCCACTGGAAATCAAGATCCTGATGGTAACTTTGAATTTAGAGAGTAAACTTATGGCTAACTAAACCCCACCACGTGTGGGAGAAGGAACAGGTTTGGTGAAGGATGGCAGACCTAGCGGTAAAAAGGTAGAGAGAGGAAAGGGGGCTTAAGTATAATGAGGCACACGCGACAAATAAAGAAGCAACGTAACATTACATAAAGTATGGCATTGAGGAGAGAGATGGATCGTGAAGGATTTGAAGCTCACGTAGAAGATGTGGAGTAAGAGCGTCATGAACTCCCCATCTTGGCAAGTATGACAAGGATCCTCCCTCGGCCTCACACGTAAGTATGCCAGTAAAATGACATGGGCTATGGGCGTGCATCTAAATCCACTTGGCAACCTTGCCCTTGCGCTTGGTTTTCCAACATCTAGTACAATAAACAATCAACAAGCTAATTCAAGTAGTGGGAAAGTAGGAGTGAGTCTTATAAGAGGTACAATAATGGCAGCACAAATGACTTTGTTGTTATATGGGAGTACCTTTTCGGGTGTATCATCAACATAAAATACAAGCGCGCTGATTTTTGGACTAACTTCTAGGAGTAGTAACACTTCGTAGACTATCAAGGTATAGTTTAGTTCTACTGTTGGGACACAAGGAAGCACATCTACTGGTCCGACCCCAGCTATATGTTTGGGATCAGGAGGCATAGGTAGCTCTAGTTTAGGTAGATCTGGTGGTTCTCAAGGCGGGAAACACCGGAGGTTCTAGATCGGTGGCGATGTCCACACCAACCCCATAATATTTACATGGAAATGTCTCTTCATCTTCCAGAGTATATGGGCATAGAAGATGTTGTTGAACATGTGCATATGTGTGAAATAATATGGCACACAAAAGGAATCATGGCTTATGAGCGTAGGGCAAGCCAATTTGCTACTACGTTACAAGGGCACACACATAGCTGGTACAAAATTTTTGACCCTGATCAGACTTGCGTCGACTATCCAGCCTTAAAAGATGCATTCCTTAAAGAGTTTCACATCCCTGAGTTTGAGCAGAAGAGTATAAGTGTGCTCAAGGATATTAAGCAAGGCACTATTGAGAGTGTTAGAGAGTATGATGCCCATTTTAAAACGTTATTATCTAAGCTATCTTATGATATACATGCAAGCCAACATGCACAATGGTTTGTTGGGGGTCTAATTACCCCTTTTAGAAGGGCACTGTCACATAAGACATACACTGACCCGTGCGAGGCATTGGAGGCAGCTCTACATGTTGAGGCAGTTGGGAGTATTGACACTGGCATTAGCCCATTCTTAGAGGCACATATTGCAGCTATGGCAAAGTAGTTAGAGAAACTATCGGAAAATTCGGCCCATGAAACGCTCGGGGATTTGGTGTACAAATTGTGAAGTAGAAGGTCACACCAAGGATAGTTGCCCCGTAGATCCATACATTCATTGTTGTTAGACTTTGAGATCTATCATTTGAATCATGATGTTATCCACCGCCATTTGTTACAAAGCAGCATGATAAGGAAGAACGTATCCTGTTATTGTAAATTTTGTCGATACTCAACCCATGATACGGAGATTATAGATTGATCGGTCATATCCATGATGTCATAGACATTGGTGTACAATAGACAAGTGTAACTGATAATTCTAAAAACAAGAATGAGCACTAAGATCGTGATCACAATCAAGTGCACTATGATAGGAATGAGGGCGTTTTGAAGGAGGTCGTGGAAGAGGACGTAGTTATCAAGGTGGATATGGAGGATGAGGCCGTGGTGGAGGAAGAGGCGAGTTTCCTCATGGAACATGTTATACATGTGGATCTCCTGACCACTATAGGTGCAAATGTCCCCAGAATATTACATGTTCTTTTCTGGAAAGAACTATATCTATGAGGAGTGCCCGGACTTATATGAGCATCTAAGTAAGTAACATAATAAGAAAACAAAGGAGCAGGGATGGTTAGGATACAACGCGTTGTTAAAAATCAATGGATGCTTAAGTTGGGAGTAGAGTCGAGGTGTTGCAAGTGAATAACATGACTCATGTTGAGGAAGCACGTACTCAGAGAAGCATTACAACAAAAGCCTCCCATCACTAAAGAGGAAGTTCTCCATGCACGATACCCAGATCCTACCCATCAGAAAGAGGTTTACCAGGAAACCATGGAAGTTCTCAAGAATCTTCAAGGTGAGATATAATACTTAAGAGAGTAATCACAAAAGATGGAGCAAAATAAAGTATCAGAGACGGTCCAAACTAATATAGATGACTTAAGGGAAGTGTGTAAAATTTTGTGCGCCAGAAAATATCATTCTACTTATTAGGAGTTGGTAAAAGGTAACACTCATGCACGCAAGTGTTGAGATTGGAAGACAAATATTTCATGCAAATATCCCCCTCATAGCCTAGATTATGACAAGGAAATCACTATGAATGTTGTTGTGATGGGTGGCTATGAGTAATATAATGATTGATACAAGCGCGGAAGTCAATGTTCTTACCTTAGATGCATGGGTATAAATGGGAAGACCCCCATTGCAGCCATCCTCTAATATATTGTTCATGGCTAATCGGACTAAGGCCACTCCCATCAGAGTCTTAAAAGATGCATCCATTACCATACAAGGAGCCAAGTTCACTAGAGACTTTGAAGTTTTAGCGCTGGAAGAGTCAAATAGCTTCCTAGCTCTATTAGGCGTCTTGGTGCTATGCAAATAATGTTGATCTTTGGTTCAACAAGGGCTATATCAGTTTTGAAAACAAGGAGGAAAGAGTTATTATCCCTTTAACAGATGGAAAATATGCACCCTATGTTGAGCCCTTAAGTGAAGAAGATCTAAATAGGATTTATGTATGTGTCATCCGAGATCCAGAGATAATTGAGCCAACTAAAGAAGGACTAATTCAGTGGGAGGATGCACAGTCTATTAGCGAGACTACAAGTGTTGTTTGTGATAATTGATCTCACAAGATTTCTTTTGAGTTGGTAGGGCGTGAAGTAAAGAGCATATTTCCTAAAGGCAAAAACCGCGTTATGTCAGGAGGATAGGTAATAACTCGGTACCTTGTTACACAAGAGAAGGAGATCCCATGGTATTCCTACGCGCCATGGAAGAACAGTGGATAGACCCACTGGAAAGAAGAAATATGCTAGCATATACACTACGTGGGATAACAACATGCTGGTGGGTGGCCCACAGGATAATCTTGTAGGATGGAATGAAATTAGGATTGCTCTTACTACTAGGTTCTTCAGGAGCAATGCACCTACTCAAATCTGCACTTATCACGGTAATCAACCTGTTTAGCACCATGTTCAAAAGTGTGAGAGACTCTGGAGAGAAGGGTAGGAAGCTTTACCACCTTCTCTATGGGTGTACAATTTTATTCCACTTTAGAAGGTTGCGCATGTGCTTGGAATGTATTTGCAAAACTCCATAGAGAAACTAGAAATTGGTAGAATTTAAGCGTGGAATGGCCCAAACATTTGACTTCTTCTCTATAAATCCCCGGTGGAAGAGCATTGAAAGTTATCAAGCGCTTAACTATGGGGGATAGTGCTAAGGTTGAATAAATCCTTCACAAGTTATTAGATAAAGAAGACTCAAGAGTGTTTCTTGATGAAGAAACAAAGGCCGATGCAACATTACTTCAACGCACTTGCCTTAAGAAAGAGAAAGGAAAAATGGTCTACTTAGTGGATGAAGAAGAAGTAGAAAATATGGATGTAAACCATTCAACAGGGAGGTGTGAGGTATTGGATAGTGTAGATAAGACCACATGTGCCTATCATGAACCTATGAAGATAAAGAGGGTGAATATTAAATCGCAGAGTTTGAGCCTAAGAAGCCATAATTGGAGACTATTGTCATACTCAAGTGGCAAAAATCATTGATCGTGGGATAATTTTTGAAAAAGTTCCCTAAACATCCCTAAATGGTGTCAGTGTAGAATATCATCTCGAGAGCTTTCCAACGACTGTAAGAACGCGACAAACGGACATCGGGAGCTCTAGTTATGTCCGGTCAAAGTTTGGTCAACGGGAAAGTCAACTCTAGTCAACTGGTCAATAATGGACCAATCGCACTGCGACACGTGGCGAAAAGGCAAAAGGGAGTTGTTTGTTGGTTTTCGATCGATTTTCCTATCGGGAGACGACAAGTGGAATATATACTATTGACCGAGTTAATTATTTTCATACCACATTACATGGGTCGAAATTATATTTACTTGGTAAGTCCACTTACAAATGCCACACACACACACACACACACACACACACACACACACACATATATATATATTAATGTTTATACATTAGTATAAACTGCCACCATACATTATGCTCAGCCCCTTTGTAAAACGGTTGTAGTGGAATCTTCCACGTGGAGGAGAGAAGGAGGTGAAGCGGTGTTGGAGGGGGCGGTTATGCCCACGTGGTCTTTTGACCACTTCATTTGCATGGGGGGAAGGCTATTTAAAGCCTTAAACATTAACAACCCACAAAATGTGGGATATCCATGCGCCATCCTTATCCTTTCCACCAAAAAATGGCTCTCTAAGCCAATAAACAATGTATAAGCCTTACCATTTAAAGCACTCCCTTATCCATTGCCAAAAATAAGTGGATCTTTACCCACTTGGAGGGAAAATCGCAGAAAAATGATAGGAGGTGGGATTTGATCCCCTGACCTCATGGCTCTAAAGCCAATCTGCCAGCCAACCCGCCAAGGGAGCACAACAAGTTATAAAATGGGTCGCTTTAACTTATACAAGAAGAGACAGTGCATGTAAAGCCAAGAGGAGGAAGTTTCAAAAATGCCATTTTGAAGGCCTTGCACTCAGATTGGGCACTCGGAGTAAAAAGATGAAATGAAGGAAATTCTGAGAAGATTCCAACGATATAAGATTTGATGTTTTTTGTTGAGTTTTAACCTGTTTTTGGAAGCTTTGAATGCAGATTTTAACAGGGATCTACAAGACAGCTAGTTGGAAAACATGAATTTCAATGCACTTCTGGTCCGAATTGTGACTTGGTGTAAACATGAAAAGTGTTCAAAATTTAGAGATGATCTCAGATATATGATTTTTTTTCATATAATGTTTTTAAATCTCCATTTGTAGGTGTTTTTCTAACACAAAAGCCAAGAGGAGGAAGTTTGAAAATGCCATTTTTGAAGGCCTTGCACTCAGGTTGGGCACTCGGAGTAAAAAGAGATCACATTTGATGTTTTTTTGAAAACACTTTGTAGGAGCCACGGATCGTTCTTGGGGACATGAAAAGTGTTCAAAATTAAGAGATGATCTCAGTTATTTTTTAAATCTCCATTTGTAGTTCTTTGGACATTGATCAGCTCATTTGCAGGTTTTGATTCATTATTGGTTGTTTGTAAGAGTTATTGTACTTGCATTTCAATATTATTAATGGATCGGTTCAATCTAAACCCGGGACGTAGGAATTTCCGAACCCCGTAAACAATCTTGTTTGTTATCTGAATGTTTTCAGTTTTTTCGATTATTTATTTGCTATACAAGTTTTCCGCACTTCTATGGATGCATAATAATCATAATTTAATCAATTTGTGGAGTTTAGAATACTTAAAATTGGTTAAGAAAATCACGATCTTTGGAAACTTTTAAAATCGAAAAAATACAACACACGTTTTCGTATCAATCATGTAGTTATTGAGGATAACCAAGACCTATTCCTAGGGGGTACCATGAACTTAAAGGCGTGCATGAATCATTAGGTGAGATGAAGATAAAGCCTAAAGAGGGGCGCATCCAATTAGAAAGAGACCTTACGAATGAACCCCAACTTGCGTGAAAAGTTCAAAGAAGAGATTGATAAAATGTTGAAGTCTGGAATCATCAAACCCCTTGATGAGTCAAAATGGGTTAGTCCAATGGTGATCAGTATCAAGAAGGATGGACGGATTAGAATATGCATGGACTACAAGGAGCTGAATGTTACATGTGTAACTGATCCATTTCCTACACCATTCACTAAGGAAATACTAGAAGGCGTTGTAGGGCACGAAATCTATTCGTTTACAGATGGGTTCTCTAGGTATCATTAGGTTAGGATTTCCCAGGAGGATCAGGAAAAGAATACATTTACTACTGAATGGGGTAACTTCACCTATACTGTAATGCCTTTTGTCCGAAAAATGTGTCCGCTTATATTTTCGCGCATAGTTGTTTAAGCCTTCAAAAAAATTATTCACAACTTCTTACAGTCTATTTAGACAATTGGACGGTGTATGGATTAGTTAAGGATCATTGTGACAATATGCGCTTAATGTTTGAAACATGTAGGCGCTTGGATATCTCTTTGAACATCAAGAAGTGCATATTTGCTACATCATTTGGAGTAATTGTTAGAACATATAATCTACAAGGAAGGTTTGTTGGTCGATCCAAATAAGGTCGTGCGATCATTATAGGCCTAAGGGAGCCTACCAGTCAGAGTGAGGTGCGTGGATTTTTGGGGCATACAAGATATTATAGAAATTTTATCAAAGGGTAAGCCAAATTGTTGTACCATTGGAAGAGTTACTCAAGGGGAAAGGCACGTTCTACTGTAGGGAGAACCACAGTAGTGCGCATTCGAGACATTGAAGGAAAAACTTACTACCGCACCTATTCTATGTTTTCCTTCGTAGAACCAACCATTTCATGTACATTTTGACGCCTCTAACATGGCCATTGGCGCAGGTGTTGGCTCAACCTGGAGAAGGTATTGTAGATCATCCTATCTATTTTGCTAGTAGAAAGTTGACTCCTACAGAACATAATTACACAACTACAGAGCACGAAGCTTTGTCAATGATCTATGCACTACATAAATTCCACCAGTACCTACTAGCTACACCATTCGTCTTTTATATAGATCACATGGCATTGAAGTATTTGGTAAACAAGCCTATTCTACAAGGGCACATATGTCGATGGATGCTTTTATTTCAGGAATTTGAATTCACAATTGTGGTAAAACTAGGGAAAAGTAATTCTGGACCAAACCATCTATTAAAAATACAGTATGGAGAAAAAGCATAGGCAATTAAAGATACCATGCCAAATGCACAGTTATACTGGTTACAACTAGTGTCATTAGAACTGAGAACATTGTTGTCTTTCTACGAACAGGAATGGCACGAAAGGAATGAAATCCTTGGAGAAGAAATAACTTTCATATGCGCACCCCTTATATGTTAATCAATGGTGACTTGTACAAATTAAGCGAGATGAAGTATTGCGGTGTTGTGTGTTGGAACATGAGCACAAAGATATTATGGAAGAATCTCATGGTGGTATTACAGTGGCCACTATGCGGTGATGCCACTTTGTGCATAAACTTTTACTCGTTGGATTATGGTGGTAAACCCTATATAAAGATTGTAAGGAATTTTGTAAGGCTCGTGATCATTGTCAACATCTTGGAAACTAGGTCAATGAGATGAAATGCCTTTGAGACCTATTATAAGCACAGAACCATTTGAGAAATGGACTATAGATTTTGTGGGTCCTATTTCACCATTTGTGCGTAGAACTAGATCACGCTACATCATAACTTGCGCAGACTATCTGACAAGGTGGGTAGAAGTAGCACCTATAAAGGACTATACAATGACTACAATGTACCCAAGTTTCTATGGGAAAATGTTATTTCAAGGTATGGATGTCCTTTAAGTTTGACCAAGATAAGGGCACACATTTTCTTAATGAGAAATTAGAATTCTATTGGATGAATTCATGATTGTCACACCATAAGACTACACCCTATCATCCTCAAGAAAATGGAACTACTGAGGCTTTCAACAAAATTTTGAGCCAGACATTGACAAAAATCTATGATATTGGAAGAAAGGATTGGGATGATAAAATATCTATAGTACTTTGGGCATATCAGACAACATATAAAAGGTTGAACAAAGCGACACCATTTCAATTAGTGTTTGGTGCGAAAGTCGTTCTTCCTATGGAATTTATGCTAGCTTCTTTACGTATTACATGCACCTTTGGAGGTCTTGCATGATGAGAAAACATTAGAAGAGCGATTGAAAAGTTAATCAATTTAGATGAGTGATACGCCATATCCTGTTGGAGTCAAAAACAAGAGAAGGCCGACATGAAAGCATGGCATGATAGGCACATCAGGGATAAAAAGCTTGAGATAGGAAAGATGGTGCTCCTTTATGATTCTAATTTTTACACTATCTAGGAAAACTCAAGGTACATTGGTTGGGGCCGTATGTTATCACTCACATACTTGAAATCGATGCTTGTCAATTAGAGGCAATTGATGGAATGCGGTTACCTGGTTACTTCAACAAGAGTAGGCTGAAGCCCTACTATAAATAAGTCTTCTTGGTGTTTGTAATAAGGAAATGTTGCCATTTAGATTAGGTTTCCAATTATGCATTTCCTTAATGTGTTTCCTTCTTTGTTGTTATGCTTTGTCAATTTAGTTGGTGTGTTTTGTGTAATAAGCGCATTTACGCACTAGAAGCTAATTACTATTTGAAGAATTTTTATGTGCAGAGGACTACACATACCCTTAGTGTGGGGTAGGTTGTTGATATCCAAGTACAAGACTATTGAAAATAATTCCACATGAAAGGAACAAACTGGTATAGGTGTTGTTCAAGGTTGGAGAATTGAAATAATCTAAACAGAGATTGCTTCTAGATATGGGGACCATAGAAAGAGATGAATGAAGAAACAAGTATAACGCGAGGTAAGCAAAGATCGAGAAGACTACCAGTGGAAGGCGCAGTGATGAGGTACTCAAGCACATGGAAGCGCGTTGAAGAGAAGTTTGACCAAAAGGTAGAAGGGCATGCTAGAAGGTTATAACTTGGGTGCGAAGATGTACCATGCGGAAATAATGAAAATGGTCAATTAATGAGAGGATTGTTGGTAGGTGGAGGAGTAATCAATGCACTAACTTTTTGAAATTCTATATAAGGACGAGATGTGAGTTCATTTTTATCATTGCAATTGAGAGAATTTGAAAAGGGTTAAGTATCCTGTAAAATTGACAAGGGCAATTTTGCAGGTAACCATACCAAATTTTTGTTTTGGTTCCCCGCCGAGGTCCCTTAACGTTTAGAATGGCATAAAATCCCTTTCCGGAAAATCTGGTTTTTCAAACTTAGTCATTTGGTCCTTTTTTGGTTGGGCGCAATTTTTATTCATGCAACATCAAATGAATTTGTGCCCCCTTCTATTCCTTTGGCGCATCCTTTGGAGTGTCGACATTCCAAATGTTGCGCCTTCCCATGATGCACCTTTCTCACTGCCAAGGCACATGCATGCACCATCTTGTCGACATTAAAAATGTTGCGCCCCTGAATGGTGCGCCAAAGCGCTGAAAAAGTAATGTCGATAGTCCCAAATCCACACCAAGGGCGCAAATATTTTCATGTTGGCATCTGCTTTGGTGCACCTTGCAAAAAGTTGGTGGCACATTTATTACACCTTTTTCTATAAATAGGTGCATCCGACCTGTCATTTTCACGATTGAAAAAATGTGAAAAAGTTAATTCCTCTACACTTGTCAGCTTCACCCTGTGTGTCACTTTTCATCGTATTCATGGACCCCACATCATTTCCTCCATCTTATATATTCCTGGTAAGTGGTCCTTGCTCTTCTTGTGTTGTTGTAGGTTTTTTTTGTATTATTTTTGAGAGGTTGTTATTATTAAAAACAAAGAAAATGAACCTAAGAAGTAATACAACCCCTGCCCATTTTGCAAATCAACCCACTCCAAACCGGTCTTACCCTCCTTCCAGATCTACTAGCCTGAGAGGGCCTTGTCTCAAAAATGAATCCCTGACCCTCTTTTCTCTGTTCCCCTCACTAAAAATCTTAGTTGAAAGAGGCAAAAACCCCAAACCTATCCAAAAAGGGTAAAAAAATCTAAAAGTTATTACAATCCAAAAACCACGGTTTTTCTTTGGCGCAAACGCCATCACTGTTACACTAAACACAGTCGCACGCCAAAGGGGCACACTGTCCCCACTTGCAACATGCATCTTTCCCATGCCTTATAAAATTCTTAAAACCTAACACAGGCGCAAGCGCAACTCCGCCTACACCAACATCTAAATGTCATGTGACCTTTCCACGCCACGCCAAAAGCTTAAAACCTTAGCGCACCTTAACTCAATGATGCACCCTATAAACCTGCGCCTTTGGCACATCATAATGTTTTGCAACATGTATCATATATGTGCCAATGGCGCATCCTAAGCCTTGCAACATCAAAATAATATGTGCCTTGTTAAAACCCTTCATATGGCGCAGTGCACATATATGACACCAACATCTGAATGTTGTGTGTAGCCTTTCTGCGCCCTGCGCCCCTTTTGGAGTTGTTTTCTTTCATGCAACACTCTCCAAAGTGTGCGCCTTGCTTTTCTGATCCTACAGCCTGCAATAGAATTGTGCCTTGCGCCCAGAGGCTTGTAAATTGATAACTTTTCATTCTATAAAGCTTTGATGGACAATTTAATAGCTAACATGGCTCTTCTGATGGGGACTTCCCTGCTTCTTCTTGCAGATCAGCAACTGAACTCAGATTCACACATGTCTTCATCAAGTAAGAAGCCAACCAAGTCTAAGGGTAAGGCCAAACTCATAGAAGAAGAAATGAAGTACAAATACCAAAGGGTCAGGATGCCCGAATCCCTTGCAGAGTGTGACCTAGACATCAGGGATTCAGAACTTGGTCATATTGATATGGAGGACTTCTGGGCTAGAACCAGAAGGTCACAGGTAGTCCATGGATGGACAAATTGGTCGAGTGGTTTACATTTCAGTTTGCGAGGAATACCCGTGAGCGCAGTAAACAATGAGTTCATGATGGTGGTGGGCCACTTATTACAATAAGGACACAAGATGTGTCGAGAATGAGAAGGGCGAGGTAATAATCAACCTCACTACCCGACACTTCGAGATCATGTTGGGTATCCCCCACCACCGGCATTTTGTGGCAATAAGCCAAGAAGACTACATAAAGGCATGGGATGAAAATGAAGACAAATGCATGCAGTTGATGAATGAAGTATACCTGAAAAACAAGAAGGTGATAACCAGGTGGCCGCAAGTTATTCATCGCAGTGACTTCTCAGAGGAGCTGAGCGACACCATCACCTTCCTGAGTAGGGTCTTTGGGCTTCCTGATGCCCATTACTTTCATAAATGGATGCTCAGATACTTGGAAACAATGAGCAAAAATGTTCTTGATCAACGTTTTGAATGGGCGGAGATCATCAACAACACTATCTCTGAGCAGCTTCAACAACTCTCAACAACATGGGAGGTTCTACATGAACTCCTATGTGGTATACGTTGTTGCCTCTGAAAGAGACTACCCAACACTAAGTCGATGCGGGTGTGGCCCCAAGTAAAAATATATGAGTATTATCTAGAGTTGAGACTGAAAACAACATCACACAATTCAGCAAGATCAATGATGCCTTCTTCTACGGCATCATCTACCTCTTGAGGCCCAATATGACTCACGGTCGGATGACCAAGAGCGTGGTTACTACCACAAAGAAGTGGGGGCGTTATTTACGCAATTCCCCACTTTCACTTATCTCAGAGCCACCAACTTCTTGGGGAGCCCACCAAGTTACCGAGGTATGTGGGACCCAAGTTGATCCTATTGGAGCTGTCCAGATAGCTTATCACATACCACGAGAAGTGTCTGAAAAGAAAGAAGGGTGGAACTCCATTCCCCCTCACAGTGGGCAGGTACACCTACACTTCTCATACCAAAGCCCTAGGAAATGTTTGCAGAGCTGGAGTTACTCAACTTGAAACACAATTTCCCGGCAAGGCCAACCTTTGATCCTCGCAATTGCCTTCCAAGGGCAAAGCTTGATCCGATTCACATCCCATAGATCGAGGATGTCTATATCGATCTGTATCATGAGGTCGAGCTCAGAAGAAAGGATCACTCCCACCTGGCCCTGGTAGAAATCATCCAATATGGTGTGGCCATTGTCCCGAAAGGTTTCAAAGCCGACTGATCAAGAAGTTGATCAGGTCTATCTAGATACGAGACGGGGACAATTGGCCATTTGCCAAGATTGATAGAACAAAGGCACCTCAAACTATTGAGGAAAGGGTTAAAGGCACTCTGAACGCACAAAGCATTGGTGTAGGAAAAATGGTCTCATCTACCTTGGGGTGGACTTTACCACGTCTCCCTTGGGAAATGCACCTGCTAGGCCAAAGCACTTGCCAAAAGGCAAAGGGAAAGACAAAGAGGGAGAATCAAGCACTGCTCAGGAGCAAACTCCCGAGAGTCCTCCTTCCGCCGCCCAGGAGTAGGTAGTAAGCCTGGTCTCCCTAAAGAAGAAGAGGCGGTAAGTGTTCCAACGGCACATCCACTCAGGGTGTTGTCACACTGTTGATAACCAGTGAAGTTCCCACCATCCCATCTCCCACTCCTCCTTCCCCTCCTCACGTCACTCAAGCAACCACTCCTTTGGTTATGTCTTCTCCCCATGTCTTCTACTATTCCCCCTTCCTCTTCCTCCATCTTCTCTTCCCTCACGGATCTGTCCCCAACATTTCTTCTCTCATCTCTCATATCCCTTCCACCCCCATGGTTTCCTCTCCTACAGTGACTCCTACCCCTGTGAGCGTTGGAGGGTCAGCTTCTTATCAATGCCACCACCGAGCGTCTCGACACATTTCCCGTGTTCACTATAGTTACTCCTTCTTCTACCCCGTTTCCCCTCCTTCCTCTGGTCACACTCCCTTAAGTCCATAATGGATCTCCAAACACCTGAGCCAACACAAGAGGAAAGTCCCCATTGCACCTATGGACTTCTCCATGATCCCAACTAAAGGAGCTAAGAAGCAAAAGCCAATAACCCGCTTCTCTCAGAGTGCTTCAGGTGAAAGGGTTATGGAGATCACATACCCTAATCCCACAAAGGATAAAAAGATCTGTCTCCTACAGATTATATAGTGACACAGGTCACAATGGGAACATCCTCAGAAATCCTGCAGGGAGAGGCCCTATCCGCAGTGGATGCCCTTTGCAAAAAGCTTCAGAAGCAAAGGAAGAGAAGAGGATATTGAAAGAATAGAACAAACATCTTCTCCAAGCCCTACAGAAAATGGGCAGTGCACCTCCTGTAGCTGCCACCGAAACTCCTGAGGCCCTTAGTCAGGAAAAGATAAATGAGTACACCAAGATTGGTGAGCAAGGTATGGCAGTATCCACCTGGAGAGACCAGATCCTCAAGGATAGTGAGGAAGTGATTGTAAAGTTCACAGAGCTATATCAGAATATTGATCAAGCTAATAAGGAACTCCAGGCTGATTAAGACCTATCTCTGAAGAGTTGGACCATGCCAGGTTACAACATGAGACATTCCAGAAGATGCTCGACTACCCAGTTGATGACTTAGTAAAATTTGGCGTCTTCGATCACCCAAGAGCACCCAACAAAGTCCTTGCTGCTTTGGACTATCGGGTTGACCAGATGGAATTTGTCTTGGAGAAGATTGATAAAATCAAGGAGGAGGCCTTGGATGCAATGCATCAAATGGAGCAGATCGTCCCGAGGATGTCTCCTGGGCTTTCTCACCCCATCATACGCCTTGAGGAAGGCAGATGACACTATTCGGATCTTCAAGGAGATCGTGTCACAAGGTTTAGGGTCAAAAGCCACTTTTGACACAGAATCTATCAACAACCTTCTGGCTTGCCATGATTTTGTTGGATACCTAATGGAGGTAGGTAATGAATACTTCAAACTCCTGAGAGACTCCGAGATGAACGGGAGACTTGTGAGGTCATCGGTGATCACACCAAGGGTCCCGCTCAGATCAACTTCAACCGATGATTAGCAAGTTCATGGAGTATCGCGCTCAATTTCACATTTCCTCTCCCGAGCGTAAGCGATACTCCTTTCCAAACTGGGATGATGACATGAATAGGCTCTTCCTCCTGGGATTGTTCCATTTTTGTAAAGTATTTAAAAGTATGTTGGCACAAATGATGACATCATCCATGTTGCACCATGAGATGTTGTCATCCACTAAATTGCCCCAAAGTCAATAGTTGACTTTTAGATATTTTGTAAATAGTTGTTGGTTTTTTTTTTGCCTTCTTTCTCCTTCTCCTTTTATATATACTTGGATACTTGTGGTATTCATGGATGAACATTTTTTAGATGAAAAATAGAAGTGAGAAGAAAAAGGCTTTGTACTTTTGTAACAGAAATATTAATATAGAAATTAAGACTTTGTGCTCAATGGATGTGTTATGTGCATTAGATCTTTCTTAAGTTAGATCTGTGTTGCTTTTCTATCAGATCTATCTCTACTTTTTGTCATTTGCTCATTAGTATTGCTTTGTTCGTTTATGCAAGTAGGTTTGGCTTTGTTTACTACCAGCCCAAAACATAAACCCTCTGACCTTTCTGCTTTGGAATTCATTTCTTTTCTCTCTTCAGATCTATCCTATCTTTGTTCCTCTCTTCATTCCTTTCTGTTCACAGTTGGAAATACCCCTACTGGGATGAGATCCCAAACCCCTAAAGGTAGAATATTGTAGGACTTGTGCAGATTCCTGCTAGTAGAATAACAATAAACCAATTTCGCTTTCTGTCTCAAAGAGGGGCTATGCCTTGCACATTGTTGGCTCGTTTATCCATAGATCCGCCCTCTGGCTGATTTTCGGACCAACAATTATAGGAGGAGGAAAAGAGAGATTTTTCAAATGGCACCAAAGAAAGCACCCACAACAAGAGATAAAGGGAAGAAGAAGGTTGAAGTGGAAGAAGAAATTTCTCTCGAGAGTAATTTTTTAGAAATGTAGTATCCAGAGGGCATGATTATGGGACAAGAATGGGATTCCCATATCCACCAATGTAAAATCAATGATTACAACCATTGAACTTCAAACAATAAGAAGGAGCTCGATAATAACGTTCTTGAGCACAAAAATGAACAAGCACACAATTAGAGAGGATATGGCTTTGATATATGATGACATGGGAGAGAAGTTCTTTGAAGCAAAATGGAGTCTACTAGTTATACGAGTTTCCATACTTTGGAAAGTATGATCCATTATATTAGTGCTTGATGAGCAGGGTCCACGAGGACTTCTTCTACTTTTCCAGATGGAGGGTAAGAATCATAGTTGCCTTGATTTCAACATTACAGGACTAAGGGCCTTAGGGTTGGATCTGGATAATGATTTAACTGATAAATCTGTAATCCTAGAGACAAGGAAGGAGTTGGGGTATACCAAGGGTCCGCGCGACATGGAAATTGACAAGTTGAAGAAGTACTTAGTAGTGCAGGTACTTACACATCTTGTGACAAAGATGAATGACCAAGGAAGGTGGTCACAGGTAAACACAATGTGGTTGCACGTCACCAAGAAGATGTCGGAAGGAGTGGTCTACAACATTACAGATCACATAGCAAAGACAATCATTAAAGAAGCACGGACGGTGTGAGAATAATTTTTGGCATTGTATTATTATCCTTAGTATTCATGGAGATTGGGGTGCCTGATGGGCCAAAGGAGAAGATTTGGGAGTACCCCACAGAACACAAGTCACCTACGGAGAGGTTTGACAAGTACTTGTGACGATGGATCAATGAGTGGACCATTCAAGCAGAGGGCGAGATGTGGTATGATAGACTCCGCATGACATTCGAGGAAGAGTGGCGCATACCCAAGGATTTGCCTTCAATGGTGGGTAAGGCAGTTCAGTTTGTTGTATACCAACACTTTTACATTGCGCGATTTGTGATGAAGGATAGGGCTTGGAGCCCATGGTGTAAACTGTCATATGCCTTCACAATAAGGTATTTTCAAGCATCAGTTCATCAATTTTTAGATGTACGCCGCTTAACCTTCAATGCAGACAAGGTAGATTGCGATTACCACACTCTAAAAAAGAAGTATGTATATCTAGGGCACAATGCATACATTGAAAGACTTATTTCAGATATTATAAACATGAAACCTATAAGCTTAGCAGTTGGGGACACCAGAGTAGTGCTTGTGTACCTACAACTCAAACCCAAGTTGGAGAACACAAAATATGTGGAGAATGAGTTCGCGCTCCCAGGTCCGCCAAAGGGTAAACATACAATGGAAATTGTTCCAGCACCCAAGCCCACAAAGACAGTTCACGTTGATGATGAAGAGAAGGCGAGCGCAAAACTACACCACTTTGTAGCCATAAGAGGAGGATGAAGAGGACTTAGGTGTGGACCAAGGAGAGCACTGATTCAAGAGAGTTTTTAGGAGAACAAGGACCCAAGGTGCTACTCCATAAATAGTGTACATATCACCTCAACTCTCTCCATAAAGGGAGACAACTGGGAAGAGAAGAAGGGAATTGAAGTTGAATGAGGCAGCGGAAGAGTCTGAGGAAAGTATGCCCAATTCTCCTACACCTCTGGAGAACGTAGAGGAATAAAAAGATGAAGAAATGAAGGATGAAGAAGAGGGAGAAAAAGGGACAAATGAGACAACAACAAAAACTACTCAGACATAGCCGCATAAGTTCCAAATCTTGAAGCCCAAGTTCCTAAGAAGCCTAGATCAAAAAGAAAAAGTGGGGAATACATTCCACCACCATGATAATCTACGCGAGGACACAAATAAAATTGTCTCGCATCTAGTTTCCAAATCACAATGACACAAAAGGAGTTATATAGATGGGAGTTAATGGATGAGGATATCGCAACAGTGTGCACAAGGACACAATTGTCATGGTCAATGCACATGCACATGGATGAACCAAACTTTGATGTGTGTGAGGAGTCATGGGTGTCAAGGATGTTGAAAAAGACGCCTCAAGCCGTGCACATAACAAGAAATCCTGTTGTTATGTCCGATGAACAAGTAAGTAATGCTTTGGTAAAAGTCTCGACAGAAGTGGCACGACGCAATATGGATAAAGCTTCCACAATTAGGGCATTAAGAGAAGAGATCAAGACTAAGGATGAGGAGATAACGTACCTAAAATAGGAAAAAGACTTGTCACAGAAGAAGAACACAGTGTTTATCAGCATGGTAAAGGAAATTGGTGACAATATCGTGAAGGCTAGGCCACACTTGGAGCCAAAGGTACCCAAGACGTTTCCTTCGAGATGCATTATGTAAGTACATTGGTGGACTTAGTGCTTGAAGATGAACATCTGCGCATGCCATAACGAAGGATCCAACACAAGAAGCAGAGCGAGAAAAGGCTTCAATGATGCGGAAGATTACATCATATGAAGGATTGCTTGAGCTTATAGGAGGAACTAAAGAAGGTGGATCAAGCGTTGAATATTTGTATAGTGCCGGGTCAACATTATAAGGACAAAGGACCATTTTAGAATACAATGAGGTCCTCAAGGCCATGAAGGATGAGACATTAGGCCGCATGTAATGGTTAGCACTTGTTAAGAATAAGCGCGAGGCCCTTACAGTAGCTCAAGAACCACATAGGGAGAGGTTGGATGAGCTTGGGAAACTCATCACCCAGAAGATGGACTTGTTGGAAGGAAGAATGACTAAAATGTCCAGCATCGTGTTGGTATTACGAATGAAAAAGGAGAGGTTGCAAGAGATGAGTTAGAATCAATTGCAGTGGATATTCCAGAGAAGGCAGAGGTCACGCTCAGTGAATGACAAACATTAGAGGTAGAAATAAAAGAGGAATATCTAGAATTGATTATTCAGTTGCAGAAGAAGATACGGCAAGTTGAAGGCATTCTTTCATTTATCCAAATTATTTCTATTCTTCTATTCATATTCTTTGATTCATTTTGGAGATAACCATTGTTGGGGCGGCAATAAAACTAGTGTGGGGTAATGCTTCTCAACCGACTCTAAGCACTTAGCGAAGTAAATACGAAGGTTCACGAGAGAAACAAAGTGCATTCAAAGGCGCAAAGAGTATCGAAAAGGATCACACATGAAGAATAGAAAAAGGTTCAATCCTTAGCTATTTTTGATGGATGACAAGGATCTATATTTGGAGATAGCGTGCGAGCACTCAAATCGATTGGATACTTACGCGTCACACATTGGCTATTTTTGGAGGATCGCCTACTAATCGTTTTGCATGGACATAGGCTAGGAATAGATCTATTAATGTCGGTTAAATAACAAAGAGTCTATTGTTAGCGCACTTGTATGTGTGGCTATTTTTATAATGACACGTGACTAATAATAGCATGTGACCTGCTTTGGGTTTAGATAAGTCAGAATGACAAGTCCCTACCCTTATAATTATGTAGTGAAGCTCGCGTAGTGGAAGAGATACATGAAATATTATTATTACAGGATGAGTAGAGAGACAAATATATGTATGTGTGCAAGACTAGACCACTCAGATCGGATCAAAACCATGTGCGTATGGGCATAAAATGCCATTACTGTAAGAAGCTTCTATGTAATATTTAATATAATGGAGGATATTGGCTGAATCTAAGTGTTAGTTTTGTGTGTATCTAGATCTAGTATGTTCTTGATTTCATCATGGTTAATACTTAATTATGTTCTCCCTTAGATATATATATGTCATGCTCTATAGAATGATGTATTAATAATGGAACTGCATGTGTTAAGTCTTCATCATGATAACATCTTGCAACAACAACCCTAAAGAGGGACATGGTAACTTTGCGCACTTTGGGTGAGCTCTCAATCTAGGCCGAGTGATGTGCCAAATGCCTAGGGTCTTATTGGGCTTGTATTCTTCAATTATAAGTTGCATCAATATATGTCAAAAACACATGTAAAGATGCATGTATATAGTAAAAATCATGTAATGGAAATGAAAAAGGAACATGTGCACTTGATCCATGATGAGAAAAAGGGTGAAGAAAGGATATCTTGTAATGTTATGTTTTTGGGTGATCTCACACCACGTTGGCCGAAGAAATGTAGGGAGAAAGATGCATTATTCTCCAACATGTAATTGATTCCCTAATATATATGAAGAGATCTCTGTACTCCTAGTTTTTGGGTGATCGATGCCACTTTGGACGCAGTAGTGTAGAGAGGAAATCCACTGTATCCTATAACTTGTAACTTCTCCCCAAAATGATAAAGAAAATGTCCTCATAAAAACCATTGTGTACGGGGTTCATAGACTAGTCTAAACCCACTCGTTATATAACCCAAAATGTCAAGGATGGAAACTGAACTAAACTATATTAGTAGAAAGCATTGAATAGTGTGTAAAACCCCAAATGATTCCCCCCTCTTTGGGGGCACATGCAACATCGTTGAAAGGAGAATGTGGCCCCAAAAGAGAACCAACCACATAAATTGTGCCCTATAGGGGGAAGGGAATGCACTTGGTAGAAACCAAGACATGCACAAACAAGTGTCTAGAAAGCAAGTGTTATTACAAACAAGCATGTATGTAAAAGATAAGTGTAAGTTACACATATAATGTAGAAGCTAGAAATCAAGTAATCACACAAAAGGCAATCATAAGACCACCGAAAAGCGGGTTACAAACATGAGACATCACTCATGATGTCGCAAGACACTCAAGGCCATAATGGCTGCATACAAACAAACAAGTTTGCATATAAAACAAAGGAAAATACTCTGCATACAAGAGCAAACAAAAACAAGCAAGTACAAACAATAAATAGCCATGGAAGCAAGTAATCCTGCAAAAAAATGTTACACATGAAGCACCGTTAGCATGTTAGAAAGATAACCAATATGTCAAAAGCGTGTATAACCCAATAATGAAAAAGTGCTAAGTACAAAAACGAAACAATAACACCTGTAAGAGACAAATGTGGATGCCCCCAAAAACTGTTGTAGGCATGGTAGAAGGAGAACATCCATGTTGTGTGTAAGAGACCTATATCTGTGATCACAACTAGAGAAAGATGTGAGTGCACATGTGTGGATGGTAAAGATAATGACATACAAGAGGTTTATCTAACATGCATAATAAAGTGATCATGAACAAGAAAATGCAAGAAAAAAGTAAATGTAACTAACATATGTAACATGATATGGATGGATGGAATGGAATGCAAGATGGATGATAGGAGTCATGTGTCACCTAAGTGAATGGACATGTATGCAATGAGGTTCATTTAGTTTTCCCCCTCAACATTCAAAAATGAACTGTTAACGAGAGTGCGTCATCGAGAAATGGTCGAAGTGTGTGTTGTGTCTAATGTGTTGTGTTGAGTTTGTACGTGTGTTGATGATTTGTGCCCCATAATGAAGTGTGTACGTGACCCTATAGCTAAAGCGTATATCGGACAAGATGATCAAAGGAGTGATGATGTAGCCTAAAGTGTATACCACTGCAAGATAAAGGAATAGGTGACCATTTATCCTATATTGTATGCCCATAACCTAATGATGTTACATGATAGAAGGTTTAATTATTAACATGTGAGTATGATAAGTTCCATTTAATTTGTAAACCCTCGACAAATCGAGTATGGACCTAGGAACTAGAGTGTGTCATAAGGTAGTGAGTGCAACACATAAAAGAATATGTGGTAAGTGTGATGATAAAAGATGACCATGTGATGAGAAAAATGTGTAAATATGCAATGTGTAGAATGTAATACAAGATGTGTAGATAGAATAAGAGTGTAAGGTGTGTGCTATGCAATATGGAAGAAGTAATGCTAGACTCAAAGACAATAAGAGTGTGGCAATTATATGATGAATACTAGTATGGTGTGTATGATGTATAGATATGTAAATGTGGAAATGATATAAACTAAATATAGAATGTAGGATGTATGGTGTGAGATGTGCGAAGAAACACAATGTGTAATACCTATGGTGTAGTGTGTGGGGTTCATGTGAAGTATGCCCTCAATAGTCAAGTGTGAACTGAAGCACAAGAGTGTGTCATTGGGTAATGGTTGATGCTAAAGTGTAGATGAATATGCCTATGTGAGGATATTGATGTATGATTATGCATGTATGAGATATGTGTTGATCTTTAAGAAAAGGAGGGGGTGTTGGATGTTATGCCCCCCAAGTATGTAAGATGAAGGATGTAATCATGTAATGTCATTTAAAAGATCATCACTTTCGGGTCATAGTCAAATGGATAAGCATTGGTGACTTGGTAAGCAATTGTGTTTGGTTGATCACATAATGATCCATTAAGGCATAAGTTATACATACCCATGGCATATTCCTCATCGGTAAATGGAGGAAGTGGAAAATCGTGTGCATACCAACGAGTGAGATTTTACGTATAGCCAAGAAAGGAACTATTGCAAATAAAGACATGACCAAAAGGCATGGGGAAAGAAATGTCTATATGATCAGGATCAAGAGTGCCCCCAATGTAATCAAGCCATGATTTACCTAATGTAAGTGGTGCAGATTGAGTATTGCTAAAAGGACCGATAACAAGATCGTGCCAAGCCAAGAATACGAGATGCTAATCAAACACCACGATCCATAAGATGAAATCAATTTGCTGAATAACTTTGCATAAAAATTTTGCAAACAAATGAGCAGCAATATCATATATTATTATGGAACTCAATGAAATACAATGAGAATGGGTCTTGCTTATATAGGCAGGGAATAACAATTTAAGAACCAACAAGGTCGTAGATCAAGCCATAAATTAAGGAAATAACTAGTCATCAAAGAACTAGTCAAGACCATAGATTTAGGAGAGAACTAGACGTCAAGGATCTATTCAATACCATATACCATAGATCAAGGAAAGAACTAGTCAATACCATAAATCTAAATAAGGAAAATAAATATCCACACACATAAGTGAGGATAAATAGATAATATCTCATAATATCTAAATAAGATAAAATAAATATCCACTAGGTTTGACATAGGTAGTCATGGTGAGGATAAATATAATAAAAAGTAAACAAAAAACACTTAATTATTTATTAATTACCTTATAATTAATAAATCCACATCTCCAACCCTACCACCTCACCTCGCCACCTCACCATGACCTAGCCCTAACCCTAAACTAACCTAATTAAGACCTATAACTTGGTCCGACTCCACACCCATGACTCATCACCCTCACCCGCACCAAAACAAACCTAATAATGACTTGACCAAGCCCACAACTGACCCCTCGGAGAAAAGGAGGGAAAGTTGGCTATTTTACTAAAAATAGCCAACTTTGACCTAACCGACATCGGTCCCTACGCGACCGGCGTCGGTTAGGTAACCGCCATCGGTTCCCTGTAAATGACCTCCCCCAACCAAAACAAAAGGATCCAAATTCATTTTTACAAGAGAGAGACAAGTGAGAGAGAGAGAAGAGGTTGCAGAGAGGAGTATTGAGCCCAAGACTGTAACTGAGCAACTAGATCACTGTCACACTCATCCAAACATTGGGAGAGTCGAGGATAGCTTCATCACTCACTTCCGATTTGCCGGATCATCCCAACTCGAGCCTTTCCTTCACCACTACATTCCTTGACTCCGCATCCGCATCAGAAACTAGTAAGTAGTCTCTTTTATTACCTCGTATGCTTCTAGACACTACTTTGTGAACTTTTGATTCATAGTGATTATAAGCTCACTCCTGGATCTACCACCCAGCAGCACCCTACACCTAACCTTCATTCATCCATCTCTATATTGCCCCAAAGACAACTTTCTCACTCTCTGAGTCTTCTCTATCACCCTACTACTCCCCTCAACCATCTACCAACCTTCTAAACCCCATAACCACCTTACAACCAACCTCCATTTAAAAGCCCCTAAATCACTGCCCCTACCGATATCGGTTATCCCCTACCGGTATCGGTTTTATAACCGCGGTCGGTTATCCAGTGACGGCATCGGTCACTGTGACTTATACCAAAAACCAACCTTTCACCTATTTACCTCCAAACAATCTCATATCCAGCCTTGTCTATCCCTGTAACTTGATCTGAACGTATCAATAACTAGTGACCAAACAAACAACATGACATTTTATTATTGGTAGTTTAGTCTCTATTGCTTTTAGTAACGAGGTACCTAAATCGTGATTTCGCAATAGCTTCTTTATTATCATTTGCATTAATTTGTATTAAAAGGGAACTGACCACCTTCAAAAGGAAGTCTAATATTTCCTGGCCCAAGGCGCTCTCTCACTTATTGTTTAACAAAAATCTGTGGTCTTGCATTCTTATTTACAGTAGTCCTTCCTGGACAAAAAAGAGCTCTTCACAATCGGTCTGATCTCTCTACGGTACGCGCACACCTTCCCAACACTCAACAGGTATTCCTCCTAGCCCTAACCCTTATCTGTTTCTCAAGAGAATGAAAAGATAGAAATAACTCTATTCTGGAACAAAATTCTGTGTGAAACATTTTGGCACACCCGGTGGGACCCTTCTCGGGTTTCTTTCTTTCTTGCTTGTTTTCATATAGGGAGCACACTTGTTGTTTCTTTCTTCTAAATATTCACAAAATATTTTGTCATTTTGGTAAAAGAACTTGTCTTTCTTTCACATCTTTGCATTAGTGAAAGTCATCTTCTTAACCTCTTCTCTTTCTTTGCTTCATCGAATATCATTTTCGATTTGGGTTTAAAACACGTGCATCACATTCTTGCTTGCTGTTTTTAATTCTAGTGAACGTAGATTAAGTAATAGGTCGTACACGTGGGGGTGATATCCACGGTATTGATGAGAAATTAATCTTACTCTCACTGCACAACACATACCAAATCACATCATAATCTACACAACATCTCAAACATCCCCCCTTCCCGCGGTATTCCTCCGCCCGATTGAGGTAGCCTTACAAGCCAAAACAAACTTGACATCTCCCTTAGGTCTTTTGTTTAGGATTGACATCATCTTGCATCTAAGGCATAAGCCCAAAGTGATTAAAACTAATCCTAGGGTTAGTCTCTTGATTTGCTTGTGTATCTTGCTTGTTTTTTTTTTTTTTTTTCAGTTCTGTTTCTCTGTTATACCCTGTCTCAGTGATCACTTCAGATAGTTTGGTGGGTATACTAAGCCTTGTTATCCCCAAACCAGCAGCCTCTTACATTCTCTCTTTTCCTTCACAGTGACCGACACCGGTCCTCTTCTACCGACATCGGTTACACTGACCGACGCCGGCTACCGTCTGACCGACATCGGTTATTGTGTTTCATAGTTCCTGACAAACCAACAACCTACCAATTCCAACATTTTGTTGTTGTTTATGTTCCTGATTGACTAATTCCCTACAGTATCCTCTTGTCCATGGTTGTTATCACCTGAAACAAGCCGCAGCCATGGTTTCACATGCTTGTTCCGTGTCTTTTCCTGAGTCACCCCCTTCGCATCCTATGGGGAATCCTACGGACACCAGTGCTTTTCCCAAGATCCTAGAGGAGATCCGGACTTTGCCAAATTTTTGGATGCTAATCCTAGCACCATACAGTATTATTTGTCTCATACCCCTGACCGTACACCCGACGGTCAGCTCCTCTTTGGTATGCCTATTAGTATAGCCGCTCACTTAGCCCCTTCCCCACCTAATAACTCCACCTCACCGTCTTCATCCTTAGCCCCGTCTCCCAACTCAATGGCTTTGTGGTTCATACTACACCAATTGGCCTTCCTTTGGTTAATCTGGGGCCCCACATATCACTACCATCCACTGCCCCTACCTCATCTCTCCCATAGATTGCCTCTTTCATAACTCACTCTCTACCATCTATCCACACGAGCTTTCCCTCTCAGGCTCCGCCCACCTTTTCATTTCCGCAGACTCATCCGGTGGCCTCAACATCTTATATAGGACACCCTTATTCGCCACCCCAACACATTCATCATCATTACCTTATCAACATTCAACCCCACCATTGTCTAGTAGCGGCTCTTGGCCCAATCCTCCTTTATTTACGACGACAACACCATCATCTAACCCAACCAATGATTTAATCAAATAGATGATGGACAAGATGCAAAATCTTGAGGCTTCTGTTTCAGGAAGCCGTAACACCCTGACATACGAGCAAGTTTGTCAGGAGCCTATTCATCCTTCTGTCCCCCTTCATACATATCCTCCTCAATGGGAATTACCAAAATTTACTCGCTTTAGTAGTAAGGAGGACCCTCAACAACACTTGCGATCGTTTAGACATGCCTGCTATCTGATTGCTCATGACGATGCCTTACTACTCCGTACCTTCCCCATGTCCTTATCAGGACCTACCTTGGAGTGGTACAATGCTTTAGCCCAACACTCAATCTTCTCCTTTAACCAGTTAGCCCAATCTTTCTTGGATCACTTCTCCATCAATATTGCCAAGAAAGTATCCATTACCGACCTCTATGCCATCCGACAATTTGAAGACGAGTCTATCACAGATTTCGTTGGACGATGGCGGGGCCTCATCAACCAACTTACTTATGCCTTACCTCAGGCCGAGCTCATCGAACTCTTTACGCGGGCCTGCACTAAACACATTTCTCCCACCCTCCAAATTCAAACTTTCCGCACCTTTGATGAGGCCTTTACTATGGCTCGAAACTAGAGATTCGAGCCTTAGAGGAGGAGAAATTGAAGTTGCGCAACAAAAACTCAAATTTCCGAACCCAAGACTCCACCAACAAACCCAACACCACCAACTCTCACGCATCGGCTGCTTCAAATCAAAAGGAGCCATACACGCGGTGACGGTCAAATCTCAAGCACCGTCTAATACCCAGCCGAAATCCACCTATAAGTATAAAGCCGAGCCCATCAAGTACACTCCCTTGGGAGAAACTTATGATGTGATCTTGGACAAATTGCTTAAAGCAGGAGCTATCACCTTGCCTCCTGTTAAACCTCACTCCGGGTTTGATTCCGCCCGCGCTATACCTTCTTGGTATAAAGAAAATGACTTCTGTAACTTCCATCGCGTGAAGGGACACAACCACGAAAACTGCAAGATGTTGAAAAACATAGTGCAGGAAATGGTTGATGCAGGGGATATAACCCTCGATAATCCTAATGCCCCTGCTAATCAAAATTTAAAAATCTTCAACAAACCATTTCCAAACCATTCATCTAACAGTAACACAAACCAAGAAACCTCAGCCGAGGAGAAGAGTGTGCATGAGATCCATGCGGTTTTCAACTCCCAACCAAGGGCTTCCATCGAGGAAATTCTGAATCGAGCCTCTTCACCAACGCAGGGGTCCTCGCCCCTTCTCCTTCATCAGGACAAGAGGACAGCCCCGCTATTCCTTTACCCATAAAGGAATCAACCGCCTAGAGTTCTCTTCTCACAGAAGAGCCTTCTTACACCACATCCCTGCAAGACTGTGAGCGGATGTTATCCAACCTATCTATTTCCCAAACATCTCCTTCCACCACTCTTGCAAAAAGAAGAAGGATCACCACTTTTTCTATCATCCTTAGAGGAGAAACCCCTCGAGCCTACATCACCAAACTCCTTAACCATGACGGATCCTCTAGAACATGCCCTCCTCCCTATCAGTTCTTCATCGCCTAAATCTTTCCAGCGACCGGTTGACCTCTTAACACCCATTGATACAACGCCTCATTCGCCCCCTGTATCACACCCACAGTGGACCGGAATCACAACCCACTTCTCTTCCATACCAAAATTCCCATCCACACGTGAAGATTGTCATCCCCGTAAGATAGACGAGTCTTATGGGAACGTTTGAGTACACAATGCTCTACTCAAATGCAGATGACTAATCCAGACACCTCTACCATATGCCCGAAGTTTTTACAAAAGCTCAAAATGCCTATGTCCTCACCTTCACCCCCCTCATCTCTACCGAATACCTCATCCACCTCTATCAACCTAACCAAACCTTCCCCTACGCTGCTTGGGACTTCACCAATACCCAGCCTGACGCACCCACCTAAATGGTTAGATTTATCCAAAAATAAAGCCATCAATCCACCTAGGAGACAGACCCAATCTCCTCGAGTCCAATCTATGCCTCCGCCACAACTAAAACCCTCACCCCCGATCACACCGGACAAAGCAGGGGTTTCAACCTCACCACACACCTACCTTCTATATTGGGGCCTCACCCCTCCACCTTGCCTCAATACACCATGCCTCCCACGTCTTCTTTAACACGACTTGCACCTTCTGCACCCATACAGAAATCCACGGGCATCTCAACACCGTCGCCCCAAGTATCCTTGCCTACCTACCAACCCTAAGCAAACTCGATCATCAAAGGACTTGTTTGTTGTCGCTCCTCTTTCCCCATGGTTGTTTCCTGCCACCACGTCATCTGTGGCCTCATCATCTAACCAGCTAAACATGACTTCTGCGCAGAAGAAGCCACGCCTAGTTAAACCCAATCATCAAAATCCCTTGCCTAAACCACCACCCGTATGAACCACTCATACCCAACCATTACCAAAACAATCAATAATCTCACCCACTCAATCAATAAATTTCCTCATCTTCATCCGAATTTGACCCGCTCAAAGGATCTTACGCCAAGATCCTCGATATGTTGGTAGGGGATGCACCATTTCCCTACCCCCACTGCACTCTATGATCCATCTAAACCTCGACCTATAGGTTATGATGAATCTAAAATCATGTGCCTACCACCGCACACCAGGACACAATGTAGAAGGATGCAAAGCTTTGAAAGCCATCTTCGCCAGTTGCCTATCTCGATAGAAAATCTAAGAAAGACAACTTACGAGGGAAAATCCCTTAGCTTCGATCCCTTCTCCTATACCACCTGTCCCCGCCTCACCAAAATCTATCATCATTGCAACCCCGCCTCTCGAGAACAATGACTTATCCCTACCATCTTCCTCATCTCGTATTCACGAGATCAACATGATTAGCATTGCTACTCGAGGTCAGAAAAACAATGGAAAAGCTAAAGAGAGCACACCTGCGGCCTCTCTTTCTCCTTCCGCCATCCCGATCGCACCACCACCTAAAGTGGTTATTCATGGACCTACCTATCTAGTCTCTGATGGAGTTTCCCATCGCACCATGATCAAACAACTTCACCAATCTCCTGTAAAAATGACACTCTATGATCTCATTCAAACATCTGAATCTCATCGACAAGCTCTAATTGAGATCCTCCAAGGGATAGAGGTCCTACCTAATGAAACCCTACCCATCACCTCCATCTTAACACCCAACCACGCGCTTCTCTCACCAAACAACCTACCTCCACAACCACCTCTCGTCCCCTCGTACAAAGCAAGCCACCGCCGCTTTTTCCAAGAAGAAATTGTCGCCTTTTGGTGCGTAAGATCCTAACCCCGCTCTTTTCATCTCGCTTACGTCCAAGACATCTGGTACGTCGTGTTATGATCGATGGGGTGCTAGCCTAAACATCGCCTCTTCCAAAGCCTTCCAACATGATGAATATCCTCTCCTAGCCGCATGTGTGCCAACCCCACCATGTTGCGTTCATTCAACGATGCTATTACTTCTACCCTAGGCACCGTGATCCTTAACATTCATGTAGGGCCACGTACCTTGCCCAAACTCTTCTATGTCCTTGAGGGAGAGTTCCAATACAACATGTTGTTAGGCCGCCCCCTGATCCGGCTATGGGATGCGTCCTCCACCTTACATGATGCATGCATAAAATTTGAGTATGAGGGGAAGTCATACACCGTCACAAATGACGCTTCCCCTTCAAAACCTCGCAATATATTTATACCACCCTAATGATGTGCTTGTACCAGTCAAGGCACCCATTGATCCGACCCAACCATCTACTTCAACCACGCCTCAACCATCCACCTTAGCCGCACCCACACCTTCGACCAATGAAACCACCGACGCGAATACCTCTTCCTTCCCCGCAGACAACATCCCAACCTCGATCCTTGTAGGTGTTTTTCAACGCCTTACGCTGGGGAGTACCACCTATACAACGTTAGCACCTTCCATACCCCACAAGAGTATGGACAGTTACATGCGCATCCTACCTACGACCGTCAGTGTGGGGGAGGTGATCTCCTACGACCACCTAATTTCCACACCAACCTAACGTATGGGGGTGTCGACGCATCCTCTGTCACCCCTGAACCTCCCTTGGTGTGGTTCCCTTCCAATCTGATTTTCAATATCTAACCAACCATCGTTTTTCCCTCACCTTCCTGACTCACTGTGCTTGGAAAGGTTTTGGTTTCGGTCTTTATGAACAAGGCCGACATACGATCATTCCCATGACTACACGCAAACACAAAGATCGTAGTGGTCTTGGATTTTCTAAACCACCTACACCGAAGAAACCTCATGTCAATTGTATCCAGGAAGACGACGAAGTCACCCCTTCCAAACCATCATCGCCCATTTTTCCATCTTCACCCACGGAGTCGATAGACCCGAATCTATCCCTCCTAACTTTTTTTTTTTTTCGTGAATGCTATCTTCCTAGGTCCTCTCACTTATCAACGCGATGGTGAAGACCCATCTTCTCTCCCCTTTTGTATCCAGACATGATCAAGAAGACTCACCTTCGATTAATGTTGTGGAGTGCCAGGATGACGACTCCATCCTCACCTACCTCGTGCGGATGACTCTTATATTCAACGCGCCTTACCATCTCAAACCCAAACCATGTCAATGAGTCAACTATAGAAATCAACATCCACATGGAGGACGATCCTCACATTGTAAAGATCAGACAATCTCTCGACGCATCAAAACAAGCCGCCTTCACTACCTTCCTCCATGCCCGCAATCAAGCTTTCGCTTGGTCCTACTCCGACATGCCAGAATCGATCCTAACATTGCTGTCCATAACATCACTCAAAACCGACTCCAAACCAGCTTAAATAAAACCGAGAAAATGCATCCACGCATTGCCCTCTTGGTTAAAGAAGAGCTTCAATGACTCCTTTCTCTCTTTTTTCATCTTACCTATTGACTATCCTCAATGGATTTCTAATGTCGTACTGCTCACTAAAGCGACGGGGACTTCAGATATGTATGGATTTCTAGGACCTTAACCTCGCTTTCCCAAAGGATGACTTCCCCCTACCTAGCATTGATCAACTTGTTGATCTCACTGCGGGCCATGAGATGCTTTCTCTCATGGATGGTTTCTCGATACAATCAAATTTTAGTAGCCCCGCCGATCAACATAAAACCACCTTCATTACCCCCTGGGGGACCTTCTGCTATCGTGTCATGCCGTTTGGCCTTAAGAATGCTTGGTGCGACCTATCAGTGGGCTATGACTTACATTTTTCATGACATTATGCACACTATCCTCGAGGATTATGTCGATGATCTTCTTGGAAAATCCAAACATCGCAGTGAACATCTCGATGTTTTAACCATTATTTTCGATCACTGCTATACAATATCATGTTCATCTTCAACCAAAGAAATGTGTCTTGCATCCTTTTTCGAGAAAACTCCTTGGCTTTATCATCTCTTTGCATGGCATTGAGGTCGACCCAGCTAAAGTCAAAGCTATCTTAGAAATGCCCCCACCCACTAACCTAAAACAATTACGTAGTTTGCAGGAAAACTCCAATCTATCCGGCATGTTTCATCTCACAACTCTCGATCGATGTCAACCTTTCCATCATCTCCTTAAAAAGGACATTGTCTTTCAATGGAGCGAGGAGTGCCACCAAGCCTTTGAGGCTCTTAAAGCTTATCTCTTGCAGCCACCCGTGCTTATCCCACCTCAGGACGATCACCCTTTCTACCTTTACCTTTCTGCCACCGACCATGCTGTAGGAGCCATGCTCACACATCGTGACTCCGAGCATCGAGAGCAAGCAGTTTATTACATAAGTCATACTCTTGTGGATTACGAGACTAGGTATACACACGTAGAAAAGTTGTGCCTAGCCCTATCATTCGTGGCCACCAAACTCCGACATTACCTCCTGAATCACAAAACTTTTGTCATCACCAATGCTGATCCCATACATTATATGTACGCCAAACCTCATCTAAACCAACGCATCACCCGATGGCTTATGCTCCTCGCCGACCTCGACCTTGAGTTTGTACACCAGAAATCAGTCAAAGGACAAACTATCGCGGATCAACTCGCGGAAGCCCCTTTACCTGGGGAACAATTTACCAATTTTACTTTCCCTGATGAACTCATCGCAACCCTTTCACTCAGTGATGCATCTTATCCGATGACCCTCTTCTTCGATGGATCTAAATGTCAGCGCGGGGAGGGGTGGGCGTTGTTCTCATTCCTCTTGATGGTGAACCTATGCCTCTTTCATTCAGGCTCGATTTCCCCTGCACTAACAATACAGCTGGAATACGAGGCCCTTGTTTTGGGTCTCCACGTTGCATTACACTTAGGTGTGAAGTCTATTAACATTTTCGGTGACTCTCAATTGGTAGTAAATCAAGTTACTGGCATCTACCAATGTAAAAATGAGGAACTTCAAAAGTACAAATGTTACGTGGATTCACTTTTGACCTTATTTACTCATTATTCTATCCAAACCGTTCCACGCTCAACTAATAAATTTGTGGATACTATGGCTTGCTTGGCCTCGCAAATTCCTACCTCACCAACTGACTCTGACATATTTGTCTTGGTCCAACAACTCTTTTCCCCATCTTACTTAGTCCCGATGTTTGTATGGTAAATAATGTATCTGCTGATTCACAGGATACCTGGTATCACCAATTTCACGACTACCTTACAACCTCTGTTCTCCCACCTGACCTTACTAGTAATGGAAAACACACTTTTCTTAAAAGTGTTTCTCATTATGTCATCATGGGGGGACTCCTCTATAAACGTGGCTTCGATGGTATCCTCCTTCGATGTCTAACCGGCACTGAAGTCACCCATACCATCCAACAAGTCCATGACGGAATTTGTGGTGGGCACTTTAGTGGCCTTGCCATGGCCAAGCGGATCCTTCGCCTAGGATATTATTGGCCTACTCTTAATAAAGACTACTACAAATATGTTAAGCATTGTGTTATGTGTCAACAGCATGCCAACCTTCAACATACTCCCAGCCACCCACTACAGGTCGCACGAGATCTTTGGCCTTTCTCACAATGGGGTTTAGACCTTATTGGTGAGATTCACCCGCCTTCTTCGCAGCGTCACCATTGGATCATCACGGAAACCGAATATTACACTAAATGGGTGGAGGCCATTCCACTCATTTCAACCAAAAAAAGAGAAAATCGTTGAGTTCATCAATCATCACATTATCTGTCGTTTTGGTGTTCCTCATCGCCTGATAACAGATAATGGAAAATCTTTCAAAAATAAGTTGTTACGAGCCCTTTGTGACAACTTTGGTATCAAACTTAGCTTCTCGTCACCCTACTATCCACAAGAAATGGTCAAGCCAAATCTTCTAACAAAACCTTAACCAAAATTCTCATGAAAGTCATTAACGATTCTGGGAAAAACTGGCATGATCACATCCCCTTTGCCCTTTGGGCTTATCGTACCAACATTCATACTTCCACTAATGCCACACCATTCTCTTTGGTGTATGGTACCGAGGTTGTCTTGCCTCTCGAAATACAAATCCCTTCCCTCAGAATATCTCTCCAGGATATTCTCACCAATGATGACTTCCGCCAAGAGCGGTTAGCCCAATTGAGCTTCTTGACGAGCGTCGCCTTACAAACTTCGACCACCTTCAAATTTATCAAAAGCATCAAGCGTGCTTATGATAAGTGAATTCATGAGCGTACCTTTAAGATTGGTGATCTTGTCCTCAAAGAGAATCAACATGTAACCAAACTAGAAAAGAGCAAACGTGGAAAATTTGCTCCTAATTGGATTGGGCCTTACATTATCACTCACACTTACGGATCAGGTACTTATCATTTAGCTTCGCTTAATGGTAAACCTGAGCTTGAACCCCTTAATGCCTTGCATCTCCGACCATTCTACTATTGAATTTAGTGTTACATCACTTCTTATCTACCTTGCTCATCCCTTGAGCTCATTTACCACCTCATACACCTTGTTTCATGCATCTCAAAGTAGAATCAAACTCACGTGGTTTGATCATCACCTCCTCTTAAAGATGCCTTCCCCTTTTTAGTCTGGTCCATGACTTAAAAGTATCAAAATAACAAGTTCTCAATTATACAATTCTGGGATATTCTTGAGTCAAACTTCCTACAAAACTAGATGCTTCATGCCAAACGGACATCTAGACCTCTAAGCTATAAACTAGACTACTCCCTCGAAGGACAACTATGTGCAAAGCCGCATCTGCTACTATAAGTAGACTGCTCCCTCGAAGGACAGCTATGTGCAAAGCCGCATCTACTACTATAAGTAGACTGCTCCCTTGAAGGACAGCTATACAAAGTCAGCCTCTATCAGAAGCTTCTCGCATTGATCAGCTTCGTGAAGACCTCAAGAACAACAAAATGCATATCCCATATAGACTTCCCGCATCGATCAGTCTATATCCAGAAAAATAAAAGCAGTATTCAAAAGCACTTTTGAGTCATGGACTTGTCTATTTAGGTTTGGTTCTCTTTTCATCGAATAATCACCTTATAACAAGTTCTCTCATGCCCCAACTATACCATCCACCTCACCTCACCATTCTTCAAAACAACAAAACTCAAGGGACGTGACGTATATCCGATATATTGTGATTATACAACTCTTTTCACCTATCGACTTCTCACCTATGCAAGGTACCTAGGGATTCAAGCTCATCCTACGATAATACGTGGTTTGTTTAGCTCTTTCCAACTATGGGACACTTTTGCCTCTTTTACCCGAATCTAGGATTATGTGTTGACCTTAATCAGGACACGGTTTCCTATGCTTGGGTAAGCTAACCCTCGCTTCACCTATACCCACACCAACACCAACAACATTACCCTACCAACATCAAACTTTTACCAACCAACAAATTGCCTAACCACAACCAAATTTCCTGAATTCACCTCTCCCTGGTCCTAAGGGAGAACTACATCGGTCTGAGGCCCCTCCTTGCTTTGTGCAATGGGCTATGTAGGCAAAACTTAGAGACATGGGGTCTCCCAAGGTTAGCTCGACCATCCCCTACCATAACCTATCATGTGTTGTGTTTTCCTTAAAAATATAAATATTTTCACGTATTTATATTGATAACACTCACCTTTGTCCTTTATCAATCCAAACATTCAAAACACAAACATTCTTATTATTATCATAACTCAAATCAACATACATATTCAGTTTTATTTAGATGTTAAACAAATACATCTTCTCTATTATCGACGCGCAGGTCGAGTCCTTATTTATTCTTCTACCCCTATGTATGAAACTCACTTAGGCCCCCGCGCCTCATCCCGAACTAGGTAGCGATGGTGATCATCGACGCCGCTCACCTGGCCTCTCCATCCTCAAAGGTACCACTGCTATTGGTTCCTCCCACTGATCCACCAATCTCTCCTGTAACATACGAATATGCCCTCTCACATGGAGGAGTCTTGCCTCTAGTCTCTCCACTCGATTGCAAAGCCTCTAACAATCTCGTGGTCTCATTCACCTGTGTTTGAAGCTGGTGAACTAAACCCTGCAGTGGTCTCTCTCCACTGTAATCATAGCTATGTCAGGATGATCGGCCCTCTCGTGTGTACCTCGCAGCTCTGCTGCCCACCATAATCTATAAGACTCTGTCACTCCTGCATCCATTACCCTGCGATCGGCTGCTATCTCTTCTGGTCCTTCTGGAAGTGTCAGCCGTGGAGGTGAGAATGGTGCCTCGGTGTCGATCCTCCTGTATGGTCTATGATCCATGGGTATATCCTGAACAAATCCAAATTGTCACCACACACGATCTAGAGGAATCCTCTCGTACTCACCTGGCCTGTGTCCTGCGATCCACCTCAATCACTCTACACCCCTCAAATCCTCGGCTATGTTCACCGTCACCATGTAGTTCCCATAAGGCCTCCAACGGATATCCGCAATCATCACCATCTCCAACATCTACCTATAATACTCGGCATCATCTGTCACGGTCTCGGCTCTTGCCTCTTGCTCTGTCTGGACCCATCACCTGAATCCCAACCTCTGCAATCCTATCTCTCCCGCTGGATTGGTCGGCCTATTGGTCACACACACACAATGTGCTCATAGGCCCAACAATGTAATAAGTATGCACAATCCAGTGTAGTCCTGTGATTTCACCTGCATGCCCATAAACCCCTGTATAGCTCCGCCAGATATGCGGGTGCCCATGCGAAAGTAACGCTACCTTCTATCATCTCACGAATAATACACATCAATGATTTTGGAAATCTTCCCCGTCCGCTCTAGGTAATGCATAATACCCCACCGCTATCATTAATACCACGGCCAACCTTGTTGCCTCAGGGTGTGCCGCAAACATTATACCATAAGTAAATGTCAAGCCTCGCTGTGTCAAATCTCGTGCGGCTGGACCAAATACTACCATTATCGCTGCCCGCGCCGCGTTGGGCCCTACCTGATACACTGGTCTTCCTATAATTGGAAGTCTCAAAATTTGAAACACATCTTCTAATGTCACTGTCATCTCCCCTGTTGGCAGATGGAAGGTATTCTTTTCTGGATTCCATCTCTCAATCAAGACTGCAACATAGCATGATTGCATGTGATTCATGAATAATAGCGATTCCGCTTAACCCCACACGGTTTATTAATGCCCACTCAGCTGGTGTTACATCCGCTTGACCTGTGACAACAAAGCTGACACCCTATCATTCATCCTCAACCCTACCTCTGCCTGCACACATCAAACCAACAAACAACAAATAAATCCCCAAGTGTTTTTTATCAAAATCTGCAACTTTACACAGTAACCGATATCGGTTATCTAACCGATACCGGTTAGGCCTAAACCGATATCGGTCACTGTCAATTCTATCCACCCTACTCAAAAACACCACCTATGATAACTTATTCACTTGTTTTCCCTCTCTATACCTAAAAACATATCTGAAACACCTGATTACCTACCCCATAACACTCACCCCATCCCAAACCCTTGCCTATCACCTTTCTTTTCATCTCTACCCACTTACCTTACCACATCCTATTCATAAGCATGCAAAATCTAATTCCAACCAAAACTTATACCTCTTGGGATGCAACAGCTTGAGGTGGAACCTGTCTTCCTTCTCCTCTCTGCCCGCTGGACGCTTCTCCTTGTTCAGCCATGTTCACCACCCTCTTCACTATAACTTGCCTTTACACCTTCTTAATCCAAGCCCACGATCACTTTACCTGTCTCTTTCCTCCTTATCACTCAATTCTCCCATGCAACTAACCTGTATGGACGTCAACAACCTCGCATCCTCGTATTTAACATGTTGCATGACTCTAAAAATAAGAATTTAAGTTACCTCCCAAGCTTTTCTATTTTTAGAAAAGCTCATTTTAGCATAACCGATATCGGTTACCTAACCGGTATCGGTCACATAGTGACCGACATCGGTTAGCTAACCGATATCGGTCACCTGTCTCCTTTTGCTTATACCTAGGCCTTTTCTTTGTTTTTTGCAAATTTTTGGTGGAGCCGCCTCTTTTCCCTGCATAACGACATCACTATCAACATCCATCATCATAATAACATCAACATTTCAAAACATATGCATATCATCAAAACATCATCAACATCATCTATATACATCAAATTCCAATACCATCGACAAAACACATGAAACATTATAATATATGCATCAAATCAAAAATTATACACACCATGTGGATCAAACTCATCATCTATATATCATCAAATCAATGTCAAAATATACAAATTGCCCTGCATGGGGCCTCTGTAATCCAAAATACAAAGTCGCACGCAGCCACACTTGCTCTCGCTCAAAATCTCGACTCACCATCGCAGCCGGGTCTCTCATGTCAAAATATACTACTCAGCTCAGCCGCAGCTATATCAACTATACAAAATGTACTCGGCTCGCAGGCCGGTATATATACAACAAAAATGAATACATAAATCCTATGTGGGCACGCAGGCCCCTATATGCACACTCGGTTCAGACCGGTGTCTCTATCAAAAATCATCTATCCAACTCGACCAAAAATGTCTCCGCTCCTGGGGCGACTCAGCTCTCTCCCCCTCCCTCGGCCCGTCCCTCAGCTGGCCCCTGTGCCGGTCTCGCCTCCTACCTATAACCGACCCACCGGCCGGGCTATGCGCCGCTGCTGTGACTCTGTGACTCGGAAGTCTCGCTCTATGAGCCGCATATGGCTGATAATCTACACCGGTACCATCTAGTAGGTCCTGATAGTAATGGGCCTCCGCTCTAGCCTCCATGTAACGGGCCATGCAACCATGGCTGGTGGGGCTGGTCCCCTGGCTCCTAATAGAAGTGGGCCCCGCCTCGCCGTATGCCCCGAACTCGAGCCGGCACTGTGGTGGTGGTGGAGCTGCCATCGAGCTCTCGAACAGGACTCCGAGGTTGCACTCGTGCTCGTGCTGCTGCTGCTCGCTAACTACCCTTGTAACACCCCAATCTGTGCCTGTGCGTGCAAGCAAGCTGCCCCTCGTAGTAATCGCACTCTCCCCTAGAGATGGTCCTCTCCACCAGAATAACCCGCTAAATGGCCAGTGCTGGCCGTGCTCTCACGCCGCCTCCGCCTCGCCTACCAAAACCAAAAATGAGCTCAGAACCCCGATCATCGCCCACTCGTGTCATCTCGCCGCTCTCTCGCTACCTGATCTAGGTCAAATGGCTGCAGTAGAGGCAGTGGTGCCTCTACATCCTCCCTCTGATACTATGGGAGGGGAGGTGGCACATCCTGCCGTAGTCCTAGCTGTCATCGTACCCTCTCTAGGGGAATCCACTCATACTCCCCGGTCTCTCGTCCAGCCTATCCAAGATGTACTGATCCATCGCAGCCTGTGCTCGGCTCCTCCACGGGCCGATGGCCTCTGTATGGCCTCCATATAATATCTAATGCAGTCAGGCCCTCTAACATATGCCTGTAAAAGGCAACATCCCGCCCTGCGACCACTACTCGTGGCTGGCCCACGACCCCCAACCACCTCTGAAACCCATATCTGTAGACTACCTGTGGCCCTGGCTACTGGGGAAACCCTACTGTCATATACACACGATGTGCTCATATGCCCAAGCAGTGTAACAAGAATGTCAAACATATACCGAATCACCTCATACGGCGATAGCCCCAGAGCTCTCTGTATAGCTGCACCAGATACACTGGTGCCCATGCGTAGCAGGTGTGCTCCTCCACCATCTCCTGTAAAACTCCCATCAGAGCCCATGGGAAGTGGCCTCCTCTCGAGTCGTGAGGGCGAAGCAGTGATACCGACCATCATCATCACATCACACAAGCAAGCCGTGTCTCTCGTCGATGAGCGCGATACATCTCGCCGTAGCAGATGCTCGCACTATGATACGTAACCAATGGGGCTGCATCCCCGAATACCTGCAGGATGCTATCCATCGCTTGTCTCGGCATCCACCTGGAACACCTCCTCACCTATGATCGGTAGTCTCAGATGCGATACACATCCTCTGGGGACTGCTGCATCTCTCCAATAGGGAGATGGAAGGCATTGGTTGCCGGATCCCATCTCTCGATGAGGGCAACCATCAAACTGTGGTCCCTATCCACAGCCCTATACCTCTGGACTCCACCGAGTCCAACCTCCCGCATAACTACCCACTCTCTTCGGGTCACATGTGGCCGCATCCGCTCCAATAGGGGGGCATCCGATCTCGCATGGTCAACCGCTAGCGTGCTGCTAAAAAACAACCCACTCCATCAAGCCTACCCTTAACAAAACAACCAACCTAACCCTCTATACTTACTCACCCACCCAATCACAACCCAACTCTGTAAACACATCTACACCCACCTATCTTACCCTATACATCTCAAAATCCCTCTCACTCCTACAATCCATCTTTAAATATCCCACCCACTCCAATCAAACCTATCTCACCTAATCTCCCTCAGAATCAATAACCCCACCCAAAAAAAAAAAAAAAAAAATCTAAACTATCCCCTTCACCTATCCCACACCCTACCAACCACCCCAACAATACACACCCGATCTACTCTAAGCCCTTTAACCATACCCCAACCAATTTAACCCATCCCAATCCATACACAACCCATAACCTATCCTACCCAAACCGACCCCAACCACCCAATTACCCCCCACCCCAATAACCTATCCTACCCCAATCAACTTATCCCACCTAATCCCCGCTAGCAATTCACCCACCTCACCCAGCAAATCTACCTTCTCCCCCCTCAACCCTATAATCTATCCTACCCACCTAAAACAACACCCAACAAAGCAATTTTACAACCCTACCTCCTACCCATGGTGACCGCTATCGGTCACCCTCGACCGCCATCGGTCCCCCACCCGCACCTATGTCCAAATTTTATGAACCGACGTTGGTCGACACACATGACGCCGGTCTCGCACACTCGCTAATCTACACTGAAATCGTGATCGATGCCGGTCGACTAGTGACCGACATCGATCGGTCATCAGGGGTTTAGGGGCCGAACCAAAACGGCCCCAAACCCCTTTTTTCCTATTTCTCCCAATTTACCCAGCACAATTGCCTAAAACCTTACCCACCCTGACGTTTTTTCCTACCTAACATATCTACCCAATCCATTTTACTGTTTACCTTCATTTATTCATTATTTTATCAAATTTTGGATTCCTACCCCAATACCCAAATCCCAGCTAAATTCATAAAATTGATGAAATAGGGGTTCGAGCCTACCGCATGACTACACGTCATCGTGGGTGGGATAGGTGGTGGTGGTCCAGCCTCCTCCAAAGACCTCCAAAGACCTCCTCTCCTCCAACTGTGCCATAGCTCCAAATCTCCTCAAGCAGGTCCTCAACCAATCAAGCTCGCCTCCCGATCTCTGGGCCTACCAATAACTCACTCACCCACTCAACTAGTGCCAACTCAGCCCAAACACTCGACACAATCAATTCAAAACTCAACAAGAGATGTTTTGGCACTCAAATTCACAATGTGAAAATGACATGCCACTTTTTTTTTTTTATAGGTTTTGACCTCTAACCGATATCGGTTAGGTCATGCCCTAGAAGACCGATATCGGTCTTCTAACCGATATCGGTCACCCCTAACCGATATCGGTTACCTACTTATTTTAACCTAACTCCTACCCTTATCCACCAATCTCCATTTTTCACCACATCGCCTACCCCCGACTTTGCTAAATAGCCTTATTTTGAATTCATCGCCCGACCTAAGGCCACCCCCACCTAAGGCCGCAACCAAATCCAAAGGCCAACCAACTAATCGCCCGAAACCCAAGGCCGCAACCAACCAATCGGCCCGACCTAAGGCCGCAACCAACCAATCGCCCGACCCAAGGCCGCAACCAACCAATCGCCCGACCCAAGGCCCCAATCCCAAAGGCCGCAACAACCAATCAATCGCCCGACCTAAGGCCGCAACCAACCAATCGCCCGACCCAAGGCCAAAAACCAATCGCCCGACCCAAGGCCGCAACCAACAATCAGCCCGACCCAAGGCCGCAACCAACCAATCGGCCCGACCTAAGGCCGCAACCAACCAATCGGCCCGACCCAAGGCCACAACCAACCAATCGCCCACCCAAGGCCGCAACCAACCAATCGCCCACCTAAGGCCACAACCAACCAATCGCCCACCCAAGGCCAACCAACCAATCGCCCGACCCAAGGCCGCAACCAACCAATCGCCCGACTCCAAGGCCGCAATCCAACCAATCGGCCCACTCCAACCACATCCAACCAATCGCCCGACCCAAGGCCGCACCAATTAAGTACCTCGACCGAGGCCCACAAATTATGATTCTATCCACCCATCATGTAGCTATTTTTTTCAATCGAGCTCACCTGTTCGTGTTTTAGCATGACTAGGATACTTGAATTGATCAACCGACCAGCTTTTCCTAGACCGAGACCGTGACGTTTATCTCAACCAAACCAACCATTTGGTACTACCGAACATGCCTAAACATTCTCGGTACCTTACCCATTATATCCCCTAGAGCTACTTCCTATGCCTTGGATACCAGGATTATATCAACCTTGTTTGATAAACTATCGACCTTTGCCTATGAATTGCTTGTTTGCTCTTCAAATCGTACCCTGGTCGCACTACTACATTTCAACGTGTGTCTGCTTCCTTGAACTTACCCCACCATCTTACCATCATCTCATCATCATTCACCCTTTATCAACCCTATCCCTGATTTCACGTCACCTCAATCTGTGATAGATTTGAGGGGGATTACCTATACCCTTAACTGGGGTAACCACTTCTTATTATTGTCAATGCAGCTTTACAAGACAAGCTACACGACAACAAGGGGCAAATGTAGACACCAAATTTGGGTCTTACGACGCCCTGTGCCCCGCATCTCATCTCGCAACCTAACCCTACCTCACCACCTAAACCTTACACACTTAATTATTTATTAATTACCTTATAATTAATAAATCCACATCTCCAACCCTGCCACCTCACCTCGCCACCTCACCATGACCTAGCCCTAACCCTAAACTAACCTAATTAAGACCTATAACTTGGTCCAGACCCACACCCATGACTCATCACCCCTCACCCACACCAAAACGAACCTAATAATGACTTGACCAAGCCCACAACTGACCCCTTGGGAGAAAAGGAGGGAAAGTTGGCTATTTTACTAAAAATAGCCAACTTTGACCTAACCGACATCGGTCCCTACGCGACCGGCATCGGTTAGGTAACCACCATCGGTTCCCTATAAATGACCTCCCCCAACCAAAACAAAGGATCCGAATTCATTTGCAAGAGAGAGAGACAAGTGAGAGAGAGAGAAGAGGTTGCAGAGAGGAGTATTGAGCCCAAGATTGTAACTGAGCAACTAGATCATGGTCACACTCATCCAAACATTGGGAGAGTCAGAGGATAGCTTCATCAGCTCACTTCCATTGCCGATCATCCCAACTGAGCCTTGCCTTCGCCACTATTCCTTGACTCGCATCCGCATCAAAAACTAGTAAGTAGTCTCTTTTATTACCTCAGTATGCTTCTGACACTACTTTGTGAACTTTTGATTCATAGTGATTATAAGCTCACTCCTGGATCTACCACCCAAAGCCCTGCACCTAACCTTCATTCATCCATCTCTATATTGCCCCAAAGATAGCTTTCTCACTCTCTGAGTCTTCTCTATCACCCTACTACTCCCCTCAACCATCTACCAACCTTCTAAACCCCATAACCACCTTACAACCAACCTCCATTTAAAAGCCCCTAAATCACTGCCCCTACCGATATCGGTTATCCCCTACCGGTACCGGTTTTATAACCACGGTCGGTTATCCAGTGACCGGCATCGGTCACTGTGACTTATACCAAAACCAACCTTTCACCTATTTACCTCCAAACAATCTCATATCCAGCCTTTTCTATCCCTGTAACTTGATCTGAACGTATCAATAACCAGTGACCAAACAAACAACATGACATTTTATTATTGGTAGTTTAGTCTCTATTGCTTTTAGTAACGAGGTACCTAAATCATGATTTCGCAATAGCTTCTTTATTATCATTTGCATTAATTTGTATTAAAAGGGAACTGACCACCTTCGAAAGGAAGTCTAATATTTCCTGGCCCAAGGCAGTTCCCTCACTTATTGTTTAACGAAAATCTGGTGGTCTTGCATTCTTATTTACAGGTAGTCCTTCCTAGACAAAAAGGAGCTCTTCACAATCGGTCTGATCTCTCTACGGTACGCGCACACCTTCCCAACACTCAACAGGTATTCCTCCTAGCCCTAACCCTTATCTGTTTCTCAAGAGAATGAAAAGATAGAGGCCGAATGGTGGAGGAGACATGCCTATAGAGTCCTCTCAACGAATGCCTATGTTGTCACCACGAGTGATAAGATATCCACCCCAAATCAACACATGGATGGATGAAGAAGATGCTTTATATGACTTGGAGCAAAATGCACAATGGGTGCATGCAAAGGAACATCGTAATGTGTGTCAAGTTGATCATGTATGACATGATGAAATCTCGATTTCTCAAGCCCCGAGTGAATGTGAAGAAATCAAGTGTTGCTCATGATCCTCGAAAGAGGTGAGTGAACAAAAATAGGAGCTCAGTCAATGTGTGATCCCAATGAAGTATATGCTAAAAATTAATGTCATGGCGAGAATTCCACTTAACATGTGGAATAGGGAAACAATACCTTGTGAATGTCCACAATACCTTCGCTAGCTAGTGAAACCCATAGAATGGAGCATGCGAGAACCGAATGTAGTGGTATGATTCTCAAAGGAGCCATGAATATGAGCAAAAGTAGGATACACAACATGTGTTACTGGAATAGGCACAGATGTGGAAGAACATGCAATAACAAGCCTCACAAAGCTTAGAAGCATCAAGAGCAAGAATAGTGCCGAAAGACGCATATTAATGTCATGGGTACAAGAGCAACAACCGTAAGTGGACTAGGAGCATGGACATGATTGCCCACAATATGATGGTCATACTATAGGCTAGCAATTTTTGCTACAGGGAGTATATTAGTGTATCTTTATTGTGAATGAGTGATTGTAGAAGAGAATTTCGCTTCTTAAGCGATCTATTTTCTTCCAAAAATTTACAAAATCCTCTCAAGTCCACACACTTAAGAGAAAATCATATCATTCTAAAAATCCATGAGAGATACAAGAATACAACTCTCGAAAATTTAGGACATCTGCTCACCAAAATTGTGTCCACAATTGATTACAACACTCCTCCATATTTGGCACTTTATAATGAGTGCATGTTACAATATGGCACTTTATAATTATAGTGAAATTCTCAAAATAAATATTTCCAATGGAAAGAGCACAAAAAAACACTTTTACAAAAAACGACACTCAAAACCGAGTTACCGATCAAAAGATACAAGCTTTTCAATATTATACTCTGCTATTTATTTTAGATGCCACTAAAACAAAATAAAATGTTATTGCCTTCACCACACAAATAAAATGAAAGGGGGCTAGAGTTAAGCACCTACTAGTAGGAATCACAATATTTAAGCCCTCATATGACCATACCATATGACCAAGGGCTAAGGATTTCAATGGGAACAAAATAACTACTCATAAAAGAACTAGTCAAGACCATAGATTTAGGAGAAAACTAGACATCAAAGATCTATTCAATACCATAGACCAAGGAAAGAACTAGTCAATACCATAGATCAAGGAAAGAACTATACCTAACAACTAGATAATATCTCCCGATATCTAAATAAGATAAAATAAATATCCACACACATAAGTGGGTGAGGATAAATACAATAAAGATAAATAAAGTACCTAGGTGAACATGAGCTAAGGTAAATACATACTCTAACAATCGTGTGTGATAAATACTCGTAATGTGAAAGACATGGAGGCCATAAGTGGCAATGATGCGAACAAACCCATAATAAAGATGAGAAGCGTATGATGTAGGATAGAGGTCCTCAAAATAAAAGCATAATCGAGCCAAACCCTCATGTGTGCATATAATGTCATCATAGGTAGGGTCAAATGGAATATGTTCCCAATAGGAATCATTCACGAAGAGCGTGCAAGTAAATGATGGGTGTGCTAATATAGGTGGTATGTGTGAAGGTGTAGGTGACAGTGAGTGGTGTCCACAGACTGACATGCCCCGATAATGAATCATAGCAGTAGGTAGTGGTAGTGTAGAAGAAACCACATATATCATACAAATGACACCCTCAAGTGGTGGTAAGTGAGGTGGTTTTTCCATATGTTGAGGATCATTTGCAGATCGGTTGCATGGAATAGGATGAATAATATTATGATCTCTCACACATTATTAGAATGTATCATGGGGTCAAGAAAAATAGTATACTCAATGCCTTCATGTAAGAATTTAACACAATGATGTACAATAGAGGTGTCATCCCGCATGACATGGAGCCATGGCCTACCCAAAAACAATTATAGGAGGTTGGGAAATCATTGACGAAAAACAAAGTGTTGACAAATTTCGGCCCTACAAAGGATAGGTAGTGTAATGTAACCAACACATGACAAATATAACCATCATAAGCACGTAGTGAAATACAATATGGACTAATTTCACGATCGAAAGACATAGGACTTCAAGGAATGACATGGGACACAAGTCGATATCGATCCATTATCAATTAAAGTACGCTTGATACCCAAATTGTTAACATGACACATGATATGCAAAGATGGGCCATTGTCGAAAGTATGAACATCAACGAGAGGATTAGACTTGAATGCTATGTGTTGAGAAAATGCATAAAAATGTTCGATAGACTAAGTCAGGATGCATAGGCAAAGACGAATATGAGTCAGAATAAGAAGATGTTAGACTCTATGCCTTAGATCAGGATTTACAAGCAAATAATCATTGATTGAGATACTCATGATGACTAAACCCTAGGATGATAAGTAATGAATGAAGATCCTATAAACATGAAGATCGAGTCAAGTTCACCAAAATGATTAAACTAAAATGGAAAATAGGAAGCCTAATTTATTTTAATATAGATGTTATGAAAAGTAGTAAATGATAGTTAAATAAATAAAAAAAGTGACCCAAACAACTAAAAAAGTAGAAATGTAAAACCTAATGTGTAAGGAGAGTTAGAAAGAGCTTATATGTTTTGATGATACTTTGAGACTGCGTCGCAAAGATGAATGAATAAACAGGATGCAGAAACGACCATCCGAGGGCTCAAAAGGACATGTCCAAATTGTTTAATAGAATGGGGTGCCTAGGGAGGATAAGGGCACCTAAGGGACTTCGGCCTAAGATTTGGGTGCCTTGGTCTGTGCATGAGGTCCAAAACTAGCTACAGCAGGGTCACCACCAATTAATGCGAAGCCTTTATTGCATGTTGTGTATATGTCGTTGAATCACGCCAATGTCGCTGGTCATCAAATATGAAGAAGAGACTGACAAAACCCCAAACCAAGCATCAAAACCCTAAAAAAAGAAAGATGTAAATGAAGGGGTCAAACTGTCCTCAACAACCATAATGGTGGACTTACTTATCGAGCATTGCACTACATCTCATACCTAATGTAGTTATGTTTGTGTGTGAAAGCCGTGTCCTAGCGCTCTTGTGCTAGTCGCACTTTGTGAAGTAATGAGTTACAACTAGTTGTAGAAATGTAATAAATGGTGGATGGAATAGAATAAACTTCCCCTATGCAATTGATGCGAGATAAACCAGCTTGTTCCTTGTGTTGGAGCTATATGGATTCAAATGGAGCCTTTAATGGATGTAACCTCGTAATGGTAGTAGTGCCCGGTTTCTTGGTCCCTCATTATGGTCGCATAATATATTTATATGGTTCTCTTGTTCTAATTTCATAATTAACCCAAAAAGGTCGACCACTAAAAATATGGAAAGCCCAAACAACTACAAGGTGCCCAAAAGATGGAGGTAAAGTAGGAAAAGGCTTAGGGTACTTCGAATGGTACCAGGGCACCATGCCCAATACTGGGCTGGGTGCCCTAGTTAGAGGTAGAATGACACAAAATGACAAAAACAGACCAGGCAAGAATGTGTCAAGTTCTAAGTGATGACAGAAAGAAAAGTAAAATGGCCAAAGGACATGGGTGAATTAGTACTTTCTTCACTCAAAAACCATATGAATAATAATATGAGATTGAAACTAAATAATACCAAAAGTGTGTGATTTTGTGTTTACAAGTAGCATCGCCAATTCATGTATGATTTGATAAGGGCCATAATATTTAGGAGAGAGTTTGTTATCCTTTTTGTTTCTTAAGTGATTTTTTAAAGGTTAGAGGCATACAAATACCCAATTACCTACTTCAAAATGCTTGTCACTACAATGTTGATCTGCTTGTTGCTTCATTTGGTTTTTGGCCATTGTTAAATTATCTTTGAGGCTAACTAGGACCTCTTGCTAATATCAAGGTGTTTTTCCACCGCATGAACTTTAGGTTGGATCTTCAAGGATGAGTTGATCAAGGGAGGTTGGTACCCATAAAGTGCCACAAATGGAGACATCTTGGAAGAGGTATGGAATGAAGTGTTATACCACCATTCTACTAGAGTAGCTAATAAACCCATCTATCTTGATTATCCAATGTTAGATAACAAAGATAATATTTTAAGCATTTGTTGATTACTTCTATTTCCCCATTATATTGAGGATAATGAGACGAGTTATGAGCCAATTGAGTAACTAAATAGAAAAATAAACCACCTAGAAATCGTTAGTAAAAATTGGATCATGGTCACTCATGATATCTTGGGGTATCGCATAACTTTAGACGATGTCCATTAAAACAAAAAATATATTGGTTATGAATGGATGTGACGAGGTATAAAATGGGCAAATTGTTTGAGCCTATCTACTATTATCATGATGAATGTAATGGAATTACTTGTATAAATCTGATTATTATTAGAAATATAACACCAATGAACACAATATTTCAGATAAATGATCTCAATATGCAAGTAGAATAGCTTAGCCACTTCGAGGGGGAAACCTCCAAACTAAACAATAAGACTCAAATGCTCAATATGATGATCAACTACTACCAACTAACCCCTATATATACTATTCCTATGTTATGGCCAACACCAAGGCCAACCCACTAATGATAATATAACATATATGAAAGAGATACATAATGATAAGAAGTTATGATAGCCACAAGTCGACTATATACATCCAATATAAGATATATGATTAAGGGCGTAACATGCCCTCCCATTCAAGCAAAGATTTTCCCCAATGTTGAAAAGATTTGATGCTTCTTGTAGGAAGTTTGCATCCTCCCAAGTCAGTGTCTTCATTGTCTAGATTTTTCCAATTTATCAAATACTTAGTGATGACCCTTGTCCTCAATCACTTAGTGCGTGTTTGAGGGAGACATTATGGTTCCGTGGATGATTCTTCCCTCTTCATCAAGCTCTGGTAACACTGCTGGTTGATACTGTCTCGCCAATTACCTTCTTCACACAAGATACATGGAAGACCGAATGAATTCAAGTAGTCGAAGTAAGTTCCAGTTTGTATGCTACATCGCCAATCTTTTGTAACACTTGATAAGGGCCATCATATTTAGGTGAAAGTTTGTTATCCTTTTCTATTGCTTTCAAGGACATTTTATTATATGGTCAGAAATGAACAAAACCCAATCACCGACTTCAAAATTTCTTTCACTACGATGTTGGTATGCCTATTGCTTCATGTGGTTTTGTGACATGGCCAAATTCTCCCTGAGACTAGAAAACACCTCTTGTTGGTGTTGAATATGTTCTTAAATTGCTTTAACCCTTAGGCTAGACTCTCAAAGATGAGGTGATAGATGGTGGATGGTACCCATATAATGCCAAGAAAGGAGACATTTTAGATGAAGTATGAAAGGAGGTGTTATACCACCATTTTGCTAGTGGTAACCATTGGACCCATCTCGCTTGCTTATCTAAGGTAAAACAATGAAGATATCCCTCCAAGCACTTGTTTACCACCTCTGTTTTCCCATCGACCGGGATGATAAGAGGAACTACGAGCTAGTTGTGTGCCCAAGCATGAGAACAAGTTAGTCCAAAAATTACTAGTAAAGATAGGGTCTCGGTCACTTACTATAATCTTTGGTGTCCCATGTAGCTTATGAATCGTATCTCAAGGTCATTTGCCACGTATTCGTGAATAAAAATGGATGTGATAATGCTAAAAAATGGGCATATTTGGTGAGTCTGTCCACCACCACCATGATTACAGTTTTACCTTATGATTTAGGCAATCATGTGATGAAGTCCATGGACACCTCTTCCCACCTCTGGGTAGGAATAGATAGAGGTCAGTAAAATACTGGGACTTAATTGTTTCGCCTTATTTTGTCAAAAAACCATGCATTATGCCACAATTTTGTTGACATCCCCTTTTAACCCTTCCCAAAAAAAATCATACTTAATTCGATGATAAGTCTTCAAGAAGCCATAATTCCCCCTATTGGAAAAACATGGAGCTAAGATAGAACCCTAAAACCAATTATTACACATGTCAAGTTTTTTTTAATAAAGAAATTAATACTCTTGGTAGAAACAATATAATACCTTCACCAATATAATAAAATTCTAATCAATAAACAAATTAATGCGGTTGGTGGAGACAATATAATACCTTCACCAATATAATAAAATTCTAATCAATAATAAAATTAAAGAAGAAAATCTTGAAAAACAGTAATAAAAATTATCAAATTACAAATAACATATTTTGATTGGCTATTATAAAAATAACTAATTGTTTTGGTGAGGAGAATATACTTGCGGCAGAATAATAAAGCTACAGGGTTAGAATAAAGCAGCCAAAATAATTTAATTACATTCTTTTAAACAGAAAAATTATTTTACAGGATAAGAAATGAGACGTACGACTTCTAAAACCCTCGTTCTACAGATGCTACATTTTTAACATATTCTCGGGCTTATCAAGCTCTTTGAAGGATGATACAGACGCGTGGTTAGATCGCAATGCCATATATTTCAACATCATAGGAACCATTATATGCAAAGAACATAGCTATTAACCATATACACGATAAAGGCTCGTAAAAGAAAGCTGTAAATTTATACCTATGGCGGCGAAATTCATGAAGGCTGTTCAGTACAATGGATACGGCGGAGGCGCAGGATCTCTCGAGGTAAATATCTCATATTTTTAAATTTTTTCTGCGCTTCCTTTTCGGGAAAAAATTGCCCCATAATTTTCTGGTTTTAAGAGGTTTTCTCAACTTATTTAAAAACTTGAACTATTTTAGTGTTTATAATTTCAGATTCTTAAATAATTGGACCTGGCCACTCTAATGATGCAATTTTTGAGGATTTTGGACTATTCTACTGCTCTTTTTCTTTTTCTAATTAGTTACGAAAGTTTTCGACTACGTTATGTTGTAAATTTTAGCTTTTAAGAGGATCCTCTGACCTGGCCGTTCCCGATCATATAACTTATTTAAAAGCATTTAGATTAAGAATCAAGCTTTTGGAAAATAAAAACTGTGTAGCAAACTTTTTGATCAATATTTGGCATCATACTCCATGATCCATCATTAGCACGCGGATAATTTTGTATGGATCGTGGACTCACGCATTTTACTGTTTTACTGCCTAAATTTACAGTTTCTTAAATTCTCTCAACTGTGTCCATTCTGGATGACGTCATTTTAAAGACCTTTGACTCTTTACTGCTGTTTTTCTTTGTTGAATTAGCTACAACTTTGGATTATTTTGTGCCATAGATCATATTACTTTTTAAAAGGAAATTGGACTATCTCAGCCCGAAAATTTTCACTCTTAATTCTTTTGACCTGGTCATTCTGGATGAGGCAATTTAAAATTACTTGTGAATATTCTACTGCCGTTCTTCTATGTTAAATTAGTTACTAAAATTTTGGATTATTTATGCCATAAATTTTAGCTTTTGAGAGGATCCTTTGGCCTTGTTATTGTTGATCACGTAAATTATTTAAAAACCTTGGACTATTTTCTCAGCTCTTAAAGACTCCTTTGACCTCGTCATTGCTGATCATGTAATTTGTTTATAGTTTTTGACCTTCTGAAGACTCCTTTGACCCGGCTATTTTTTATCATGTAACATATTAAAAACAATCGGATTATTTTACCGTATATAATTTTTAGTTTTTGCTCTATTTGCTTTTAATTCTTTTGGACACAGTACAATCCGCTTCAAAGGGATTTATGGTACAACTCTTCCTAAAGACAATCGAACCGCAACCCTCCTTTAGGCCGTTACAGCCATTTGCTGCTAAGCAATTCACACAACTACTCTCCACGAAGGGAATTGACCCTCCTTCTGGCTGTTACAGCCATTCGCTGCTACCCCACTTTTCTTTTGGCTGCAATTATGGCTATTTTCCACCACATCAACAGTCTTGTGATAGATATTGGCTATCGCTTTGAGCTCACTATCCTTAATTTAGCACTTTAAAATAGGTTTGGGCTATTTTACTTAATGATTTTCGTTATCTGAAATTGTTTTCTATATTTTTAAATTGTTCCAAATTTTGGACCATTCTACTACTGATTTCTTAGTCGTGTTATTCATAAAAAATTTGGACTGTTTTATGACACATTTTTCAGTCTATAAGAGGATCCTTTCATTTGTCTATTCTTTATTATGTAAATTTAAAGGAATTTGGACTATTTTAGTGCCTAAATTTTCAGTCTCTTAAATTCCTTTGTCCTGATTGTTATTTTTTCGGTTGTGCACTCCAAAAATGACTTGGAGTATTTGATGGCATGATTTTCAGTCTCATCTGACAAATCCTGCCATCAACCCACTCCCAGTTGTTTAGTTCATAGTACTTGCTTTCCTGCAGCAATAACACTACCTTAGTAAGCAAGTCCGCCGCTCAGTTGCACTCCCACAGGACAGAATTAATCTGAGCAAAGGGTCTTGTTCTTCTGCACCCTGCAAATGTCCTTTATAAACGGCTTCCACTGCCAATAGCTCAAGTCCTCTAGAGAAGTTTTGTTCACATCAAGTGCCAGCATCTGCAAATCTGTTTCAATCATGATTGCATAGTCGCAATTGTTTGTAAGCGCAAGGCCTTTCCCAGTGGCATTGGCCTTGGCTACTTTCTTGGAGGGGATTCCCAGTGCCCGAGCAAACCAAAACACCAAGTGGTCATTCTCAATCCGACAAACACCACCTGCCCTCACAGGGCAGGATTCCTAATTACCCAATCTTTGAGAAATTTTGGACTATTTTACTACTGTCTTCTTTTGTAGTATCATGTACGGAAGTTTTGAACTATATTATCATATATGGTATAAAATTCAGCTTTCTTTCACTTGGTTGTTCTTGATTATGAAATTTGAATTATATTATGGCATAATTTTCAGTGTCTTAAGTGGATTTCTAGATTCTTAAATACAAAACATATATTTTACCCAAATTTTTGAGTATTTAGTTCTGTAGTCTGTTTTCTTTGTTGTATTATCTACATAAACTTTGGACTATCCGTTCACCTGACTATTCCAGATTAAGGAATTTCAACTATTCAGTGGGTTGTTTTTGAGCCTCTTAAGTTTAGTCTTAATGCTGATTCATTTTCATGGATAAGAAATATATTATTTCCCTCAATTTTGGATGAGTTTTATACATTTTTTTAAAGTAGATTAGGATTGTTGGCTGTGTTACAATAATGCATATTATTCTTGAAACTCAGGTAAAAGGAAATCTAGTTATCTATAGAAATTATCAGCTAAATTCCATAATTATTTCACACCAGCTTGATCGAGGATATGGTGCAATAATTAAGGGCCTAAAATGAATTTTTGTAAAGGCAGGGATAGAATGAGTGCTAGGTGTAGAAAGACCATCCTAGGGCAAACTGCCATTACAAGATGAATTGAGATGGTATATTTTCCAACTTTATTGGCAATGTATTCAAGTCTGTTTGAGGTTTGAAAAAGGAATCGAAAACAAAGGCTAGATTATCTCAAGGATTTTATGTCTGATATTTATGTTTTACTTATTGTTATATGTTTATGAATTCTTTTATAATTTGCATTTCTCGTATTTAATGTTTATAATTATCATTTATTTTATGTTTAATTTTCTTATGCCATTCGTGTGTATTTAAAACACATGCATCAGAAAATGATAAAATGTTTAAAGCTGTCTCTTGTCTATCTGCCATAGACATACAAGCATCATAATGATATTTATAGCCTTTAGAGCTTGCTGGCCAATGAAACCCAGAAGGAGCTTGATGATTTCATGTTAGTTATGCTGAAACATAGGAGTTGAAACTTTAATTTTGAAATATAATACAGGGTTGTTGTTTTAAAGGGTGGATATATCCTGATGAAAAAGTGTCATCACTATCATCAATCTATGTGCATCTGTATATGTACACAGAGAGAGACAGAGAGAGTATACATACATATATTGTAATTTATAAAGGTAAAAGCCCAAGGTAAAGGCTTTTTTTAGGTCATGCCAAGCCAAACACACACATATGTATACGTATGTGCATGCCTATTTCTGATGTTAGACAGCTCCACATGATGATAGGTTTTTGTTTGTGTGGGAGATTAGTTAGACTCAAATAAAATACATTTAAGTTATAAACTTAAAAATTCGGAACATTTGTCCGCTTGATGCCTATAATTCATTTCAGATGGCAGATTTAGTTGTTAGAGGCACGAAAAGGGTAAATACAAATTACATTTTTTTACATACCTGCGAAGTCATTCACTTAAATTGAAGCAACATTGCATAGATAAAATTTGTGTGACCAACATTTTGAATAATTTGCACTGGCCTTAGGCCTCCTTATGTTTTGAAAGCTGCTTGTTGTTGAAGTTTGTTTGGAAAAGAATATTTACATGTTAGATGCAAATTATGGTTTAATTTGTATGAAAAGATATTTAGTTAAAATCTATCAGATATGGTCTTTATACCTTTCTGCAGGCCATTGAATGTAATGTTTTTTTGCTTAGATCTATTGGCTTATCTTGGTATTCATGATGTAGTTAATATCAATGATCTCAAAATAATTGAGAAGTTGCATTTTGAGGAGGAGGCACTCTTGATGGATACATAGATTAATACTCCATATTTCAGACTCCACACTCTGAATGCAATCAGTTTGACAACAGGACCTGCATCACCATGCAGGAGTGCCAGACTAGAAAAATGTAGTAGATTGCACATGCCTACATAGATGAAAAGGTCACCTACCTTCGCAAAATAAGTGGACTGCTCTATTCATTTCGTATTCACAATTTCCACACCTATGACATAGTTATGGACAGTTTTCCTATAAGTTGGAGGATGTGATCGGCACATTATCTGTTATTTTATTCATTATTGTGTTCATTATGTGTTGTAAATATGCCGCTTGCTTAAAATTTTATGTAGCACCTTATGGTTAGTCAATTTATAATTACCACACACAAGTGCCACTTGGGGTTTGTAGTATCAAGATGGAGGGCATCAATAAAAGAGAGGGCAGACCTCCATAAAAAGGCCAGCTTGTGATTTCACATAAATGACCAGTCATTTGCTAGCGATTATCGAGGTCAATTGTTTTCAATAAGCCTTGTGTCCCTGCTACATGTCTGTGAGTTTTATCTAGATTTAATGCATGATTATGCATTCAATTGATTATTTTTGTAGTTCCTGTTTATATAGTTACGTCTTTTTCGATATGTGCTAGTGCATTTTGCTTATTATCTTTTAAAAGTAAAACATATTGCTTGCCTTAAAAATGCTCCTCATTTAATAGTTTTGCATAGTGTAGCATGTGGAGGTTCCAGTCCCTACTGCAAAGAAAGGCGAACTGTTGGTGAAGTTAGAGGCAACGAGCTTGAATCCAGTTGATTGGAAGATACAAAAAGGAGCAATTCGTCCTATCTTTCCATCTAAATTTCCTTTTATTCCTGGTATGTTAACAATTGTTCAAGTCAGTTCCCTTCGCTTTCTTTTCCATGTATCAATGGATTTGTTATAATTGATTTTGTTATTGAAAATTATTTATTACAAATTTTGGTTGCATTATCTTGATGTGGGCCATGTGGCTTGCTAGCCTTGGTAATTGGGTAGTCAGCCTAAGTAGATGCTACATGGAATGAAACCCCATATTTGATGTTCCTTTGTATTTAGTAATTTACAATAATTTCCCATGCTTTGATCATGGATGGATCTACAAAGTGCATTGGAAAAACACAGTACAATTATCACAATAGCTTAAAATATCCAAGTAAAATGATGTGACCCATTCTATGTGCTGCAAAATATGATATCTCAATCGCATTTCTGAAAGTAAAAATTGCCCTACAAGTTACTATTGGAAGAAATTAGCATGACATATTGTTGTGGCTTTTGAAGTGATAATAGAGTATCAAATTGGAACTCATGTAGCTTATTTTGATCTGCATCACAGGAGATGTTCCAAGGAAAGTACTCTAAATGAGGATTTACATGTATTTTATGTGTGTGCAGAATCAATATGAAACAATATTCAGTATAGAGAAAATAATAGAACTGAAACAAAAAAATCATAAATTTGTGCGTTTTGTATATGGCATACTCTTGAGGGAGATGTATGTCTGTTTATCAGTATCTGCTACCATCTGATACTATCTACTCATGCAGATATGTACATAATATTTTGAAGCTGTGAAGGCTTAAAGAACCATTGTGGAAGTTGAAACGGTTAAGCTTCCAAGTGTGACTCTTCGCCTTGTGACAGTTGCGCTGAATGATGTTAAAATTGATGGCCAACGCCTGGCCCATGGGGCATCTTGCTGTTCCTCTATCTCATGAGGGGAACCCCTTGAGTTATATAGGAGTTCCAACCCGTTAGGAACGAAGTGAGAAAGAACCGTGTGAAGAAGAGCCATGCCAAAAGGGGTTGCACAAAGGAGATCTGCATGAATGAGGAGTTGGGAGGATGCTGCACTATGTGGATGTCTGTGCGGAATGGCACGGGTTGGGCGGGATACATTGAGTTGCACAGAATGCGGGGTGCCCAAAACGCTCAAGGTGATAGTGCAGAATGGTGTGGCTGCCCTTGGATCACATTTTCTTTCAAAATACCATCCTCAAGTGGTTCTTAGAACAGGTTGAATGCCAAAATAGAAAAACAATTTGAACAAATCAGGCTGTACACCTGACTTAAGCCTCTCTAGGCACGCTTGAAAGACATGCCTCTAAGGATGGATGACTGTTATGCACATTGCATAGCCTTGGGACCAGAGGAAGGCAGATGAGAAGCAAAATGACCAAAAAGGATAAAAATAGAGTAGATTGGCTTCGCCAAAGAAACAGACAAAAAGGGGACTGATTAAGAAGGGGATAGTTGGACTTGATGAAATGGTAATGGGAAGGGAGTTCCCAAGTTCACCTAAATGCATATTCAAAGAGGGGGATACCAATTGTTGGACATGTGTCATGTTGTTGTCATTGATGTCGAAGGGTGTCTTGGTATGCTCAGGTAAGTGCATGATGTTGTCATTGATGATCATTGATGTCAAATAAGGTGAAATGAGTGAAGGTTGATTGGTAGTGAGGTGTTTTGGTGTCATGAAGTGTTGTAGTGGCATGGTGTCTTGGTGTATGCATGTTCTTGATGCATGTTTCAAGTAAGCAGGCGACGTGTATGAGCTTTAGAGGTTGTATGAAGGTTTCTGTGATGTTTAGCAGGTTCAGGGAGTTGTTAGAGGTGTTAGTGAGTTTGCAAGATGAAGCACATGTCAGTTTACTATGGCATGTGGTGATACAAGCCTAACTAGGCCTAATCCTAGACCTAGTGCAAGCATGGCATGAGGTATGAAGCAAAGTAGGCCAAGGCAAGTCAATGTAAGCATGTAAGGTGTGTTTTGAGAGTGCATAGCATGTGTGGAAGGTTTACAAGGCCATAATTAAGGAGTTTAGTGCATGTTCAAGGTCCTTTAGAAGCAAGATCATGAAGACAAGGTAAGAATGCATGGGCAAACCATGGTGCATGGTGAGTTTCAGAGCTAGCTAAGCATGTAAGAGCATCGGGGGATCATGAAGAAGGTCAATTGAGAGGTGTGAGCAAAATTTGAAGTCATGAATCAAGGTAAAGCATGAAAAGTTATTTTGAGCTCTACCGAGCTCTCAAAACAGTCTTTTCCGATTTGAGGGTCAACTTTAGATGCTCACCCACACGTGTGTGCTTTGCATGGGAGTTTGAGCTTTTGGGAAAAGTCAAGAGGTCTCCTAAGAAACTCTTTCAAGTGGAATGGTTTCATTTGGTCGTCAGATTTTTATGAACCACTGTTAAGAAGCCAAGTGGGTTTAAACCCTTCCTAAACCATAGTTACATAAGAGTGATAGACAAGATAAGAAGAGTTTGGGCATGTATTGGCATGGGAAGGCTAGTATGAAGGTTCAAAGATTTAGAGAATTCATGAGAGCTCATGTTGGTGGCATTTACTTGATCTCAGAAACCTCTAGCTTTGGAAATTTACAAGACCACAACAATTACTGTTCTACTTCCAATTCTTTGAAAATGACAGTTCTTAATGCTAGTGAATGAAATTTGAACTTAGAACTATTTTTGTAGTAAAGGAAAGATGACAATTTAGCGCACACACAATTTTTATCCTGAAACCCCAGATTGAGGGAAAACCAGTCGGGAAGGGCAATTGCTCTTTCTTTCCACTTATATATTGGCCAAATTTGGTGTCACCGCATTTCACCTTGAAATCTGAGACTACCCCATGTAAAAATTTTGTACTTTTAAAATAATGGGTCGTTTTGTGTTTTTATTGCCAGAAAATGTCTGTATTGCGTCAAGATATTCCCAAAGAGTCATATAAGCCAATTTCGCCAAATACCCAGATGCCCAAACTCATTATATTCTGTCATTGCTAGGTTTGTTTATGGAAATTTTTATTTAATTATTTTAAGCCCCGTTTGAGGTAAATTGTGCTCCGGTTTAACCCTGTTGAGGTTTTACATGTCAATATTCCCATATACCAGTAGGGTTTCCACCAGGAATGAATCTTGGGCTTTATCTGTGACTTTTGACAACGTTTTGCGTTTTTGTTATTTTTCTCGTATTTTTTTGTGAAATTCCCCTAGGTCAATTCCTTTGCCAGTTCAGTCTGTTTTCTTGCCTGGAGTATCTGGAAATCATCTACGGATGTCATGCCAAAAGGAATTTGCCACAGGAAGTCTGGTTCTCTCTAAAAAGACGAAGTCATGCACAAAAAGGCCTCTTCTGGGCAGGTCGCATTTTTGGGAAAGGAAGGTTTTAAGCTACAATGGGATTTTTGGTAGCAACAGGCAGGTGGGAATTTTGTACTTGCTTGGTAGGGTACTTTTTCCCATGGGAGCAAAGTCACTTAAGTCATAATGGGAAAATTAGAGGCAACAGGCAAACGGGAATTTCTTACTTGCCTTGCAAGGTGAAAATTCCCATTGTGAAATAAAAGAAAATCACTTAAGGCATTGATGGGAATTTCTTACCTGCCTTGCAGGTAAAAATCTCATTATGAAAGTCAAACAACTTAAGTGGACCATGAGATTTTTGGAGTTGCGGTGTAGGGTGAATAATCCCATTAGAAATTGACTTTTAAAAATAGAAATCAGCCATGTCAAAAAGTGCGACCCCTTTTGGAATAGAAGGATAACTTTAATTGCATTTATTAATTGTTTCTATTCCTAATTTTGGTGCCCAAGCATGAGGAAAAGTCAACACAGGATGAGAGGATAAAGGAAATTGGAAATAGAATTCTAAAATTAAATAAATTTAATTTATTTAATGCAGCCCTCTATCATGCAAAAAAGTGCGACCCACCTAGAGGAGGAATAATACTTTTTAAAGTATTTATTGATGGAATTAATTCCTATTTTTGGCGCATGAGGTCAAAGCATAGTGTGAAGTCAATGTGGACTGGAAGTAGAAAGCTAAAATTAAATAAATTTAATTTATAATGGCAGCCATGAGCATGCACAAAATAAAGGCGCCCAAATTGAAGAGAAAAGCATGTTTATTAATTAATTAATTGCCGAATAGGAGAGACAATTATTAATTATAGAATGATGAGGGTTATATAAGCATGGGTTGCCATATTAATGGAGTTATTAATTTTTAGCAAAGGAGTGCAGCCTAGACAATTTTGGCGCCCAAAGGAGGAGGATTTTTGCTCGAAAAAGGTGTTTTTTTGCCGGAAAGCTTCAAAGTTTGGCGCCTAGGGTTGGAAGAGCTTGATTTAAGTTTGATTAATTGTCTGCATATTATTACAGGTGCCCAGGTTAAGTTACAAATATTTATGCTTGCTTTGCATGCAAGCAAAACCTCAAATTTTAGGGCAGCAGGCTTTATATGCAGATTTTTATGATAAAAATCAAGTGTTCATGCTCCGGATTCCGTCTTTGTCTAAATTAATTGCAGGTATTCATTACAGGTGCTTATTTAATTGAAAGGGAGCTTAAATCAATGTCAGACACATTGAATATATCCTCCAATCAAGAAGTTCCCGTGATCTCGCACCAATTGTAAAAGAATTCTCGCATAATTAAAAGAAAAAGAGTTGCTCAAACGAAGATTGCTCTGGCCATGGCGAAACATGATGAAAGAAAAGGATCAACAGAATCATGCATAGCTTCCGATCTAGATTTCAGATTCGATTCGCATCCGCATCCGATCCGATCCATAATCGCAAAGGCTTCATCCTCTTGTTTCCAATGTAGCCCGTGAAGAAGTCAGTGCATGGAGAATTCCTTCCAGGACCTTGTGCATGTTCTCCAAATCTTCCAGTTGAAGCCTTCATTGAATTTGCATTCACTCGAGTGTTTTCCAGAATTTTTAATTGCTCATATGCAATTAAAAATAAAAATGATGAGTTATTTACGACAAACATTGCACTGATGCATGTACTGGAGAAGAACTACAAAAGCTTCAAGGATAAGAAGGAAGACAAGGCAAAGGCAACACTCGTAAGCAAAATTCCAGATCCAGCCGCTTCCAGATCTGCTTCTAGATCCAATATGGTGAGAATCAAGGGCAAAAGAATCAACTGCATGCATAATATAAAAAAGAACAAGACTACAAATTTTCCTCTTTCTTCTTCTTTCCCTCCAAAAGTAATTGAGCGATCAATTAAATTATAAAACTTAAGTGATTGGTTTAAAAGCCATTACTTGAAGAAGTCAACTACTTGGAAATAGGTGGCAGACATGCAAAATAGAAGGTTCTATTTTCAGTTGCAAATCATGCATGTCATGCAAAGAGGAATTCCAGGAGGGAGATTGCCAGTTGTTTCCTTTACAACTTCCACATGTGCTAGTTCACTAAAAGCTTCCTACTTGTAATTTCCCCTCTACATTCTATAAGTAGAGGAAGAACCTTCGGGTAAAGGATCATCGAAATTTGTAAGCATTCTTGTGTTCCAGACTTTGTGCTGAAGCCCCTGATAGCTATTTGAAACAAAGGAATAGAAAGGAGCAGATTTCTGGAGAATTTTGTGTCACAAAGGCATTTTGTTTCTAGCTTATTGTCTTAGATCTACTTATATATTTTGTGTTATTCTAGATCTAGATCCGAAAAGTTTGCCTTTGCTTATAATTCGTGTGTTAATATCTATTGGTTTTGTCTATGTGCATGCAATTAACTCGTGATTTATTGATTGGCTGCACATCTTCCTTTTTTTTCCTGTTTTTTATTATTTTCCTTCTTCATTAGATATTTCCTTTCTTTAACAGCTTACTTGCTGCAAAACTATACAACTATGGTTCATGAGCTGCATGGTTAAAGTAATACCCCCAAATAGATACTAGCATATTTAATTGACAAATTTTACACTGAGCCTCACCGGTAAATGAGAGAGATTTATCTTATGATTGCCTAGGTTTTCAGCTATGCAGAAAATCTAGCCAACAAAATTACAAGAAGATACATATTACAATAAGATGAACGAAGATAAACAATGTCAACACCTCCCTTTTGTACTTGCTTGCTCTGTTCTCACACCTTACTTCTACAAAACAATTCCACTTCAATGGTTTATTTCTCACTTTTCTTCATTCTAACTTCGATGCCCCAAAACCACTTGTTCTTCTTGTATTTATAGTTGCTTCCCATGTCCTCTCGCACACGGAGGATAGGAAGGGTCGTGTAAGGAAGAGACACAATCCGAATGTTCCAAATTTGCAAGCATCGCTCGTGGCTCTGTTTATTTTTCCGTTCATTAGTGAGAGGACTTCCGTGTTTGTAGGATCGGCGGTTACGCAATCGCCATTTTTGGGCGGTTTCATAACCACAGACCGCATCGTAGTAGGGGTGGTTACGCAACCGCTACTCTGCACAGAGTGGCGGCTTCAGAACTTTATAGTCCGTTCCTCATTACATCTCGATTTTTCTTCTTCGATTCTAGCTATTATGATGAAGTGGTGTTTCTTTAGATCCCTATGGATCACACCTCCCCGCTCAGAGGCTTTTGGTCCCATAAAAGATTAGTGGGGGAGTAGATGAGGAAACAATTCCCTCACTTTTTCCTTTGAGTACCACTGGACTTGCCTTGGTGTCTTTCCTCGAGTCCAACCTACGCCAAGACTCTTGTGGACCTCTTCTTGTCTCTTTGATTTTCTCGTGTAGAACTACGTCCTCCTCCACCCGCCTCGTGAGTCCAAGACGCAATCTTACTATGGAAGGTAAAGAATCGACATTCTTCTTCTTCATCAAGCATGGATGGCTCATATAGGTGTAAGTTCTCACAATTTAGTCCCGAGTACATCCGCATGAAATCTGGCAAGTCAAGCTTAAGGCATTTCTCGAACTTGCTCCAAAGATAGTGAAGGGTCCATACCGTAGTGGCTTGAGTTTCCTTTCTTGGCCTTGTAATCTCTCCTTGCTCAAGTAAAGCCAAACTTTGTCTCCAACACGAAGTTTGTGCTCTCTACGATGCCGATCGTGTCTAGCTCTATACCTAGCTTGAGGTTTCTCCAATTGTTCTTTCACCTTGAGATGGATTTGCCGGATCCTCTCAACGAACTTTGCTGCTCTAGTCACCTCTGAATCATGTATCTCCCCTTCTTCATGCTACCCAACCGCTATGTCTAGTGGATTGGTAGGTAGATATCCTAAGCATGCTTCAAATGATGACTGTATAGGGGATGTGTGTACTGCCTGGTTATAGGAATGTTGAATGTAGGCTAAGGACTCATCCCAAGTCTGTGGATATTTGCTATTATATCCTCTAATCAGCTGCACCAAAGTCATGTTCACCACCTCCGTCTTCCCATCTTTCTATGGATGGAAGGTCGTGCTCCTCTGATAACTTGGTGTCCATGTTGTCCCACAAAGTAGTCCAAAACTTCCCCAAGAATCTAGAATCTCTATTAGAAACAATAGACATCAACAAACTAAAATGCATCCATACATTAGCAAAGAATAGTTTAGCTGCCTCATATGCTTTTATTGTCTTTTTACATGCCAGAAGAACACACAATTTGCTAAATCTATCAACAACCACATATAGATAATCATGGTCATGTTTAGACATAGGTAGTCCTACAAAATCCATAGAAATATCTTCCCAAGGACGAGTAGGGACTGGTAAAGGCATATACAAACCTTCCTTCCTGATTTTAGGCTTGCTTGTACAACAAAGTTTACATCCTCTTATGAATTTAGATACTTCTTGCATATTTTGCCAATATATCTTTGCAAGGGGGCCATGGTCTTGCCAACACCAAAATGTCACGCTACTTTTGAGGTATGTGCTTCCCTCATCAATAGAAGCCTTTCTTCTTTTGGCACACAAAAGCTTCCCCATCGGTAGAGCAACCCATCTTTGAGATAACAATCTTCAATACCCGTCTTTTCAGCCCCTTGAGACTACAACTATTGATATGTTACCCCAAAATCTTTGTCTTGAGCATACGCCTCTCCGTACACTTCCTTCATGAAGGGCTCAAAATGAGAGATAATGGCCAAACTAGAGATTTTCTCTTGTGTGGGTGGCCTAGACAACATGTCTGCCACCAAATTTGTGCTTCCTTTCTTATATTTGATCACCAAATGGAACTGCTTTGAAGGAATCCCATCCACTTGTAGTGCCTTGCATGCTGCAATTTAGACTGTGCTTGCAAATACTAGAGAGGTTTGTGGTCAGTGTGCACAATAGTTTCTTTACCCAATAAATAATGTTTCCATTTCTTAATTGCTCCTAACTAGTGCATACATTTCTTTATCATATATTGAATATCCCTTAACTACTGAGTGAAAGTTTCATAATGATAACATACTGGCTTACCTCCTTGTAGCAACACTGCTCCCATAGCATAATCACTGGCATCTGTCTCTACTTCAAAGGGCTGCTGCAAATTAGGAAGAGCAAGTACTGGAGCATGACTAATCTTGTATTTTAATAACTCAAAAGCCTGATCTTGTTCCTTACCCCCAAAAAACTTTTACTCTTCACCGCCACTCATGTGTAGAGGTGCTGCAATAATGGAGAAGCCCGAAATGAACTTCCTCATGTATTGTACTACTCCCACAAAACTTCTAGTCTCTGTGGCTCCCATTGGTGTTGGCCAATTGGTGATGGCTTCCACCTTCTTCGGATCCACTCGTAGCTCTCCTCCTCCAACCACGTGCCCAAGATAGACAAGTGACTGTTTGGCAAATTCACACTTCTACATGTTGCATAACAGCTGTTTCTCTTTGAGAACTTGTAAGACTTGCTGCAAATGTGTGAGATGTTCCTCCCATGTGGCACTAAAAATCAGAATATTGTCTAGATAAACAATGACACATGAATCTATGAATTCCCGCAATACATCATTCATCAATCTCATAAATGTAGCGGGTGCATTACTTAAACCAAATGGAAGTACTAACCACTTATACAAACCCTGCTTTGTTTTGAAGGCGCGCTTCCATATATTCTCCTCCATCCCGACTTGGTGATAACTCCGACTTGAGATCCAACTTTGTGAAGAACTTTGCATGCTGAAGCTGGTCCAAGAGGTCATCTATGTATGGGAGTGGATATCTGTTCTTTATGGTAATCTTGTTCAAAGCACGGTAGTTGATGCACATTCTCCAAGAACCATCCTTCTTTTGCACCACCACAATATGCGAACCGCATGGCGAGGTGCTTGGGCATATTACCCCTTGGTCTAATAGCTCTTGGAGTTGTTTCTTTACCTCTATACTCTCCAACAAGGATTGCCTATACAACCCGATATTTGGTAGAGGGGACTTCGGCAACAGTTGAATCTCATGTTTTACCTCTTGTTTTGGTGGTAACCCACTGGAGTCTGAATACTTCCTAAAAAGACTGAATAATGCTATCCAAATCCTTCATCCTTTTGTTAGAAATATCTGAAATTTCTACCCCATCTTGCTTATCTTTCAATAAAAGTAAACAAAACTGATTATGATTTGCCTGAATTAGTCTCTTTGCTTGGTTAGCACTTACCATAACAATTTTTGTCTTATGCTAGTGTGCTCGATGTTGTAACGATTCCATCCTTGACCCATCTCATGAATATAGCATTCTTGATATATAAGTAAGGACTCCCGAAAAGAACATCAAATGCATCAAGGGAATAACACCAACTTCAATACATCTATATACCGAGAATTTATCCAAAACTTGAACTTGCATCTTCTTGTTACCTGAATTTCTACCCCTTCTTCACCCATCCCAAAGGATAAGGATGTGGATGCTCATAATTTTCAAGACCAAGCTTCTTTACAACCGCATCAGAAATCAAATTAGATTGAGAAGCAATATCAACTAAAGCATTTACCTTAGTTCTCTTGATTTGGATTTTGATCTGGAATAGCTTACTCATCTCTTCCTCTTGTTCTTGGTTGTCCATGTTGGTGGTCAGTGCATCCAAGCCTCTTGTCTACATCAAAATCATCCTCTATCTCTACCTCCCCATCTGTCTTTACAAGCTGTCATGGATTTATTTGAATCCTTGGTTCGGTTCTTTAGGTGTAATTCGGAGTTAACTTCCAACATGTAGCGTCAGTATGACCATTTATATCACAATTCTTACAAAAATTCTTAGGATCTTTACAAGTATTCAAAGTAACGACGGCTTCTTTACCTTTCCTTTCCATTTACCTTTGTTACTTGTTTGTCCCTACTCTTTCTTTGGACTGATTTGTTGACTGCTTTGCCCTTGATTCCGTTTCTCCTTGCTTCTTTTTGTTGTCAATGTAATATGCTTGCACATATGCTTCATTGAGATCCTTGGGCTTTGTGGAGATGACCTTCCTTCAAGGTGAGTGTGGAGTCCTCCCAAATACTTGGTCATAATATCCTTATCCTCCAAGTCCATATTAAGCAACATGGCTTGTCTCCGAAACTCCGTAGTATAATCCTGCATACTTTGACCACTCGCCTTGTCTCAAATACGCCACTTAATCATTCGGTCAGTCTTATGGCCAATAGGATAAAAGTTAGCTCTACAATTATTTAAAACCCTCCCAAGATCTTACAATAAGACGTTTCTTCTTATCACAAGTGGCTAGATGGGTTTCCCACCAAACCAGAGCATGTCCTTCCATTTTGAGATGTGCAAAGGCGATCCTTTGTGCCTCAATAACATCAAGAACACTAAACTAAACTTCCAATTGTTTTAACCATTTATCAAACAATTCATCTACTTGTCCTTCAAAGTTTTTTATCTTAATTTTAGTTTCAACTTTAAAAGGAGCAATCAAATTTTACCTTCTCTCTGCGAATCGGAGTTTCTTCTTCACGCTTTTCCACATCATCTTCCTCTTTATGGCTCTTTTCTATGCCAAACTTTTCGCCAAAGCTCGAACCACCGAGTCCATGGAATCTTGCTTAATCAAAACCGTCTTTTGCAGATCTGAAAGTTCTTGTTGATGTCTATACAAGCTATCCATCATAGTTTCCAAAGATCTCAATTCTACGTACCAAGTTCTCTTTCTCCATTTGATCTCGACTCTTTGTTTCCACTTCTTCGTAGATATGTCCGATCTCAATGTAAAACTTCTTTGCCTTTAGACCTAGTCATTTTCATACAAATCACAAGAACGAATACCACAATCCTGGATAATAATCAACTCTGATACCAAAATGATTTGTAAACCTCTATAGCTTTGGGAATTTACAAGACCACAACAATTACTGTTCTACTTCCAATTCTTTGAAAATGATAGTTCTTATATGCTAGTGAATGAAATATGAACTTAGAACTATTTTTGCAGAAAAGGAAAGATGACAATTTAGCGTGCACACACAATTTTTATCCTGGAAACCCCCAAATTGAGGGAAACCAATCGGGAAGGACAATTGCTCTTTCTTCCCACTTATATATTGGCCAAATTACAAGAAGATACAAATTACAATAAGATGAAGGAAGATAAACAATGTCAACACCTCCCTTCTGTACTTGCTTGCTTTATTCTCACACCTTACTTCTACAAAACAATTCCAACTTCAATGGTTTCTTTCTCACTTTGTTTTATTCTAACTTTGATACCCCAAAACCACTTGTTCTCCTTGTATTTATAGCTGCTTCCCATGTCCTCCCGTGCACTGGAGGATAGGAAGGGTCGTGTAGGGAAGAGACACAGTCCGGACGTTCCAAATCCGCGATTGTTCGTGGCTCAAGTAATTTTTCCGCTCATTAGTGACAGATCACCGGTGTCTGCAGAGCGGCGGTTACGTAACTAACGTCGAGCAGGGGGCGGTTACACAACCGCTACTCTGCACAGAGTGGCGGTTCTGTAACTTAACAATCTGCTCCTCTTTCTATCTGCTTTTTCTTCTGATTTTGGTTGTTCTGATGAAGTGGTGTTTCTTTAGATCCCTATGGATCATTTGAGGGTTCCAAGTGTGATAGTAAGCTACTAAAAACCCTTGTTTTGTGGGAATTTGCATATACAAGCATGTGTCATGCAGGTATCATCATGAAAGGCCAATTATGGGAGTTAGCTTGGGATATGTGCCAAATGCTCATGAAGAGATTTGGATAGGTTCTGTGGAGAAAATGAGTGAAATCCTTCTTCTAAGTTGACCTATATCGCTAATTGCCTAAAGGGTTAAAACTAGTCATGGAGGTCCAAGATGTTTTTGATAGAAATGCATATCAGAAGCAGGATCTAGCAATGTTGTTTGAGCATGGATAGCTTGTTGAGGTTTGATATAATGTGTTTGAGCTCTTGGTGTGATTAGATGAGGTGTTATCATGCTTAAGCCCTAACAGCGTAATCAACCCTATTAGACTTGCCAAGGTGGTTGGAACAAGTATGCAAGTGTTGAAATTCTCCATGTAGCATATACATGTGAGTGTGCTTAAGGAGTGTTAGGTCCCCGGTGAAGTGTCAGTAAGTGGTGGTTGTGCTTGGAAGTTGCCCCTGGAGGTGTTAGAGATCAGATTCCTCAAGACTAATTCTTGAGTCCTAATAGCAGTCTTAGTAGTTTTAGAGAAGGATGCATTTTGGGGTCTTACGCCTTGATCGATGATTGGTGTGAGTTGTATGAGCTAGCTGAAGATGAGAACTTTTTAGTGATGTGCCATATGATGCTTGACAACATGATTTGATATGTGAAGTTGCTCAATTTCAAGAGTGTTATTTATGTGCTTGAGACTTAATCGGTGGTATTGGCCAAATGGAGTGAGTCATGATGAAGATGGAGGTTCCGTGAGGTTCTTGTGCTTGTAGATGATGTTAAAAGGTTGTTGGTGACTTGTCTTGAGCTGATGGAGTCTTAGTTGGGCTTCCTCATGTGTTTGAAATTCAAATTGTGACCGTTGAGAGAGTGGCTTGTGTTTTAGGCCTAGTTGTGCAAGTTTGAATAGTTAAGCTTATGCCGACCTATATGGTCCTCTTATGTAACTTACTAATGATTGTAAAGGGTGTATTTATGTTGTTTATGACCGACCTTGAATGGTTGTGTGGTCCTTTGCTGACCTATATGCTTTTGGGCAAGTGTCATGTATATAAAGTGAAGTGTAAAACTCATTTGAGTTAGTGAAAAGCATGAAGGTTTGAGCGAGCAAGAGGAAGTGAAAGAAGAGGTTAGAGGGCCCTAGAGCACAGCTGAGAAGAGGCATGCAAGGTTGAGAAGAGAAGAAGAGCAGAGCTTCAAGGTCATATGACCTAATCAACACATTTTGGTGCATGTATAAGCGAAGAAGGAGAAGGCATGGTTTGAGAGGTGTATGAGTGGAAGGAGCTGGAAAAGTGATCACAATTAATTGTTGGAGCAACAAGTTCATCAAGTGATCTTCATATTCAAGTGGCTAAGTTGGTGCTTGGTCATCTTAGGGGGTTGTAGCCTCCTTATAGAGTTGGTGCTCTACTAAACTAGGGGTTGGTGCTCCTTGTCGGGTTAGTGCCCATCTAAAGAAATCTCTTGTGATGTGTAATATTCACTTGAGTCCTTTGTGTTGAGTAATATATGCAAAGGTTCAGTGGGTTTTCTTCCCCTTGAGGGTTTCCCACTTTATATCTTGTGTTCATGTGTTCTCTCTTGCTTCATGTTCTTGTGGATGGTTGTTTCATGATTAATAATCTCACATTGGTTAATGAATGTTGAATGGATGCTTTGAATGATGTATGCAAGTTAAGATAATTGGATTAAAAGTCTTAAAAGACTCGATTCACCCCCTCCCCTCCCCTCCCCTCCCCTCCCGCTCGGTCATTGTGCTTCCAACAATTGGTATCAGAGCAAGGTCCTTTTGAAGCAAGTTTAACTACTTAAAGGAGATCCTTTGAAGCACAAAATGGGCAAGTTGGAGAAAGGTCATGAGAAGCCATGTGGAGTTGGTAACAACTGTGTTTATGATGACAATGGCAATGAAGAAGTTATAGTTGACTTAGAAGCAGAGTTGGTACTCCAAAGAAGGAAGAATCTCAAATTAGAGTCAATCATCAAGGATCTTGAATTTGAAATGAGAACTTTGAAGACAAAAATAGTGCAAGTATCTCAAAGAGTCAAGGTTTTTGAGAAGTTAGAGAAGAGCTCGATGCTCTAAAGGGCATCTTGAATGGTCAAAGGGCACAAGATGATAGAACAGGTCTTGGGTACAATGGAGATGATAAGAAGTTTGTAATACCCACCATGACGCAAGTCCTAATTCCAACAAGGGTCAAAATGATGGTCTCTATGTCAAGGACTATTTCAAGAACAATGCAAGGTCTAATCCTATCAAGCTATAATGTCCCTTTTTTCCACTTGAGGATCATTATTTGGACTTCTTGCCATTCCTTCTCCATGGCAAAGAAGTAGAAGAGTTGGAGAAGAACAATGAGCTTCCATTTGCTTTCGTTTTTCTAATTTTTATGTTTTCTTTTTAGTGTTTTCCCTCTTAATGCAGGTTGGCTGGGTTAAAGACAATAAAAGAAGCTTAATGAAGGAATATAACATCTCTTATGGGTCGGCCTTATCTTTCTAAGCTTTGGCGCCAAAGGAAGATTATATAAGGAGTCTTGGGACCTCATTTGGGCATCGAGATTTTGGCGCATTGTCCAATTTGGGCACTGTGAGCTTGTTGCTCCATGTTCTTCCACTTGAGGACGAAAACCCTTCCAAAGGGGTTCATGGAGGACGAAAACCCTTTAACATTGATTGAGAGTGAAGATTATTGCAGATTTGAGGAGAATACATATTCAAATTTTTATTAGTATTGGGCAGCCTTCCCTAGGTGGAACGACCTACCTTGGAGAGTGGTTTGATGCCCTAGAAGGCATATTATTGATATTTCACTTCATAATCTGATTTGCCATATTTTATAAAGCTGGAATCTCCATTTTGGTGATTTTTGGCAAGGGTTTACTATTTTTCCTAGCCCTCGGTTTTGGCTAGTTTGCTGCTGATTTTAAATAATTAATTCCAACCGTGAAATCAAATATTCTTTCAATCTTTTGATGTGTTTATGATCAATAAATATTGCCGTGGCTAGAATAATTGTTTTGTGGCATTATTCATTGATTTGCTTGGTGAAAAGTGGTTTTTGAATTCCATAAACAGTTTGTTACCCTTGTAGATTTCTGATTTCAGATTTATTTCAGTTTGTTGATTATAACAATGTGACTTGCTAATATTGGGGTTGGATCTAAATTCCTTAATTTTTAGTTTTGTCCCCAAAAGGGATATTACAAAGTGGTATCAGAGCTCGGATCTTCAAAGGCCTAGGGTTTCAGTGGAAGAAGGCAACAAGGGTTTGATACTATCAAAGAAGGAGAACAATATGGACTCTCAAGAAGCCAAAGTTGACAAGTTGATTGCCGGCCAAGGGAGACTTGTGGATACAATGGATTTTCTAGCCCTATCCCTCCAAAGGATCATTGAACCTAGGGTTCAAAATGGTGATGGTAGCTCAACTGGAGCTAACAATACATGGCGACCAATGGGATCAGCCTGAGGATCCGTTACAAAGCCCACTTTCCTTCCTAGGGAAGAAGTTATTCCGAGAGGAAGAAACAAGGCCTACCACTAGATGGAACATCGCTGCAAGTATGAGGAGTATATGGCTTTACCAAGGGAAATTCGTGAGGCTATTTCACTCGCTGAATTCATTGGAGTGAATCGAGGAAGACCTAGGCCCAAGCCTAGACATCACATGCCACACAAGCAACATGAAGAAAGCACGAAGTTTGATGAAGAGGGGGTCAAAACCCCAAGTTCGCCATGCAATAATGGAATCATTGAGGAAGAAGGGTTGGTGATCAAGGGACCTAAGGCCATGACACTTACACCCATTCCAAAGAGTCAACAACATGAGGTAAAAATTGCTCATTCTGTGGTTAATACTGAAAATGTTTTGACATGTGATGAATCCAGAGATGAAACAAGGGGTGTGGAGCAAGAAGGGGAAGAGAAAGGGCTGGTTGGAAACCCTTCTCCAAAGAAACATGATGACAATAAGATTGCTGGTCTGATTATAGCAGCAGTCACTAAAGAGCAAAGTGGTGATGGAGTGGACCTTGGTAAGAGCTATGAAGACATTTCAAACACACACAAACAAGGCAACTGAAGGTTTGGAGGTAATTCAGATTTATTTCTTTATGCCATGCCATTTCGGATTTATGATCATGGGAATTTTGTTAACCTTGGGGCAAATATGATGCTCCGAAGCAAATCATGGCAAATGGGTAGTCTTCATGATGCTACATATGATGAAAATTCTGATTTGCATAGGGTCCATGGACCAAGACTTTTGAGTGACCTTGTTGGGGGTCACATGGATGAAGAAGGTGCTTTTCTGGGTGCCTATGATCATTTTCAGTTTGCTGGAATTTCCAGAACAACAGTCAATAGGAGGCAGATTTATGGTGCCCATGATTACGGTAAGAGCTACGAGTTGCCCTATGTGAACACCATCAAGATATGGTTGAAGCCAAGGCAGAAGAAGCTTCATTTGCTGATTATGAGGAGAAGAAGAAGGCTGATTTCAACTCAGAAATTCTGAGTCACAAGATTGGGAATATGGAGGATGTTTCGATCACTCCTCATCCGACATGGGAAGGTAGATATGTGGTGGACAACCCAAGGTATGATGGAAATCACACTTTATCTCCTTTTATATTGCTGCCATACTTATGTCTTTTTGGGAAAGTTGTTAAAGATCACATGCCAAGTTTTGGTGATGATATGAAGAACTTGTGGGATGACACATGGCATTTAGATATTCCTTGCAAGGGTACATGGTTCCGGTTGACCTCTTGCATTGTAGAAAGGAAGTCTATGATATTCTTACCCCATGCACATGGTTAAAAGAAATTTTGATGAAGGATTATTTTGAAATCATTATGTATGCTAACAAGGTTATGAAGGATTCTACCCTCCAAGGACAAGGAGCCACGAGTTTGATTAATGGTGAAGACACTCATGATTCTATTAATGAGTGCTTGGTGGCACAAGTGGGATTGAAGGTTGAAGACTTCAAAGGATTCATTGTGAAGTTAGCGGATGGTCACTCTATGCAACATACCAAGAGGTGTTCTCAACTCCAAGTTGCATTGGAACCATATAAGGTATGTGCTGATTTCTATGTGATGGCTGATTTGGGTATCGTGCTTGGAGTTCAATGGTGGCATTCGTTGGGAGAGCTCACTCTCAACTATCAACGCATGGAGATAAGCTTCATGGACAAAGGTAAAAAGATCACTTTGCAAGGTATGCTTCCGGAAACACTTCAAATTAGTTATTTGGTGGAAGATACTATTTCATGGGAGTCACATTTCTGTTCTTTATCTAAAATTACAGCGGATTGGAAATCACTAATTTCAGCTGAGTATGTAAAGAACAAGTTTGCTAATGATGTTTTTGAAGGAGAAATAAGTAAGAAAGATACAAGGTGATGGATGGGCTTATCCTTTAAAAAACCAAGTCTATTTGGTACCCGAATCAAGGGTGAAGAACAAGATCTTGAGGGTTGTTCATGATACTCCATGGGTTGATCATCCGGGCCACTTCATGAGACATGACAAGGGTGAAGGTAAAAATTTCAGTTTTTCTCCTTGCTTATGGAATTTGATGAAAGAGAATGCTAACATGACATGTTTAAGGAAGCATAAGTTTGAAGGGAATTCTGATTTTTCTCTCTATGGATTGTTAACCCATGGTTCCATGAGAGAACCAAAAGAAGTAAGGGCAAAAGGAAACAATTATGATAAACTTGCAGCTGTTCACATGGCCACCAAAGAGGAGAATGATGGTTCTATCTTTCAGTTTTATGACCCCATGATGAGGTATGGATTTTGTTTAGACTACCTTGTTTTCATTTCAGCTGAGTCACACAATGTTTGGGGGTATCTAGAGATCCAAAATTTAGAGAAACTTTCCCTCAAAAGTCACATGGAGTTTGAGTTCCACTTGAAGAATGATGAAATCAAAATTCATGGGAATGCCAAGGAGGTTGAATCTCTCAAGTTTAAGGCCAAGATAACTGCTGATTTTAATTGTAGGCCTGCTGTTCCTAAATTTTCAGCATATGTAAATCAAATTTCAGTCCTCACTTTATTCATGGAGTTGCTCTTCTTTGTGAAATTTTAGTCTGGTAGTTGTTATACCATGATTATAGGACTGAATTTGCAAAAATCAGATTTGGGGCTGCCATTAGCAGCCATGAACAGCAGTGTATTTTCATTTTTTGAGTGCATTCCCTCATGGAATAATGAGGAAGGAAGATTTCAGTTGAATGGAGGAATAAAATCAGATTATGATATGTTATTTTCAGACTTGTACATTCTGATTTTTGAAAGAGAAATGCATGATTACAACTGTTTTTGGGACAACACTATTGAAGTTAAGGGAAAGCCTATTGTGGTTGTGGATGCTTTATCAAGGATGCCATCTCCTACTTCATTAGAGGATGTGGAACTTCAAAGTGAGGGGAATGAAGAGTACGGGGCAGCAGATACATTGGGTTTGCAATTGCTTGGGGACAAACAATTTTGGGAAGGGAGGACTGTAATGTCCCTTTTTCCACTTGAGGATCATTATTTGGACTTCTTGCCATTCCTTCTCCATGGCAAAGAAGTAGAGAGTTGGAGAAGAACATTGAGCTTCCATTTACTTTCGTTTTTCCAATTTTTATGTTTTCTTTTTAGTGTTTTCCTCTTAACACAGTCGATCAAGTTAAAGATGATAAAAAAACTTAATGAAGGAATAACATATTTCTTATGGGTCGGCCTTATCTTTCTAAGCTTTGGTGCCAAAGGAAGATTATAAAAGGAGTCTTGGGACCTCATTTGGGCATCGAGATTTTGACGCATTTTCCAATTTTGGGCATTGTGAGCTTGTTGTTCCATGTTCTTCCACTTGAGGACGAAAACCTTCTTGTGTGGCTTCCTAGAAAGACGAAAACCCTTCAACATTGATTGAGAGTGAAGATTATTGGAGATTTGAGGAGAATACTTAATATTCAAATTTTTATTGGTATCGGGCAGCCTTCTCTAGGTAGAGCGACCTACCTTGAGTGTTTTGATGCCGTAGAAGGCATATTATTGATATTTCACTTCATAATCTGATTTGACATATTTTATAAAGCTGAAATCTCCATTTTGGTGATTTTTGGCAAGGGTTTACTATTTTTCTAGCCCTTGGTTTTGGCTAGTCTGCTGCTGATTTTAAATAATTAATTCCAGTTGTGAAATTAGATATTCTTTCAATCTTTTGATGTGTTTATGATCAATAGATATTGCTGTGGTTAGAATAATTGTTTGGTGGTATTATTCATTGATTTGCTCTGTGAAAAGTGGTTTTGAATTCCATAAACTGTTCGCTGCCCTTGTAGATCGTTGGTTTCAGATTTATTTCAGTTTGCTGATTATAAAAATCAAACTTACTAATATTGGGGTTGGAGCTGAATTCCTTAATTTTCATATTTGTCCCCAAAAGGGATATTACACAGGCAACCTAATGCAATGAGGTATGAGAAGTCTTTTCATGGTTATTGTTATGCTTGTAATGAATTTGGTCATAGGGCAAGAGAATGTGAAAGAAGGTTCTCAAGGAATAAGTATTCATGGGATTGTGAAATCTCCTTCAATGACTACTATTATGCATGCAATGAATATGGTCATAGGGCTATGGATTGTAGAAGGAAACTTATCTCATATCAGTCAAGAGGTAAGAATAATGTTGTGTGCTATAATTGTTAGAATACTGGTCATATAACAAGATTTTGTCTTGATAGGTCATCTAGACAAAATAAGAATGTTCAAGAAGGAAGACAAGTCAAAAAGATGTACACCAAAAGATCTGAACTTGTGAGTGAAGTGAAGAATGAGCCAAAGCATGTCATGAGAATAGAATCTGAAGACAAGGAACCAAAATCAGTCAAAGAAGAACAAAAACAATCAAGACAATCAAGAAATTTGATCATGAAGATCCAGCTAAGGAGGATGAATCAAAGGCAGTGGAGCATAGCATGAAGTCTGATCCTGTAAAATCAGTCAAAGAAGTGTCAAGTTCAATCAAGAAGCCAAATGTTGTAGACAAGGCTAAGAAGGAGGAAATCAAGATAGTCAAGCCTAATTCTGATATGTCTACAAATAAAAGAGGATTATTATCTCTAATTGAGAATAAGCCTGTGGTTGAAGAAAACCATATATGTTTGACAAGTTTTCAATTTGTAGAAGAAGGGAAGGCAGATGTAATCATCAAGCCTAATGTACCAAAGAAGAGCAAGAGGGTCCTAAATATTGACTGCAAGTTAGATGCAAAGAAGATGGAGATTTTGGAATCTCTCAAGTTCATATTGTTCTAGTGCCCTAAGAAGCATGGGGTGTCTTCACTAGGCTTCATGAAGACATTCATCAGTTAAAAGAAGCAATGAGGTATGTTTTGTTCTTGAATTAATAGGGTATGCTGCTAATAGAAGGGCATCATGGTGGTATGTTGCTCAAAGATGTCAGTGGTTGGTAGATCTTGAAGAAGGATCAGTCATGGTTTTATATGCATCAAGGAGGTATTGTATCTTGTATCATTCATGAGGGGTCTGTGTTTAAGGAAAGTTTGAAGGCCTTGAAGTATGTTTTTCTTGTGAAGTGTTTGGTCTAACTTGGGTTTGTTGAAAAGTGACTACAAAGATAGGGGGAGCCTATTTTGCTTCTAGAACAGGTGCTTAAATATTCAAAGGCTTCAAGAAGGATTGTGTCAGACTTGCAAGAAGCAAGTTGCAGGGGTCAAATTTGGACAAAATGTTCTTAGCACTGTATGGACATGAAATCAGGTCAGTTTGCTCTGAGTTTGGAGATGATAGAATTAGGAGCACTGTAGTTTGCTCAATGAGTATGGAAATGATGTTATAGTACATTGAATGGCCTCAAGAAGTTGAATGATGACTTGAAAGTTGAAGGAATGCTTTTAAGGTCTGAATAATTGATGACAGTGAGTCTGCTGGGTTGAAGTGCCTTTGGGTATCATGTTACATGAGTATCAAAAATGTTGTTAGTGGCTGTATGAAGACCCAGCAGGTGGTAAGCAGGCTGTTATGAACTATTCATAGAGATATATGGCCTTAAGAAAGACATCAAAGGAGTAAGATGTGTACTTGGTACTTGATCTGTTGTAAAAGTTGCATTGAAGCTGTAAGTGAAGTCTTAAGGTGTTGACAACTTTGGTAGAAGGTCAGAGGTATGTTATTGTGTCTTGAGTAGTATATGAAAGGTTGCAAGAAGTTTAACAAGTCTTGACGTGATGAGTGGTGTTTGAGTCAGCTTGAAATGTTGGTGTATGACCTCATTTGGGTCTGTGACTGTCAAGGGTCTGCAAATGTTGGTCTGAGAGTGCTTTGGAGACTGTTCTATGTTTGGATCCATGTTGGAGACCTATTCATGATGTTGTAAGAAGAAAAAATGACGGTACAAATTTGCATTTGATGTGTCAAGACATAGTTGAACTTGTGACTTCACATAAATAGGCCATTATTAGGTATGAAGGACAAAGTTGCTGAATTTGAAGTAGGTCTGTGAAATGGTGATTGATATGACCTTGTGTTATTTCAATAACATGAAGATGTAAGTTGACAATAAGGTATGTTGCTTGATATTGTAAAGTGTATTGTGGTCTGAAGATGCTTTTGTAATGCTTAAGCAAGTATGGCTTAAGAAGGTTACTTTAGAGGCTCAGGTATAGTCAGACTGTACAGATTGACATAGTTGATACTTGACTAGTAATGGTGTGCTTTGGACTGTGTTTTAAGATCTAAAATAGGTCTATATATAGTTGATAATCTTCTTGAAGGAACAAGGTATGTACTGAAGTGTTCTTGAGCATCGAAGGTCATGGAATTTGTTGCACAGTCTTGGTATAGCAGTAAGAAGGCTTGTAATCTGTACAGTGAGTGCATGAAGACTTGGAGGGTTGAGTAAATGCTCTGAACTAAAGATCTAAAAAGGCTACAAAATTTCATGGAGCATGGTGATTCATGAAGAAGAATTTCATTCCTTTTATATGATGACTTGATCAGACCATCAAAATGCATGGAGGAATGTTGCGTGAAAGAGTGAGTTTCATAATTGATTTAAGTTGTGAATTTGTGCATCATCCCGAGGAAGCTGAGTTGAGTCATTAAAAACATTGTTTGCATCGGGTAAGGCAAAGTTGCTCATTCTTCATAAGCAGTTGGTTGATATGTCCTTGCATTAGTGGTGTCCCTAGATTTCACCTTGAAATCTAGGACTACCCTATGTAAAAATTTTCGTACTTTTAAAATAATGGGTCGTTTTGTGTTTTTATCGCTAGAAAGTGTCTGTATTGTGTCAAGATATTCCCTGTGAGTTATATTAGCCAATTTTGCCAAATACCCAGATGCTCGAAATCATTATATTTTGTCACTGGGGTTTTGCCTGTGGGAAATCTTTATTTAATTATTTTGAGCCCCGTTTGAGGCAAATTGTGCTCCGGTTTAACCCTGTTGTGGTCTTACATGTCAATATTCCCATATACCAGTAGGGTTTTAACCAGGAATGAATCCTAGGCTTTATCTGTGACTTCTGACAATGTTTTGCGTTTTTGGTGTTTTCCCGTTTTGTTTTCTGTGAAATTTTTTTAGGTCAATTCCTTTGTCGGTTTAATTTGATTTCTTGCTGGAGTATCTGGAGATCACCTATGGATGTTATGCCAGAAGGAATTTGCCACAGGAGGTCTGGTTCTCTCTGAAAAGACGAAGTCATGCACGAAAAAGCTTCTTCTGGGCAAGTCACATTTTTGGGAAAAGAAGGTTTTAAGCTACAATGGGATTTTTGGTAGTAGCAGGTAGGTGGGAATTTTGTACCTGCCTAGCAGGGTACTTTTTCCCATGGAATCAACGCCACTTAAGTCACAATGGGAAAATTAGAGGCAACAGGCAAGCGGGAATTTCTTACTTGCCTTGCAGGTGAAAATTCCCATTGTGAAATAAAAGAAAATCACTTAAGGCATTGATGGGATTTTCTTACCTACCTTGCAGGGTAAATAATCCCATTATGAAAGTCAAACTTAAGTGGATCATGGGATTTTTGGAGCTGCGGTGCAGGGTGAATAATCCCATTGAAAATTGGCTTTTAAAAATAGAAATGGGCCATGTCAAAAAGTGTGACCCCTTTTGGAATAGAGGGGCAACTTTAATGGCATTAATTAATTAAATTCTTTTCCAAATTTGGCGCCCAAGCATGGAGAAAAGTCAACAAAGAAGAAGAGGATAAGGGAATTTAGAAATAGAATTCTAAAATTAAATAAATATAATTTATTTAATGCAGCCCCCTTCATGTCAAAAAGTGCGACCCATATTGAAGAGGAATAATACTTTTAAAGTATTAATTGATGTAATTAATTCCTATTTTTAGTGGATGAGGTCAAAGCACACTGTGAAGCTTAAGTGAACTAGAAGTAGAGAGCTAAAATTAAATAAATTTAATTTATTTAATGGCAGCCATGAGCATGCACAAAATAGGCACCCAAGTTGAAGAGAAAAACATGTTAATTAATTAATTAATTGCTAGGAATAGGAGAGGCAATTATTAATTATAGAATGGTGAGGGTTATATAAGCATGGGCTGCCATAAGGATGAATTAATTAATTCTTTAGCAAGGAAGTGCAGCCCAGGCAAATTTGGCGCCCATTTAAGGAGGAATTTTGCACAGAAGGTGTTTTTACTGCTAGGAAGCTTCAAAGTTTGGCGCCTAGGTTTGAAGGAGCTTGATTTGTGTCTGATTAATTGTCTGCATAGTGGTACAGGTGCTCAGGTGAAGTTGATAAAATTCATGCTTGTTTTGCATGTAAATAAAATATCAAATTTTGGGGCAGCAGACTTGATATATGCAAATTTTTATAATCAAAATCAAGTGTTTATGTTCCGTTCTATGTTTGTTTGAATTAATCACAGGTGCTTTTATAAGAGAAAGGGAGCTTAAATCAATGTCCAATACATTGAACATATCCTCTGAATCTGAAGAAATCTCTAGATCTGCACCGGTTGTAAAGAATTCCGGCCGAATAAAGAGAAAAAGAATTGCTTAGACAAAGACAGATACAACCATGGCAAAGCGGGATGAAAAAGAAAGTTCAATAGAGTCATGCATCACTTCTAGGTTTACTGACATCGGAGATACAGATCTAGGTCCAGAGCCTCTTTCCAATTGATTGACAGATCTAGTTGGAAAGACTTCTCTTATGAGTGCGGTCAAAAGCAAGTGGAATCGTTCGAGCTGCAAATTTCCCTTCACACCCAATTGCGAAATCGTCATGGAGTGTGCTAGGTCTTACCATCCATTATCCAGATCAGTCCGAGATGTCATGCGGGAAGACAATAATCCGGTTGAATGCACAGCCATCAATTATTGTTCAAGATTCCAACATGACAGACGTGGTGACTATTATTAGCATACAGATGCTTTGGCAATGATGGGAAAAGCATAAAGTTGATTGTGTGGGCATAATGAACAGCAGATACATGAAGAAGCCCAGATCTCCATCCAAGTTCCCGAGAACTCTTCCACGATCCAATCTGGTACAAGAGGTGGATGATATTGCCAAATTGTTATGCAGGATAAATGGCGAAGCTAACGCTCACAACTTCCGCACATGGATGTATGCTTTCATCAGGACCATTGAAATCAACAAAGCAGATTCAATAATCAACTGGTCGGAAATCATTAGTGACAACATTGGTGAGCAGCTCCGGAATGTGAGGCGTACTTACAACTTCAAAATGACTTCATATTTGGTATATGCAGCAGCTTCATAGGGTGTCTTCTCCAAGCTGGATAGACGTGGTGTGCTTTCCAAGGATCCTATTTTTGAGTGCTATCCACAGCTTACTGTGCCCGCATGCTACAAAGATTATAAAGTGGTCAATGATGGATTCTTCTACGGATTCATTTGCAGTCGGACGGTGATCTAAAGGCCAACAGGGTGAGCAAGGAAGCGTGGGAAGTCTGTCCAAGATTGACAGTATCTTCATCCAGTTTGTGGACTTTACATACCTTAGGGTCACAGGCTTTTCAGAGAACTAGTCAAGTTGCCTAGATATCCAAGTGACAAATTGGTCATCATGGAGTTGAGCAGACAACTCGTGGAGATGCATGACCTACAGTCGAAACGACACAAGTCTACTGTGCTTTTCCCGATCACGGTTGGCTACTACAAATGCCGGAGTATCCATAAAGCCCGAGGAATCAAGTGGAGATGTTTTCGAGTATGAGCACGAGTTCTTCCCAACACGGCAAAACTTCGATCCATTTGGAGTAGCAAGGAAGACAATCTCCCAGGAGTACGTGCATGTGCCTTCATTGGAAGATTTCTGGATGAAGTGCAGAAGCGAGTATGAAGTTAGAAAGAAAGATTTCAGCAGGTTATCAATGCGGCAAGTGTTTGACTTTGGATTAGCACAGATACCTACGGATCTTAAAGATGATGGGCTTGTGTTACTTGACACATACCATCGGATGGGAGGAGATAGAGTGTACTTCAGGAGAGCATAGGTGGTTGCCATACGATCAAGGAAAGGTCTGCCGCCGTTTTGGTCAATACTTCAAATTGGTTGTTGACGAAGGGATATTGCCTTGATGAAGCATTGATGAATTAGATCACGGGCAACTTTGGCACAGGAGATTCCCTCAAAAGGAAGCACGAAGGAGAGAGCAACAGAAGGCCTGAAAAGATTAAAGTGCACAGAAGGTCTCATTCGAAGGAGAAGATCACTTCTACTGCTATGGTGTTAGTTCCGACTTCTCTAGCATCAAGTACTTCACCGATCACACCTCAACAAGATACTTCCATTCCTCCGTTGAATCCAAAGAACATTCATCTTTTCTCCTTAGTCACTTCGTTTGGCATCTCTTCCTGAAGAAATGTTAAAGCTGCAGATGGCATAATTTGAAAGAGCTTTGTCTTTGGACAATTCGAGAGACGACAGCCCACAACACTCGTAGCAGCTTTTTGAGATGGAGAGGAATCAGAGCACGAGATAGTGGTACACTCGCAACTTCTCATTCTCTCGAGAAGTAATTTCTCGGAATGGTTGGCTTCGCAGTTAGTTCCAGAGGCTAGGAAGAGATCAACTTGGAGGAACACGATTTGCAGCTATTCTTGAATCTAGGCGCAAAAGATAGAAAACCTAAAGTTGTTCTAAGGTAACTTCAAGGTTGATCATTGAGGAGTCGGGGCAAAAGTTCGCTGAGATGTCAGTTCCAGCAGAAGGGAAGAGGAAGGATGAGCTCATGGCAGAAGATATAACAATGACCAGAGTACCCATAGGTCAAGCCACCACAGAAGGATTGAAGCAGGACACACAGACATTGATAGATGCTTTATTCCTTAGGCTTGACAAAGAAAAGGCGGAGAAAGTTGAACTTCAGAAGCAAGTATCTCAGTTGTGCGAGATCATTGCCAAGGTTGCCAAGTCTTCCACTTAGCCAATTTCAGCACAAAAGCAGGTGAGTGATCATCTGATACAGAAGTGGAAGATGCAAGTAACTAGGTTAAAACTATTGACGAATGGAAGAGGACAATCATTCACCAAGCTTTTGCAAATGAGAAGTGCCAACCAGGTTTAAAGGTTATGGAAGATGCATCGATCAGTGAAGCAACCGGTAATGAGCACGATAGATATGAACATAGTTGCTGAGAGTAACTTGAGTACTTTGGCCGAAATAAATAAGTTGCCAAGAGAGGTGTTGATTGCGGAACAAATTGTGCCCGATGGATCAGTTGAGAAGGGGAAACAACTTGAGTTTGCAGTATCTTTCCGTTTGGAGATTTGTAGAATTATGCTGAAAAGGATGCAGGCACTCGAGAGTATGGCATCATCTTTACCAGACAATGTCATTGCTTTCACCAATGAGGAAGTGGTCGGAAACGTTTCTTCGTACACGAGGATCATTCCTAGCAAAGTGCCTGATTCCCTGGAGGGATCTCTTCTGATGGTGCAAGGGAGAATTGATGGAGTTGTTAGGCCTTTCATGATGGATTCTATCAGTAAGTTGGTGACGCTGTAGTCAGATATTGAGAAGTTCGGGCCTAGCTTGGAGGATCTGGAAGCATGCATCGGGATGTTGAACGAAGGCTTCACGCGCAATTCGGACAGAAAAGGAAGTTGTGGCTAAGATAGATGGGAAATTGCTGAATTACATGTTTGACAAGTATATTCAGTATCAAAACAAAAAGAAGATGTAGGTGTTACATCTGGTGAATCTTTTTCTTCTACTCTTTCTTTTTCTATTTTACACATTTCCGGATGTAAATTGTAAAACTTTAAAGTTGTTGGTTTTGAAACCATTACTTTAAGTTATGTGGAACGATTCTATAAGTTAAGTGACAGATGTGTGTAAGTTTGACTATGGATCCGGATGCATGTCACTTGAAGAGGAATTAGAGGAAGATGATTGCCAGATGTTATCTTTACTTCTTGTTTATGTTCTAGTTCAGTTGAGTTTCCCATTTGTATTTTCCCTTCTACATTCTATAAGTAGAGGAAGAACCTTCGGGTTAAGGATCGGAATTTTTGTAAGCGATTCTTGTGTCCAAACTTTGTCTTTGCCCTTGATAGCTATTTGAAGCAAAGGAATAGAAAGGAGCAGAGTTCCGAGAAATTTTGTGTCACGATGCATTTTGTTTCTAGCTTATTATCTTAGATCTATTTATAAACCGTGTTATCTTAGATCTAGATTTGAAAGTCGCTTTTGCTTAAAATTCGAGTGTTAATATCTATTGTCCTGTCTATGTGCATGCAATCAACTTTGTAATCTATTGATTGGGTTGCACATCTTCCCTTTTTCTTTCCCTGTGTTTTTATTATTTCCTTCTTTAGATATTTCCTTTCATTAATCTGCTAACTTGTTGCAAAACTATACAACTATGGTTCATGAGCTCGATGCTTAAAGTAAAACCCCTAAATAGATACTAGCATATTTTATCGAAATCTTACAAGTCTCACCGGTAAATGAGGGAGATTTATCTCATGATCGCTAGGTTTTCAGCTATGCAGAAAAATCTAGCCAACAATCGCTTTAGTGTTAAGAGCTAAGAGTGGCATATGAGTCAAAAAGGATCGGAAGTGCAAGCTAGATTAAACAGACCTATCCCACTAGGTCTTCTTGATAAGAAAACATGGATCAAGGGGAGTTTCCATCAAAGGCAAGTAAAAGGTGGCAATAGTGACAAAAGAGGTATGAAGTAGGTTGTATATTGTGTCGATGAGTTGTAAGAGGATGCATCATCTCTGGGGAGATGGTTTTAGTCATGTAAGTTAACCATGTCCAAAATGTTGTCTCCAGCTTAGTATGAAGCCAAAATGCGGTGTGTATTTTCTCGGGGAGTTGTGTGAGTATTTGAAGACCAGTCCATGGATCATCCAAGCATTTGAACTCAAGAAGGTGAATACAAACCAAGGGGGAGCTTGCAAGTGAGTTTGTGTGCATTGTTGATGTATTTGCATTTTCAACTTGTTGTGGGAGCCTTTGTCATAGATGTCAAAGGGGGAGAGTGTACTTAGAAACAAGAAGATTGAGGTCTGAAGGTGCTTGCATGAATGGTTGCCATCAATGTTTTTGAAGGTGGTTGCCATCAATGACAAAGGGGAGATTGTTGGACATGTGTCATGTTGTTGTCATTGATGTCAAAGGGTGTCTTGGTGTGCATAGGTGAGTGCATGATGTTGTCATTGATGATCATTGATGTCAAATAAGGTGAAATGAGTGAAGGTTGATTGGTAGTGAGGTGTTTTGGTGTCATGAAGTGTTGTAGTGGCATGGTGTCTTGGTGTATGCATGGTCCAAGCAAGCAGGTGGTGTGTATGAGCTTCAGAGGTTGTATGAAGGTTTCTATGATGTTTAAGCGAGTTCAAGGAGTTGTGTCAGAGGTGTTAGTGAGTCTGCAAGATGAAGAATAGGTTAGTTTCAGTATGGCATGTGGTGATACAAGCCTAACTAGGCCTAATCCTAGACCTAGTGCAAGCATGACATGAGGTATGAAGCAAAGCATGCAAGGCAAGTTAGTGTAAGCTTGTAAGGTGTGTTTTGAGAGTGCATAACATGTGTGGAAGGTGTACAAGACTATAATTAAGGAGTTTAGTGCATGTTCAAGGTCCTTTAGAAGTAAAATCATGAAGACAAGTTAAGAATGCATGGGCAAACCATGGTGCATGGTGAGTTTCGAGCTAGCTAAGCATGTAAGAGCATTGAAGATGATGGAGAAGGTCAATACAAAGGTGTGAGCAAAATTTGAAGTTAGGAATTTGAAGGAAAAGCATGAAAAGTTATTTTGAGCTCTACCGAGCTCTCAAAACAATCTTTTCCGATTTGAGGTCAACTTTGGATGCTCACCACACGTGTGTGCTTTGCATGGGAGTTTGAGCTTTTGGGAAAAGTTAAAGAGATCTACTAAGAAACTCTTCTAAGTGGAATGGGTTCATTTGGTCTTCAGATTTTTATGAACCATTGTTAAGAAGCCAAGTGGGTTTAAACCCTTCCTAAACCCTAGTTTCATAGCAATAGACAAAATAAGAAGTGTTTGGGCATGTAATGGCATGGGAAGGCTAGTATGAAAGTTCAGGGATGTAGAGAATTCATGAGAGCTCATGTTGGTGGCATTTGCAGTTCTAGGTGTGATAGCTATTGCAAAAACCCTTGTTTTGTGGAAATTTGCATATACAAACATGTGTTGCAGGTGTCATGATGAAAGATCAATTGTGAGAGCTAGCTTGGGATGTGTGCTAAATGCTCATGAAGAGCTTTGGATAGGTTATGTGGAGAAAATTAGTGAAATCCTTCTTCCAAGTTGATATACCGCTAATGGCCTAAAGGGTCAAAACCAATCATGATGGAGGTCCAAGATGTTTTTGATAGAAATGCTTACTTTGTGGTATGTTATTTGAGCATGGATAGCTTGTTGAGGTCTGATATAATGTGTTTGAGCTCTTGGTGTGATCGATGAGGTGTTATCACGCTTAAGCCCTAATGGCCTAACTAACCTTATTAGGCTTGCTAAGAAGGTGGTTGGAACATGTATGCAAGTGTTGAAATTCTCCATGTGACATATGCATGTGAGTGCTTAAGGAGGAGTGTCAGGTCCCTAGTGAAGTGTTCCAAATGGTGTGTGCTTGGAAGTTGCCTGGAGGTGTTAGAGGTTAGTTTGCTCAAGACTAATTCTTGAGTCCTAATAGCAAGTTTAAGTAGTTTCAGATGAAGGATGCATTTTGGGGTCTTATGCCATGAATTGATTGATTGATGTGAGTTGTATGAGCTAGCTGAAGATGAGAGCTTTCTGAGTGATGTGCCATATGAGGCTTGACAACATGATTTGATATGTGAAGTTGTTCGCTTTTGAAGAGTGTTATTTAGGTGCTTGAGACCTAATTGGTGGTATTGGCCAAATGGAGTGAGTCATGATGAAGATGGAGGTTGCGAGAGCTTCTTTTGCTTGTAGATGATGTTGAGAGGTTGTTGGTGACATGTCTTGAGTTGATGGAGTCTTGGTGGAGCTGCCTCATGTGTTTGAAATTCAAATTGTGACTGTTGAGAGTGTGGCTTGTGTTTTAGGCCTAGTTGTGCAAGTTTGAATTGTTAAGCTTATGTCGACTGTATGGTCCTCTTATGTAACTTGTTAATGTTTGTAAAGGGTGTATTTATGTTGTTTATGATCGACCTTGTATGGTTGTGTGGCCCTTTTCCGACCTATATGGTTTTGTGGCAAGTGTTATGTATATAAAGTAAAGTGTAAAGCTCATTTGATTTAGTGAAAAGTATGAAGGTTTGAGCGAAGCAAGAGGAAGTGAAAGAAGAGGTTAGAGGGCTCTAGAGCAGAGTTGAGAAGAGGCATGAGAAGTTGAGAAGAGAGGAGAAGAGCTTCAAGGTCATATGACCTAATCAACACATTTTGGTGCATGTATGAGCAAAGAAGGAGAAGGCATGGTTTGAGAGGTGTATGAGTGGAAGGAGCTGAAAAAGTGATCACAATCAGTTGTTGGAGCAACAAGGTCATCAAGTGATCTTCATATTCGGTGGCTAAGTTGGTGCTTGGTCATCTTAGGGGGTTGTAGCCTCCTTGTAGAGTTGGTGCTCTACTAAACTAGGGGTTGGTGCTCCTTGTGGGGTTGGTGCCTCACTAAATAAATCTTTTGTGATGTGTAATATTTACTTGAGTCCTTGTGTTGAGTAATATATGCAAAGGTTTAGTGGGTTTTCTTTACCTTGAGGGTTTCCCACTTTATATCGTGTTCATGTGTTCTCTCTTGCTTTATGTTCTTGTGGATGGTTGTTTCATGATTAATAAGCTCACATTGGTTAATGAATGTTGAATGGATGCTTTGAATGATGTATGCAAGTTAAGATAACTAAAGTAAGTTTTAAAAGACTGATTCACCCCCTCCCAGTCATTGTGCTTCCAACAAGAAATGTGCTTGCAAACAAGAAATTAATCAAGCTAAAGAACTCTTGTTCTTTAACTTATTACCGCTGGTTTTCTACATACTAATGAAAAATTAAACCCTTTTCCTTTTCTTTGCTAAAATCAAATTCACGCTAGGAAAGAAAGAACTTGATTACCTGATTTATTTATTTTTCTTATTTTTTTATAATTAAACAAAAATCCCACCCATGAAAGACAACAAACAAGAAAGACATAAAAGATAAGGAAGAGTACAAAATTTTCAACCTTGAAATGTTGATGTTCCAAGTGGAGATAGCAATTAAGTGTAACAACAATGCTATATGCTTGATATGGCGTTGACAACCTCCGTCGACACGACCTTGGATCTCCAACATCTAATTTCCTATACATCCCAAAGAACTTCAAAAATCTCTAGATGTATGGTCTTGAGCGTTTCTTCAAAATGTAAGGTCCTATGGATGAGATCCACAACGCACAAGTAGAAAAATCATGAGCAAATACGACCAATAGATAGGTGTGTGGAGCAAGGAGCAAGAAATTCGCCTTTTCTTCGCATCGTGCTTGTGATTTGGTTGTTTCGGTGAACGGAGTAATTAAAATAATTTTGTTGACCTTGTGAAGGTCCTTTCGCAGACGAACCATCTTGACCTTATGGAGTGTCTTCAAACATCCGAATGGAGTGATGTCATTTTTCTCTGCTTCGTTTAAATCGAAATCACTTTTAAACTCTTGAACTCGAAATATTATAATATCAATACAATTTGATCAAATCAAGGTGTTTTATGGAAAAATAATAAAGATGATCCTTATAAATTTGAAATGAAAATAATTGCATGATAATAAATAATTTTGGAGAGATTTATGATTTCCCTCGATTATGTCCATAGGCACATGAATTTAAACATTTCCTTATTCTATCAAATTCATGACACGAGGGATTATAAAAAATAACTAGTTTTAAATAGTTAAGTAAATAAAATAAAATAAAGATAAAAATAATAATAAAATATAATGGATATGCTGTTTAGATGGGCGGCTTAGGGAAAATATTATTTTGTTTTGTCTTGGAAATTCTTTTTCCCTCTCTTGATGGCGTTAGGGCGGCCACGATGGAAGGATAAGGGAGGAATCTCCAAGCAAATGAGAGCCTTGGTGTAGGGTTTGGGCACTTGCCAGCGCAAATGCAGGAGTAGGGTTAGATTCCACCACTTTTACCAGCATATCCTCCCAGCCGCGTAAAAATAGGAGCTTTGGAACAGGTTATAGATGTCCAACAAAGCAATGGAGGAAAAACTTTGGTTTGATCTTGTTGCTTAAGCGCTGGTAGGCGTGTATAAAGAGAATGTGTAGTGCCTCCTTCAGATCACACTCTCTACAAAATGCTGTGAGATTGAGATTGTGTTTGAATTTGGCTGATGGCTTTGGCATGGCATTTTGATTTCAATGGCATTGTACGATTTTGATTTCAACAAGGAAAAAGGGACGTGGGCTCAAGGTAGGTAGATTGTTTGTCAAAATGCCTTGAATAAATGCGGTCTCTCAAGCCAACAATGATTTTTGGAGGCGCACAAAATGTGTTTGTTATAAAGGCCTTGGAAACTTCAATCAATGTGCATTGACTGGTGTAAAGTCGACTCCACAATTTGTGCACACATGCTCCTATTTTGTGCCAAGATGGAACTTCCAAAACACGATGTGGACACTTGCCAAGCATTGGAGGAAGCAATTTTTAACAGATGGCTTCGTTGTAAGTGCTTTGGCAGTTATGTCTGAGCAGCTAGGAGTCACGTTGACTATTTGATAAAATGCCATGATGAAATGGGTTCCATAAAACGCCATGGATGTAAGAAATGCACCCATTGGGTTGAGGAAAAATGCTTGGGAGCTTCCAGCGGATGCGATTGGCAGGTGTAAAGCCAAAACACCTCAATTGTTGCCAGCGTCCCCTTGTTTGTTGAAAATGTGGGAGCTTGGACAAGACATGGAATCTTTTGACAAAATGCTTGAAGAAATACAGCCTCTCAGGCCAGCAATGATTGCGGGATGCACAATATGGGCTTGTTGATAAGACTTTAGAAACTTTTAGGCAAATGCGACAACTGTTAGGCCAAAGTGTTTTGAAAGTGGGTGTCAAGTTTTGTTGTTGCTACAACCTTGGTAGATATGTTTGCATGTGTCTTCTCTTGAAATGACATGGCTGCAAGTTTACACAAATGGGTTTGTTGGAAGGTCAATAGGGCATTGAATCAAATGCCATTAGCACTTCCAAAGCCAAGTCCCTTCCTTTGAGAGCATTTTGAACCCGTGTGAAAATGGGGGCTTTGTGACGAGGTGTAGTTGCAAAACGCGATCAACTTGTGGATGCACGAGGATTGTTTGACGAAATGCCGAACAATGAAATGTGGGTTCACGTTTAGTGGACATTGGGTATACACAAAACAGTTCTACCCAAAAGGATTTGCTGTGTTCAATAAAATGCAATTGGAGAGCATGCAGACCGCTTAGAGCCTCGTATACCTCGTCATTTATTTTCAGGCATGGTTTTCTTATCTTTGTCTTGCATGATTTTCATATTTTTAGTTTTTCCTTCGCAATGAAATATAAATTTAAACCAAAGGAATATTATACTTTTGGTTATTTAAAAACGAAATGCGGTGCAAGCAAATAAAAAATTTACCTCGTGTTTTATGTAACCCGAATGACTTTTTGGATTTTCAACCATACTCTTAAACCCCATTCTGAGATGTTTTGACAACTTAAATAACAAGACTGGATAGCCGTAAACCCTTAAATTGGCAAGTTGAGTTTGAGTTCTCTTTTAAACCTATTAATTGTTGCATTGTAAAAGTTTTTCATCGACGTGTGAAATACCTCTTTGAACCCCCAATCCGAAAAGTCAAGGTTTGACCTTGTTCCTTGTTAACATGAGATGTCACAACAACTTTTACAATGCCCTTATTTGATCGTTTGATCATTTAACGTAGCGTGCTAGGAATCTTGTTGACCCTTTTTGCAGCATTGGGTAGCTGCTGAAAGTTAAAAATTTGGTTTGGTTTTGACTTGCAGTTTAGGCCCTAGGTGGAGAAATAGAATTTGGCGCCCGCATACCTCTAGTATATCTCCGTGACAATCACTTCCAAGCCTCGATTCGGAAAAAATCATCTTGCAAGCTAGTTTTCCAGTGGGTTTTGTAGGCCTCCGGTCGTTGGGTGACAAGGTAAAACTAGTACCATAATGATCGGTTGCCCCGGAAAGGTTGTTGCCATTTGAACATTGTTTGCCGTTTTGACTTCCATTAACTCCAATGATTTCCTTGTATATAGGAGAGTGTATAGGATTTGTCACATGGTGCATTTGATCATCAAAAACCAGCTTTCGAATGCAGTTTTATAGCCACAGGCTAATTTGGACGTTTTCACCAATTGGTAGTAAAATGAGAAAACACTGTCGTGGACCCTTATCAATCAAATAACAGGCGGAAAAACTTGTAGATAGTAACATATGGTTGTACGAATATCTCGTGTGGTTGATTGTTTTGAGAAAATTGATTGTGGGAAACTTATCTCGCAATTTGCTTAGGCATAACTATACTTTATTAGCACCATTTATCAACCATGCAATTATGGACAAACTTATCACTAATAATCAAAGAAAGGTAGAAAGGAGGAGGCTTACCAACCCTTCTTGCATGAAAATCAGCCTTAGAGGGCTGATTTGTATTGGCATGCACTGCACTAGCTCTATTTGAATGATCCTCTGTAATTGATAGCTTGGCCAACTCATCTTGTAACAAGCTCTTTTGACCCGGAATAGTCAACGTATCCCACATGGATAAGCTCACATGAGTTTTCTTCATTTGATCTATGATATTAAGGGAAGAGCTGCCCCCTTTTGCTTGACCTTTTGGAACAATTTCAGCCTCTTTTTCCCGATTCTTTTGTGCTTCCAAGCCGTCCTTCTGAATCTGATTTTTGTCTTTCTTTCTCATAAGGGACTGCATCAAATTATTAGTATTATCAAGAAATAAATAAGATGAACCATGCAAATTATTTACCTTTGTGGGTTCTCCCACTGCTCTTCTTTTGTATACCCTTGTATTAGCTGCATGCTGATCCTCTTGTTGCCAATTTACCAAATTTGCCTTTGGTGGCTTTAACATTTCTTTAGAATCCCCTTGAGGAGGAACCTCAACTACCGAAAGTCAGTGGAATCATCCCTTGTGCAATCAAAGCTTGATTTAACATTCCATTAGCACAAGAAAAAGAATCATGCGGATGATTGCATGGATCACACTAAAAAGGTTCCTAAATTATATTAGTCTGCACTTTGGAACAAGAGCCATAGATGTAGAAGGAGCATTAAGATCAACTTTAATGGCTGGTGGACCCTGATATGGAGGCCTGCTTGTAGGATATGCTGGATATGAAGGTCTAGCAGATTGGAAAGGAGCCTGATATGGTCTGTAAGGTTGAGCAAGCTATCTCTCAATAGATACAAATTTATTTCCAAAAGCTTGCAAAATACCTTTTATTTCACTCAACTCAGAGGGCTGATTTGGATTAGTAACTGCTTGGCTAGCTGCTACTGGAATTGGGTTTATAGCTGAAACTGGTGGCTGAATAGTTGGAAAGATAGGCATGGGAGGTCTAGGTGCAATTTTGTTAGCTTGTATGAGGTTATTTTTAGCTCTAATGGCTAGATCAAAAGCAACAGGGATTGTGTTACCCCCATGGACTGAATTAGGACAACAATGTCACTGTTTAAGGATCTCAAATAATACAAGAATGCATGTTCTGTTGTAGGCTTGATGGCACGGGAATTCTCTCCCAAGTTCTCTGGAATCTCATGTTAAAACTAGTCATGAACTCTTGAGGGGTTCTTATGATTGTGCTCAATTACTCAATCAGGGATAAGTGATTGGATTTGTCCTCAAATTGGTTACAAAGAGCTTTTCCTAATTGATCCCAAGTACTGATAGAATTAATAGGTAGATTTTGGTACCATTGCAAGGCTTTATCTTTGAAGGAAGCTGCAAGAAGTCTCATGGCTACATTCTCCTGAGTGATATTATAAACAGAGCAAAGATTTGCAACATCTCTAATATGCTCTACAGGAGTGGTTTGAGTTAAACCGGTAAAGAATGGTAAACTCTTTAATGTGGAAGCAGGGATATCATTGTATACAACAATATTCAAGGGGCTACCATCATTAAAGGTCACAAAAACTTCATTTCTAGGAAGAGCCATTAGGAAATTTAGAACAGAAGTTGTGGGATTTTGGGCAATTGATTTAGCTTGTTAGCTCGTGAAATATATGGGGAAGATCTATGAAATCTACTTCTTTTATAAGAATGTAAAGGTAGCTGAATAAAATCAAATGGTATACCTTTAGCTTTTGACTTGGTGGTCACTTTTGGCATTAGCTTTTACTAGTCTGCAACTAGTATGTCTGTGAAAACCTGAGGAGTCGCCAGATGCTGATTTTTGAATACTTTATGCTCTGCAAACTGCTGAACCAACATCAATCTTTAATCCTTTCTCCCACCGGGCATGGTAGAAACTGATGTCACTTAAAAGTTGCACCTTGATAGAGAATGATGTGTGTACTCTCTCTCTTGTTGACAAAATTGGAATACCTCAAGACTGTGGGTAACCTATGTCTGAGGTGAACCTCCAGAGAGGGTTGGTTCCCTTGTGAATCACCTAAAAACTAAAACTTTGACAAGGAAAAGGGAGAAGGAATGCGGGAAATGGGAAATAAGGGTGATACACCAATAATTTAACACATGCATGTAACTTTGCAAAATCAAAGATCCACACACCTGCACAACTCTAAGCTATTTTGCAAAATTAATTCAAGGGTTTAGGAGAAAAGGACAGCGGTAGAGGGAGTAATTTCCACACTAAGGCAATACAATACCCTATTAAACACAATGAAAACTCAGAAAAACAGTGATATGAGAGGGAAAAAATGGATCTTTTTATTCAGAGGTGCAAGTACAAGGCTAGAATTGCCAAAGCAAAACAGCCCACAGTGTGTCTAAATGATTTTTACTATAGAAATCAGCCTATGTGAAGATGAATCAACTTTGCCTTCCCAATAATAGACTGCTGCTGTTTTTGAACTGCTGTTCTTTTTATTTTATTTTTTTAATCTCCCTCATGATTGGTGCCACCAAAAGGAAACGACAGTTTGCCTTATTAAGTGTTTATTTTCCTTTTTATCCTTTGGCGCCACAGACCAGCATGCAGTTTGCTTTTATTTAATAAACGCTTCTATCTTTGGCGCATGGGCTGTTGTTGGAACAACAACTCTTTTTTTATATTTATTTCCCCTTATCTCTTCATGGCACCACCTCTATTTTGGACTAAAGTTTGCCTTTTATTCATCTTCCATCTTTGGTGCATAAATAAGAACGTGAGTTCCTTTTTATATATATTTCCTTGCCTCTCTTTCCTTGGTGTCAACCATAGCTAGAACAACTGCATGCTTTTTTATTTTAATCCATCTTTATCCCTCAACCTTTGGCACATGGAGCTGATATTTTTAGTCAAGTGCTATTTCTAGCGCCAATTATTTTTAGCGATTGCTATTTTTAGCACTTCTATTTTTAGCAAACTGCAGATCCATTTTTCCCATCTTTGGCATGGAAAATATGGTAACAGTTCCTTGTGCCAAGAATGAGGATAGTCGTTGAGAGCAGGCACAACGATAATGGAAGCCCACACGCATGTCTTTCTGATTTGACAAAGAATAACAAGAAGAGGTTGATTGTGCAAGGACAATTGAGATAGCACAAATAAGACACAAGCAATGTAGGATAAACATTTTAGGAGAATAAAATTTATATGAGGAGCTTTGTTTCTGAATTATGATGTGCGAAAGGGGATATGACTAAGCAGATTTAGGATGGTGCGTGTCACATCCCATCCTTAGGGTCCTGAGTTTATCACCCGTGGAACTTGTCATTGAGAAGACGACACATTTTCTTTTATCGATTTATAATTGTTGGGTTGCTAAACTAAAATGCATGTTTTTTTTTATAAAAGAAAACAGTCACCCATTATATTGATATAAAATTTGAAATACATACTCTACCATGCCAAGCATGGAAGCTATTAGCCATATCTCTAGCATTATAAACAAAAATAACAAGATAAACAATCATTGATAAGAGTCAAGGTTTGTGATTTTCCTGATTTCTTCTTGAATCTTAGTTGACCACCATAGAGGAGGTGACCCGTAGCAAAGGATATCCTTGTTGTCAAGAGCCCAATTTGCCAATCCATCTGCAACTTTATTCTTCTGTCTGGGGATGTAGGTAAACTGAATTTCTTGAACCTTTTGCTGTAGATTTCTTATTTCACAAACCTCCTTAGCAATTCTCCATTGCGGAGGATATCCATTACTAGAATTACTCAATAAGTTCATCATGATTCTGGAATCCGATTGGATTTTGATCTTTTGCCAACCTATTTTAATAGCTTCCTGTATTCCTCTACGGATTTTCAGCCATATTATTGGTAGAAATACCCAAGTTTTCAGCAAATAAGAAATGAACTTCTTCTTTGTTACGGCCAATCCCTCCCATAGCTGTTCTGCCAGGATTACCCCTAGAAGCACCATCTGTATTTATCACCCCATCATAGATCTTCCCATCCTGCACTTGGGTATCATTCGCTACTATCTTTTCTTGTGAAAACGAGGCATGGTGGCTTCCTTAGGATCCAAAGAAAGCTGATGGAAGATATGCTCCCATTCTTGAGATGGTTGATCAGGTAGGGATACTTTATGTTTGAGGCTTTCTGTCAAGTTACTTTTTATTTTTTCCCAAACATATATAACTTCTCTGCTAGTTTGTCGAAATATTCTATAATTCCGCTCTTTCCATGTGTTCCAGAGAAGTAGTGAAATACCACTCCAAACAGCTGGGGTCAAATTTTGTCCTTTGGGAATTGCTTTCTTCCAAGTATCATTATAACGACAAAAATGCATGTTATGTTTTGATAACACTCATAGTTATAACGACAAAGCATTAGTTGTTACAATGAGTGGCTCAATGCAACAATGATTGTTATGTTGTTGGGGTTTGATTTGAAAGTAGGCGGAGATTGATCAATTGTTTTATTGCAATATCGAGGTTGACCTTGCATGGGTATTGAGCGCATATTATTCCTTCGGCATTAGCTCCATCTAACGACCCTCTTGACTTGATCATGGTGGTTCAATCTTGCTGGCTGAATAGGGACATTGTTCAAAATGCTATATGACATTATTCAACTCTTCTAGTAGCAGATTGATGTAATAAGCTCCTGATTCACGGAAAAGAACTCTTGTATAGTGAAGGGGACAGTTGAGGACCCTATGAGAACCCTCGCATAACTTGATTTGGACCATACTTTTGTAAGACTTGTCTTATTTTGTGTGGCATCATGAGGAGCATATATATATGAATGTCTATTAAAGAATCTGTCTAAGTTATATGATCATTATATAGGGAATTTTACCCATGGGTCATGATTAGTTGAGACATCATTATTTTCTATCAACTTTGTTAATACCTGGAAAATAACGATTATGGATATGTAGGTGGTCTCAGACCCGATAAATATTTAGAACTTGTCAGTGAATATTTGAAATCTGGGTACAATAGTGCCTTTGACCTTCATTCGAAAGGATCTAGTGATCATTTCAGTGGACTGTTTCTTTGACTATTATTTCACTTGTTTTGAAATCATAATTAGGGCTTGCATGAGAGGTACTAGGTAGAAAAGTCAAATTCACTGTAGTTCGGTGTAAGCCATTCATGGCAGCACTTTAGGGCAGATTAGTTGCATGAAATTTTTAACCCTAGCTTGAAAAGTGTTGGCAGTGTCGGCACTTTGAGTTCAAGGAAGCTGCATTTAAATTCAAAGGCCAAATGGCATTTGGAAGTGGTTACAACACAACTTGAGTTCAGTTGGGGCTTAAATGGTTGCTTTGCTATTAGAAATCCCTACCAGGGAACAATTATTTTGGGGTCTTTAACATTCAAGGATTCAAAGGAAGACACGGCTTTTGTAGTGACAGAGATTTGAAGAGGCCTGGAGGGTGTCTAACGTTGTCGATGAAGTTTGTTAGGGCATCAAACACTAGGCATGGTTTCCTATTTGCCTCTGCCAGCCTTGTTGTTTTGGATTTTTGGTAACAACTTTTAAGTGTGCATTGGGATTCTTGCTTTGATTGTAAAAATTATTGTTTGGATGATATATATATATATATATATATATGCACGGATATACACCCGTGTACATGCACTTCCCTGTACACCAGGATATTTATAGTCATACTTTCATATATATATATATATATATATATTTATATACGAGTGTTGTTTTGAGCACTCTGACCTCCTCTGTGCTGAGTTATGCGAATGGTAATGGGAGTAAAACTTTTTGATTTAAGAATGATCAGATACTGGGTGGAATGAATTTATGGCATGTTGCTTAAAGATGCCATGATGGTACGGTAGTGTAAATCATTTGATTGATTGATTGCTGTGAAGATGATATTTTTCTAGCCCTATCTTTAAGTGAAAATGTTGATTCATAACTGAATGAATGATTTGTGTCTCTCCTTTATCTTGCTTGAAAATGGCAATGATTGCTTTTGTAAATGGCAGAACGGAGTGAGATGGCTACCATACCAGTTCATTTGAGCTGAACCATGCAGGATATGCAGGCTTGCAGGAATTCAGAAGATTATGCAAAGTAGATAACAAATGAAGAATTGCAATGATTTTCAGTGTTTATCGTGCTTACTCTGAAAAGAAAGAAAGTAGAAGCTTGAAATGCTTGTTGATCTGCTTATCCTTGTCGATTATGTTATGGAAAATTAGGCAAATGCCTGCACTTGCATGGTACCTTGAAAGGTTGAGGTTGATAGTTGAAGCTTTGGGGAAAGTGCTATTTTAATGTTTGTCTTGCAAGCTGCTAAGATAAAGAAGAATTTTTGTTATTATTAAATTGAATAACTCTGTTGTTTTGTATAAGAAAAAGGGAAAGTTTGAAGTGACAAAGAGAAACTGTAAGGAGCGATTGTATTAATGTGAATAGTTTACGAGTTCTGAAACTCTTGGTTTGGTATAGTTGCATAATGTTTGCCTCAGTCAATCTGGTCTTACCCTTTGGCTTGGTGCCATTCCATGAGGGCTAAATATGTACCTTAAATCTTAGAATTATGATTGTCTTGATTGCAATCTATTTAAGGGTGGAGTTCCTTATGGTTATGATCGAGTAAGATTTGCTTGCAGATCAATACCTTCAGACATACGAGATTATTTATTCAATGCTTTGTTGCAGGGCATCCATCATATAATTATAGCAGCAGCTTTTACTAGATTTTAATCATATCAATATATGTATTTGAGAGTTTGCAAAACCTGCATTTTGAGGGTTCTGTGACCGATGAACTTAGATGGTATTCTGTGTTGGGATGAACTATACATGGTGCTAGGTGTTTTAATCTCAAAGAACTAAGAAATTACCTTTTTCCATCATTGATGGTAATTTGTGAAAGGATCATTGTTTAAATTTTCTTAGAGGAGAACAATATGTTCATGTACTCTGTTTTTATACTTCCTTCAAGAGTTTAGTTGCCTATAATGTTTATGTTCTTACGACAGTTAATAAAAAGCTGAATATAGTAAGTCATCCTCATAGATATTAGCGAGGATAGATACTACCACATTATACATACTATTGATGTTGAGGTCATGTTTAAACTGTTAAATTTTTATCTGTGTATGAAGTTAGTCCTCTAATAGGGATGATTTTTCAAATAATTGGTATTATGCATGAATGGAAAATATCGTGGGAATTAAGGGCAGTGTAGAGATAACTTTGACTCCTTCAATTTACTTAAGTTCTGTGGCTAACTCCATTATAGAGGATAAAAGTGTACCATAATTGTAACTGTAGCTTTGTAGTGCAAAAACCACAAACCAGATTGTATGAAGAAAGCATAATTTATTGCGGTTTATTGTCCACTCCATACAGAGCAGGGGATGAATAAATGAAACGAATAAATGAAACCTGTTGAGTTGTATCTGGGTATTTCTTTTTACTAGTAGAATGTACCACTTGTAGGTTTGACTCTTGCATGTGGGCTTAGGACATCACACCCATTGGAATTCATTAGTTTCAATACTAAAACTTTGTTTGAGCATATCCCTCCCAAACTATGTACTCACTCAAGTGAGTGGCACTAGAATATATGCAACTAAAGGAACTATGGCATACAAACGCTTACATGGACTAGGTTTAATATTCATGGTTCGAGCACTTTGTACAACCTGATGGGTTCCTTCATTATCTTTAGTATTTCTTGAATTGGGTTTCCTCGGAACAGTATTGTTGGGACTGTGTTTGATTTGGAGCTTGTGAGACACAATAGACAATAACCCCGTTTATAGTGGGAATTAGATACCATTGATGGATGGGTATAAATGTTGATTCTTAGAAATGTGTAGCTTAAATGAGGCATTGATAATCATGAGCTTGGTCCAAGTCATTTTGAGGACCAAAGATTACCTCTGCAGACTGCTCAAGTAAGGGTTATATAGAACATAATCGTACCCTTAGCATAGCTATAGTCTCTAGCTATATGTGGACAACTTAGTAACATGAATACGGTTTACCTCCACTAGAATGGGTACATTGGACTGAACTCTAGAGGTGTACTGCAACTAGATGTGATGCATTGGATGAGGGAGACCTCAGGTAGAACCTAAATAGAAGTATTGGGTACTTGAATGGGAAATGTTTCTAAAGGACTATGAACTTACTAAGAGCTCAAAGTGAATTAGACAACATTCTACTTGAAATGAACATAGCTATAAAATTGGAATAGGCCCCAACTATTCATCTATGAGTATTATTGACATACCTGTAATGAATATGATGCTGAGGCATCTCAGGGTATCTTACATTAAAAAATCTGATTAAGCAAGTAGAATATGTGGTAGGACTCTGCAAGAGCAGTAAAGTTCAATGATAAATAACACGATGAAATGGGGTAACTTGTTGACCTGAAGATGGTCTTGGCAAAGGAATCTAGAGATAAAAGTCAATTGTCGAGCAAGAGAGAGGAAATGGATATGATCAAGTTCTGGTATGAGAACTTGATTTTTCAATCGATCAATTCGATAACATGCAAGCGGGAAGCTGCTTAGCAGCAGAGCAAGTTGTACAACAGTGTGAAGTGGGTCCATCCTATAGAACACCAAATGAACTTAAGATCGATTAACAATTTAATCACTAGCAGTTAAGAGATTTAAGCAACGGAAACCTAAAATGGAGTTAAACTAAGCAACATCTCTCTTCTAGTGGATGATATGCAACAACCAAAAAATAATTTGGATGTATTTTTGGAGATTGGAAGAGGGGTCGTTGCAGTGCATCTAAGACCTTTCTAGGTGAATGAGGTTAAGAACATTGAAATGACTAGTCTAGAGCCTAGATTGTGTGTTGTAGAAGGATGTAATGAATGGGTTGATATTGAAACCTTATAAAGTCAGAGATCCTTTGCTAGATATTTAGTACATAAATGTAATATGTAGTCATGATGACACTGATGATTCCGTAAGACACTAGATTTAGCTACCATGGGGATCACTTGAAAATTTAGTGTGATAATCAAGTGAGAAATAGTGAAGGATACAACCAAGCAGGTACAAGATGTTGTGTCTAAAACCCTTCGGGGTAAATGACGTTAAGGACATTGAAGTGATTAGTATAGAGGCCTTGGATGGTTGGTTGCAGAGGGATGTAATTAATGGGTCATATTGGAACTTATAAAGTTAGAGATCCTTAACTAGATATTAAAAATGTAAATGTCTTAGGTACCCATGATGGCACTGATGATTCCTATAAGACACTAGATTAACTACGTGTGGATGTTTTTGTGATAATGATGTCCATACACTTGAAAATTTGCATTGCGATAATCAAATGATGAACAGTGAATGAAAAATTCAATTAAATGTCAAAAATAGAAAAGATAGCTTTCAGATATAAATCTAAAAATAGAATCTACTTGTCGATAAAGGTTTCTACATGAGAGGCATACTTAGTTTTAGGTTTTCCTCAGTCCATAGATAAACAAGATGCAGAAGATAAAACTGGTAAAAGATTGAGACTACTGCTCGCCAGACATTTCACATCCTGATTTGAAATTGAATCTTACATCTGCGTTTTCATTTCATAGCCTGCTTTTATGCTTATGGTGGAATGCTACGTTGTGAGAAATATACAATTTAAACTCAGGAGGGCAGTGTTTAGAGATATGCTCTGTATTCTAAAGATTAAACTGTGAACCAAAAATTGTAGAACATAAACATAAACCTTTTTGTTGCAGTTTGTCACTTGCATACAGACACAAAGTTCTTAACAGAGCAGACAGTTCAGAAAACCGTGATAAGTAAATTCATTTTAACAATGAAGGTGCTCATATAACATCAGAATCTAATGACAATGTTTAAAGCATTTGTTTTTAAAGTCAGCTATGTTAGCTGCCTCAGGATGTACACAGACTTTTCAATAGTCATTGTGAATTTACATAAAATAAGGCTCAAAATCGCTGAATGCATTTATTAATTAAACTAGAAATTTACTACATGACAACACTCCAAAATCTATAAAGCACAACAGTAAACAATTGTAGTTATAGCAGTTTTGAAATGCCTTAATGGGCAGAGATAAACCTTAATTAGACCTTCAGCTTATGATTCCTTTGATGCCTAATTGCAATTTCTTATAAGAGTAAAACACAAAACTGCATAAGAGCACATGAGACTTGAATTCAAGTGCCAGTGTTATTTATACACGGGGTATTTGTACTACAACAAAATTTTTCATGGAATGATATATGACTGACCAAACTATACATGCAAGATTCTTATCATGTCATGTCCTGCTCACTTTCACAACAACCAACAAACTTACAGACATAACTGAAGACTTTAGTGATATAAGACTTGGGTCATAAGATGCAGTATGATACATTTTCCCAATGCCAATCATTCCTACATCATCTTATTTAAGACTTGAATCACATCATATTGCAAGACTTTGTCTGAGAATAACTAACATAATATGTACAATATGACCGTTAGTAATACTAAAAAGAATAAATAAGATATAGTATATTTGAGCCATCTTTTATAGTTTGTTTGGCCTATGATTATATTTTAATATTGGGTTGAGATTATCTACTCGGCATGCTTGATTAGTTGTATAGATTTACTCAATTTAGAATTAGCCCTGATGTTGTTTAATCTAGAGTTATCTTTCAGGCATGCTAGAGTTGTATCCATTTATCTAATTCAGCCCCGTCACAGTTGTTTTGTAGCTATTTCATTTCATAGCTATTGCAAACACATTAAGTGATGAAGTGAGATTGAGAAATTTCCTCACCATAAGATTTGTCTTTGGTCATCTTATACAGCGTCAGATGTTGCTGGTGAGGTTGTCAGTGTGGGACCAGGGGTAGAAGGTTTTCAACCAGGTGACAAAATTGTGAGCGTGCTTAGTATTAGAGTAAGTCACTGTCATCATCTTCTCATTTGATACATGCATTATGCACTTATAGATGTATTGTAGAGTGTTTTTGGTTGTTTGTGTGTTTTTGCAGGTGGTGCATGGACATACCTTAAGAGACAAATCATGCAAAAATGCTTTATGTTCATATAATTGTTCAACTAGAAACTTCTTTATTAAACTAAGTAGTTTATTCTATTTAGGCTCGTCTCTCCTGTTCCTGTTGGCTCTGTGCATATTTCTTATCACCTATAATATTGAAATCAATCTCGTTTCCATTTATCATCTCTTCTCTATAGTTATTATTCTATTTTCTTGGCTAGTTGAATCCTTTTAAATGACTATCATTTACTGTTCATTGCGCCACTTGATAAGTGGTATTCTATTTCTTAATTATTTAAATTTTTTCATATCATATTGAAGATGATTCCTCTGGTTACGTTATACTGCTCCAGGATACCTGCCACCTAAATTTCTCTGTGCGTGTGTGCCAAATATCATGTTTTAGGGCAGGATCACATGGAGGGGATCGACACTGTAAGTTTTACTGCAAAGGCAGCCTCAGGGAAGCTTTTGAATTGAGCTACAGGAAAAAATGAATCTCAACCAAAAAGGACTGAGCGGCCAAGTTTGGTGCTGGAAATTTTCAGTGGTTGTGCATAGAGGGCTGAAGCTTTCCGCATCTGCTCCATACCTCTTTAGCTAAGTGGCAGTTTTATGCAGTTAGAATCTTCTTAAAGAAAGTTTTTCTGACAGTAACCATCTGTAAAGATTAGTAGTTTTTTTCAGCAGTAATTAATAGAGATTTTTTTTCGTCGATAGATGGAAATATTAGATAAATCGATAAAAACAATTGCAGAAGAAATTTCGATCTCCAGGTTTATCCAAAGATGCAAGGAGAGAGCTTGCTCTTTTTCCAGACCTTAAGACTCTGGACTTGGACTTCTAGACAGACTTCTTTTGTACAGATTCTATATTTTGATGCTTTAACTAACTCCTGCCCAATATGCTTTCAAAGACACCTATTCATAACCAAGAAGAAAGAATAAGTGAGGTCCTGCTAGCTTTCCACTGATGGCGTCCGCCACTATCTTGCTTTTATAGAAATATTCTTGTCAGCCACACACAGGGCAATCACTATCAGAGTCACTATCACCTGTGGTTGTTGATGAGTACCCGCCTAGCTGCAGTAAGTTATCATTACTGATTATACAGAACAAGCATCTTATTTGGAAAACTTGTTGGATGTTCCAAAAGTTTTGTCGGTGAGAAAGATTGATGTGATATGCTGATTCCCACCATAGCTGTCTTCAAATAAGTTAGCTAATATAGTGTCATCTTCATGTACTTCATGAGTATGAAGTCATGGTGGTCTAAGATTTCTCATGAAGTTGGTGACAGCATCATTTAACCTGAGTGTCAGACTCAACTTTATTTTCCATGTCCGGTTTGGCCTTTGCAGAAGTGCTGTGTACTGTTGAATGTGGAGGTCATATTTGAGCTTGAAGATGATTATTGTTCCTCTATTGAGTGAGACATAGATGTGGCGTGACCCTGCAGCTTGCAAATCAGTGAATGAGGCATGAGAATATCTGGTGTATTTTTGATTGAGGCCAACTACCAATATTTCTTGTTGAATGACAAGTGGAAGATCAGAAAATCTTGTACACTGAATGTGCGGCATCCTGAATCTTGGGATATTAGGAGGCAGGTTCATCAAGGTTGTTGTAGGATATCTACTGAGCCAGTCTACAACTACTTTCTTTTCTCCCTTGATGTGTGCAACAATGTAATTGAACTGGCCGAAATATTCCTCCCGTCTGCAATACTTAACATGTCCATCTTTTTCTGCCATGGTATTTTTCTTTGAAGGTTAGAAACCTGGTATAATCTGTTCTAATTTCAAAGGTTTTGAGGTTCGTAAGTCTCAAAGCAAGAACATAGATTTTCTTGTCATTGGAAATGCATTTACAAACATCATAAGGAAATACTCCATTAGCAAACTCACAAACAACCTCATTACCTTAAAGTATCTACAACACATAAGACACCTCCCCAAGTAGTGTTGCTGGCATTAGTTTATAGAATACGTTTTTCAATGTCAGGTGCCTGGAGAGAGGGAAAAGACTACCTTTCTTTTAATTTTTGTTACAAACTCAGAGTGGCAAGCAGTCCAAGAAACCTTGGACCTTTTCTTCAACAAATCTTGCAATAAAAGTCTGTCCTCTCTTGCCCCTGATTACAAGCAATTTATATAACTGAATAGTCCAAGGAAAGCTTGGAGTTGTTGTTTATCCATTACCTTTGGGAACCCTACATATTTTTCTTATGTGAGGTTGAACTTGGAGCTTCAATTCTAGACTTTCATCCCCATGAAATCACATTTTTGTTGACACACTTGGGGCTTAGTACTTGACAGTACTATTCCTGCATCCTTTGCTTTATTGAAAAATTGCTGGAGATGATTCAGATGTTCTTCTTGACTGCTGCTGAAGATTAAAATGTCATAAGTACATATGCATAGAGGTAGTTTTCGTCCATACGGGCTTGGTGGTAAGATGAGGTCGAATGACATCACGTTTCACTGGAAGTGCCCAAAAGGTCAATTGAAAACAGTTTTGTGTTTGTTTGATTCCATTATTCTGATTTGGTAAATACTTGATTTATGATCAAACTGAGAAAATATTTACATTTTGCTGCTTTTGTAGCAGATAGGTCTTGTGTCATATTGGATATGGAAAAAGGCTTTGTAATTGCATTAAGAGGCTTGTAATTGATCATCAACCTTTTTTTTCCTCTCTTATGTTTTGAATGCTTAATTCACCATAAATGCATATCAACAAAATGGTGTTGTAGAGGGTTCTATAAAGTTTGCCTCAAACAATTCATTAATAGCTTTCTCCATATCATTGTAGTCACTTGTAGGAATGGGGATTCTTTTCCTAGTTTTCATTTGCTTATTCTCCTGCAATTTAATCTCCATTTTTGGCATTCTTTTTGCCAAAACTTTTGTGGGTCATCAAGATAAATCTCTTCCCTAATCTGTCTTAAATTTTCAATTTTTTGTAGGATAATATTAAGGGGATATTGTATCATGGACTTGGAAAACTATTCTATTGCATAGATCAATCAACGGGCTTTGACTCTTCCCCATTCGTAGTGAACAACACTCTCTTAGTACTACCATAGGGTGAGTATTTGTCAATGAAAGTTCCTCCTAACAAGATTTTAATAGGCACATCATTATGCATGGAGGAGTCGTAGTGGATCTTCTTTCCTTGTATAAGCATAGGTTCTTGATGCTTGTATCTATCACATATGATTGTGTTCCCCCGGATGCTTTATATGTGTTTTTATCATCTGCTTTCTCCCATTTAGAGATAATTGGTCCCTTAGTGAATGATAGGAAGCACTAGTATCAACTTGTGCAGCAAACTTTTGCCATTTATTTGCACCATATTGAATTGCGCATACCTGCCATGTTTTAGTGGTGTAAGTTAGATTGTCTTAAGCTTTTAGGAGTTGGAACTGTAGTGCGAGATAAGTCTCGTAGTGCAATGGATTTGGTACTTGTGGTAGTACTATTATTGATTGTTCATATTCTTCTTCTGGCTTAAAGTCTACCTCATAATATTGTTTCAAATCTTCTTCTAGTTGTTCTTCATCATCCCAAGTTGTCTCAAAATCCCAGACAAATTCTTTGATGAATGCTAGCTTAAGAGTGCAATCTTTGCATGGGGACAGTTTGTAGCTGAATTTGTCTTGGAGTCATTCCTTTTTTAATGTTTTCTCTATGATTATGTGATGGTTTTAGTTCTTTTCAATGTAGGTGCATGGTTATGAATTTTAGTTGCCTACCTCTTCCTCTGAAAGCACCATTTCATCTTCTTTCATAGAAGCTTCTTTCCCTTGATGAGTATTTGTTGTTGCTGCTGGCTTGGCTTCGTCATGATATCTTATAGACCAAGGATGTTGCATTATTAGATTTTTTTAGTCAAGGTCATTTGCTATCCTGTCTAGGTCTTCTTGGTCTTGAGGCCGACTCTTCATCATCTTCTTCGTCCCACAATGATTGGCTCAAAGATGTCTTCTTGTGTATATAAGTCTTCTCCTTCGTTTATCATTTATGATATCCCATTGTGCTGCTACGTTAGTGGAATATATTGCCTTAATAGCTTTTTTCTTACATGAACAATGAGGGGCAATGTGCCCGGCTGGTTACAAATATAACAAATTACGTTTCTAGATTGTGATCGGGGAAAGAGGCGGCGACGAAAGAGAAATTGGTGGCTTTGAGCGGGTGTGTGGTGTTTAGGAAAATAACAACATTAAAAATTAACTTGCAGTAGTGGTTAGTCCTTTTTTTGTATAAAAGGCCTTCCATATGAAGTAGTTTTGAGAAACTGCAGTGCTACTCTACTTGCCTGGTGTTTGAAAAGTTTTGGATGGCTTTGGCATTGGACCCAAGGATCATGATTTGCTTCCTAACGAAATCGATAATGTTTGTGATTGACATTGTCCTTATTTGCACACCTTTGACATTGATACACTCCAACACGATCTACAAGGTTATAAGGTGGTGCTTCAATAAAATGCATTTTTATGGCTGCTTTAGTAGACCACTATCCAGAAAGTAATTTGATATATCTATAACCAGCACGAGCACATTTCCCTCTTTATTCATGTGAGAATAAAGTTGTTAAGGCAACATTTTCCACTAACGTAGCAACATGTTGGGATATCATAAGAGGAGGAGAAGACTTATATATGTAGGAAAACATCTTTGAACTAGTCATTGAGGACGAAGAAGATGATGAAGAGCCTCAAGCCCAAGAATACTCAAACAAGTTAGCAAATGACTTTGATGAACAAAACATTGATGCAACATCCTTGGTCTAAATGTTAGAACCATGTTGCCTACGATGAGAACAAAACCATCACCCATAATCATAGTGCAAACAATCAAACCAAACAAGGAATGGCTCCAAGACAATTTCAGCCACAAACTGCTCCCATGCAAAGATTGTACTCTGAGCCAACATTCATCAAAGAATCTGTTTGGAATTTTGAAACAATCTGGGATGATGAAGAACAAGAAGAAGATTTCTACCAATATTATTAGGTAGATTTTAATATAGAAGAAGATGAATATGGAGAAGAAGCAAAATTAGTACTACCACAAGTACTAGATCCATTGCACCGTAAACTTGTTTGCATCACAATTCCAAGTCGTAAAGAGTCCAAGACAGTGTATTATAGTGGAAATAAATGGTAAAATGTTTGATGTACAAGTTGATATTGGTGCTTCCCTATCATTCACTAAGTGACCAATTATTTCCAAATGGAGAAATTGGATGATAAAAACATATATAAATTATTAAATGTCTAGGGAATACATTCATGTGTTGGCAAAATATTTTGTCAAGGGCATGTGTGTACACTAAGCTATCTCTGGGGTGGTCAAAGACCGGGAATGTGCAAAAACACCCTTGTTGTGACTGCAACAATATTTGAGAGAGGAAAATATAGGTGAGGAGAGAGAAAATGAGGAGGAGAATTGTATTAATGAGCTGAACTCAGATTTCATTAACTATAATCCGGAGAGCTTTCCAATTCTAATCAAAAGACACAAGCAAACATATGCATATTATAAAGAATATGAAACAATAATAGAGATTGACACAAAGTTCATACGATTTTCATTCCATTTCAAAAGGTACAAAGTCCTTTTGTCCTTACAAAATTGTCATACATTCGGTTGAGTGAAAAGAGGGAGAATGGAGGAAAATTTCTAAGTAGGAAAATAGAAGAATTACAACATGCTATAGAGAGAGCAAAAACTGATCCTTGAAATGGAGAGGCCATCCCAATTTATAGTCTCCTTACATGACCTTTCATCTCCCTACGTGACTTTTCATATTCCGGTTTGAGATAAGTTACTTTTCCTTATTTTAAGAAAATAATTTTACAATGAAGGAATAGAAAAGTCACTTAAGTGAGATGAGATAAGACAAAAAGAAAAAAGTGCAACCTCAACGAAGAAATAGAAATCACTTAAGTGAAACGAGTCACTTTTACAAAAGAAGTGATTTCTTCATGAAAGAGAGAAGATGATCATGTAGGTGGAGATCTAGAAGATGTGGACCTGAATACGTTGCACTGGAGGAAATTTGACATTCTACACATTCAATTGGAAGCGTGTGACCACATCTTGGACTTCACCTTCTCATGGGATCACAATGTTCTCTAAAACATCAACCCATGAATCTGCCACTTCCAAAATCTTCTTACCTTGCTCAAATAGATTTGGAAGCTCCTTGGTTGTTTCTGAGATAGTGTTATAGATTTTGGCCATCTTATTCATCGAGTCCACACAAACATTTTGAGGGTGAAACAATTAATCTCTGATCCTCTTCACAAACTGTTCATTGAATTCCTCCGCTATTCTCATCTCAGGATTTTTATCATCAGGTGGTGAACAACCCATGTCTCACAAATCCACACCAATTTTTGATTTCAACATGTCATTTTTTTCCAATAGGGGAGAAAGATCATCCATTGCTTCCTTGAGGGTCTTGATTCTCCATTCAATGGTTCTCACCCATTTCTTTGAAATACCTCCTTCGGCTCACAAGAAGACTCCTTTGGAAAGAAGGATGTTCTGATTTGAGTTGGCTATGGACCGACATCTGGAATCAAATCTTCCCAGTGAAAGATTTCGGTATTACATGCCTCCATGATGCTCTTGATCTTGAGGTCATTGTTTCCACATATTCGTACACCTTGTTGATTTCGTGTATGAACTTGCAACCACTATTTAGAATACTTTCGACCCATGATTCGGTGACTCTCCCTTTCTTGCTAAATCTTTGAATCTCTTCCACAATATTTTGATCCAGGCTCCAAATGGGGAGAGGGCTTGAGCTGAAGAAGAAGTAGAAGCATTTGAATTCATAAATGTTGTGATGTAGGAAGAAAGCACATGAACATGATCTTCAAGTTGTTCTCGAGTCTGCTTTCCCTTTTCCACTCTTTCAATCATCCTTGAAATCAATTCTTTCAAATTGTGCACATCCCCTTGAGGAGTGGATTCTCCGACAGGGATTCTTCTTAGCTCATAGTCTGCTAGAGTCATTTCTGCCTCGGGCCTTTCAACACGTGGTTCTCTACTTCCACAAATTGTGCTCTTGAAGTGTCAATCACCAACCTAGAAGTAGTTTTAGCATTTCTTGACCGCCTTGCCTACTTTTAAAATCTTTGCCACTACGCATCAAAACTTGGATTAACAACTCTCACAGCTTGTCCTTATTTTTTCTTCTATCGGTGGTGAGATCAAGAAAAATAAGGATGGGGAGAGGAAGAGGAGGGTGATAAAGTTTGTAGAGGTATGGGAGAAGGGTGATGAGAGGAATGGACTGGTGAAGAAACATGAATGATGGGTAAAGGTGAATGGGAATGAGGAGAACTCCTTCGAGGAGGATTTGCAGAGAAGTGAGAAGGATTGAAGGATATCTTCCTTGGGAACTATGGGGTTGTCCTTCTTAGGAGAAGTGGAAATTTCTCTCGGCTCAAGGGAAGTGGTGGAATTCCTTCTAACAGGTAACTTGGAGGCAAATGAAAGGTGAGACTTATTTGATGCAATGGGACTCTTGAGGAGAACTTGAGGTTGCAACATGTGACTTTGAACTCTTGATATAGATTTTGGTGTGAGATGTTCCCTCACCTGATCTCAAATCAATGCTCTTGCTTGTAAAAGTGAATTCTGACACTTTGTTGAGAAACCAATTCTTAGATCTTTTTAGTGTGACAATAGTGTGGTGGGTTTAGGATGTCACCTGATTCCCTTTTGGACCAATCAATGGATTTCAAATTCTGATTTTGAACATGCTCCATAAAGTATGGGTCAATTAAGTTAGTGCCATCATCTATCAATCCCTTGTGACCCATTCTAACTTGAATGCTCTCATTTGTTCAATGATCATCCTCATGTAATCTCATTGGCGAACCTTGAGATCATCAAAACAATCAGCCCAAAAGTCTTCGATTTTAGGTTGGTGGGTATTAACACAAGTAACTCTCATGTTATTCTTGAAAAAACCTTTACTGTCAAAGTTGACCTTTTAGAATAGGAATGCAAGTTAAAGGGGAGCATGGTAGACTCATATTTTGGGCATCTAGAGCATTCTTACAACAATAAATGCCAAGTTTGATGGGAAGTTAATACCTTTGACCTTTCTATCCTTCAACTTAGCATGCACGACACCCAATTGTCTGCATAATTCAATCAAAACTAGCTTATCACTATACCTTGGGAGCTTGTATGGGTACCCGTCGAAGCCACCAACCCGAATGTATGTGAATGTGTGAAACTGGATGAAGTAGCTTCCATACACACCGATGAGGTCTATGCATCCCTTGAGATTCTCAAAGCAATATTACCTTCTAGTGACTTGATTGCTGAAGATAATGAGGGCATCATTGACTCTTTGAAATATGTTGCAAGCTTCCTTCATGAGTGATATGAGGGTAGTATTCATATATCATCTTCTCTTCGCTCGACTCTCCAACGGTGGACAATCCCGTCCAAATCTTGGTTACAACAATGAAATACACAAGGTATGAGGTCATGTAGAATTCACTTGTCGAGGCCACACCCAACAAGGCATCATGTGCAGTTGTCATTGATGATTTGACACCAATCAATGTGTTGTGATCCCTCGTAGATAATATTCATGAATTTGGCCATCCAAGGCTTGAATTCCTTCGTTGTGGGTTCTCCCATGACTCAGCTCAAGAGAACAATCATATTTGAGAGCTCTTCATGAAAGTCCGCTCTCACCAAAGTTTTAGGGAGCTTAGAAGGCCCTTTCTTTTGTACTTTCAACCACGTGAGTAGCCAGCATATTTTGGAGCTTGGAGTCCTGGTTGTTCCATTTAGCCAGGGCATTCTCTTTGGTCAAAACCACATAATTCTTTCTCCTTTGTATCCCAAAAGCGGTGCCGATGTGCATTGGGTCTAGTTGAGTCAACAGTGAGCCGTTTGTCACTTTGATCTCTCGGTTTATGGGATCATAATGATTAGAACATGCCAAGACCAAATCCATACATTGGATGGATAGAGGAAAGCCCATAGCCCAATACAAGCCACTACGAAAGATTCTATCTGCCATTAGAGTTCGATTACCTTTTGTCATCCTCACTTTCAGGTCCTCGAAGTCCATGAAATCTACATTGTTATCTCCAATGTTGGGCATTTTGGTGATTAGGATGGAGATAGGCTCGTAGCCATAATACTTGAACTTCATATTTGAAATAGGGAGCCTAGGAATTTGCGAATGGCAAACTGGTACTTTGAGAAGGCAAATGTTGAGTTTTAGAGGGATTTAATGAAACAAACAGTTGAAATCTAGACTTGGCCAAACCGGGAGCAATACTCAATGGAACTAGGCACAAATGGATTCATTTGAAAGGTATTGAGGAGGAGATGACTTGCTCCAAATTTGAGGAAATTCTCTCGTGGGGATCACCTGGAAATGAGAAAACAGGTTTTGGGCATGACTTAGCACATTTTAATGGGATTTGGGCTGAAATCTTGATTAGATCACTAGGAGAAAACTCATCCAAATCACATGGGACTTGATTTTTTTGAAAGGTGTTGTTAAGAGGAAGGAGTGATCCAATTTTTGTGTAGATCTATTGGGATTTGTGGGAAATTGCAAAACAAGTTCTGGTTGCAAGCTGGAGTTTTTTTTAATGGAGTTTGTAGCAAAACATGACCAAATCACATGGAATGAATCTCTCCACTCTAGCATATGAGGAATAGATCAATGGAAAGGTATTTTGGAGTAGAACTCATGGACAAAATCTCATGGGGATTGACCTTGGGGTTTGCAAGATATGAACACTTGATTTTTTGGAAGAGCTATGGAAAACAAGAGTTTATAGCAACAAATTTCAAATGGGAAGATAAAAAAACCACTTTGTTATAACCCTTGTGTCTTATATCAACTTAAAGGCATTTTCATGGAGGACAAGCATGCAAAGTTTCAAAGGATTTTGTCCATGGAAGCTCAAGATATGAGCAAAAATGGTTTGAGCAACACTAGGGCATCAACAAGTTTTCATGGAGGAATGGGAGGAAGAAATGAAGTTCATGGAGCAAATGGAGATGCACTTTTGTTATAAAATGAAGTTGAGTTGGTTGGGAGGTGAATTAAGTGACTTGCCTTTTCTTTTGGAAGGGAAAACACATTTTTTGTGTGAGGGAGGAACTCAAGGTTCCAAAAGCGCACTTTTGGTTCCCAAGTGGAACCAAAGCACATTTTGCACTCTCATATGGAACCTCTAGGTGCATTTTTGGTTTCCAAGTGGAACCTTAAGTGAAAAGTGCAACCTCAACAACAAATTAGGAAATGGGAACCAAAAAGTGCATGTCAATGGGCAAATAGAATTTGGAACTCACTTAAGTTCTCAAAAAAGTGCATCTCAACTTCAAAATAGAACCAAGAACTCACTTAAGTTCCAAAAAGTGCAAGCCCAACAACAAAATAGAATTTGGAACTCACTTAAGTGCCAAAAGCACACTTTTGGTTCCCATGAGGAACCTTAAGTGAAAAAGTGCAAACTCAACACCAAATTAGAACACCCTAGTTCCCAAAAGCGCATTTTGGAGTGTCATAAGGAACTAAGGCGCACTTTGAACTTCAAATTAGAACCAGGTACTTCCAAAAGCGCACTTTGAGTTGTGAGAAGGAACTAAAGTTCCCAAAAGCGCATCTAGAGGCTTGAGCAAGAACTGAATGGTGAAACTTTGACTCCCGGAGCAAGAGTAGGGATTTTGAGGCCATATGACACATGATCTTGACTGGAAATCACCCAATGAATCTATTCCCACCATTTCCAAGGGCTAAAAGTGATTGCTTCTTGAGTTTTGAGCCAAAACCCAAAAGTGACTAAAGTAGGCATAACGGGCAGCAAGGGGCTTTTGGCCACAGAGCAAAATTGCAATGATAAAAACAAAAACCAATATTAGGAACATGTGAAGGACTCCATGAGCCCTCTTTTGACTGCTAGTAGGGTTCCCAGATCCATTCGAACTCTTGAAACTTTCCACACAAGTTAATTCTTCAATAGGGCCAAGGCTTTACAGTTCATGAAGGGTTTCCATTTCCGATGCCTCCAAAACTTTATCTTGAACATACTGGCATGTAGTAGACCTTGAAAGCTTTCCAATGACTATGGTCTGGGCTCTTGAAACCACCAGAGGCTCCTGAAACCTTTTGCACAAGTTGACCTTCCTCCGATGATTGAGAACACCTTTTCCTCAAAAAGCGCCAGAAATGAATATGTTCCCAAGACTAGTGCAAAGCTCCCAAAATCTTCCTAAATCATATTGTCATGAAGTAGACTCAAAGACCTTTTTAATGACTGTAATTTGGGCTTTTGAAACCACCTAACACTCGTGAAATTTTTCACAAGTCAGTACTTGCAAAAAGACAATTTTGATCAGCTTCTCGAAAAAAATTGTAAAAGTTTTGTAGGGTTGTCAAGTAAAATGCCTAGACATTTTACATGCCAACAATATGTAATAAATATAAGCATCGAGAGCGTATGCTTATACAGGAAGGAAGTTCCACTATGACATCTTCATGCATAACGACATGTCTATTGATATCTTGTTAGGAGGATTTTTCATTATCAAATACTCACCCTATGGTAGTACTCTTACCATGAATCACGCACCAAGGATTTGCGCCAAAGGATGGATAAAGATGGATGTGCATGCTAAGATAACTAAGCAAGATGCTGCTGTTCTATACTTAGCACTATGAAGGGATAAGAATACAATTGAATAAAAATAAGCATGCAACAGTCCAGTTGTCCTTGGCGCCAAGCATAGAATACAATTGGATAAAAATAGCAGCCCCATGCACCAAAGGAAGAACAAGAGGATTGTGCATGGAAGAGATTAAAATAGAAGATCCTATTTTTAGGAGTTTTGAATAGAATTAGAAGAGCATGCTGCTGTTCTATTTCTAGAAATTGATGCTAAGAATAGGTGCATGGAGGAATTAAATATAAAAAGAAAGAGAACTATTGTTGGCGCCAAAGATAGAAGGACTTTTATAAAAAAATCAATTGTTGTCCTATATGTGGCACCAAGGATGGATAAAGATGGGTTAAAATAAAAATAAACATGCAGTAGTCTATTTTGGTGGTTGGCGCCAAGGCATGGAGAAAATAAATTAATAAAAGATGCATGCTGCTGTCCCATGCGCCAAAGGGGTTAGAGAAATAAATAAATAAATAAAAACTCAAAAGCATGCACATGCTATTCTGGATGCAACAACTATATTAGCTAATTTTTGATTGTAAAAGAGACATGCTTGGATGCTGATTTGTGATGCATCTTCAACTTTTGTACTTGCACCTCTAAATAAAATAAAGCTTCGTTTTTGCCCTCTCATATCATTGTTTTCAGATTGTTCATCGTATTCATTATAGGATATTGTATGTGGTTTAGTGTGGAATCCATTCTTTTGGTGTATGAATCTTTATTAGTTCTATATGTGGATCCATTCCCTCTATCACCCTTATTTCCCATTTTCCACCCTTCCTTTTCCCCTTTTTTCCTTGTCAAATTTTTAGTTTTTAGGTGATTCACAAGGGAACCAACCCTCTCTGGAGGTTCACCTTAGACATAGGTTACCCACAACCTTGAGGTGTTCCAATTTTGTCAACAAGAGAGAGTACACACACCATTCTCTATCAGGGTGCAACTTCGGGTGACAACAGTTTTTGGCACGCCCGGTGGGACAAAGTATTCAAAGAATGATGTTGGTTCAGCAGTTTGCAGAGCATAAAGTATTCAAAAAATCAGCATCTGGCGACTCCTCAGGTTTTCACAGACATACTGGTTGCAGACTAGTCAAAGCTAATGCCAAAAGTGACCACCAGTCAAAAGCTAAAGGTATTCCTTTTGAATTTATTCAGCTACCTTTACATTCTTATAAAAGAAGCAGATTTTATAAATCCTCTCCATATACTTCCGAGCTAACAAGCTAAAACAATTGCCCAAAATCCCACAACTTCCCGCTCTAAATTTCCTAATGGCTCTTCCTAGAAATCAAGCTTTTGTGACCTTTAATGATGGCAACCCCTTGAATCTTACATGATACAATGATATCCCTACTTCCACATTAAAGAGTTTACCATTCTTTACCGGTCTAACTCAAACCACTCCTGTAGAGCATATTAGAGATGTTGCAAATCTTTGCTCTGTTTATAATATCACTCAGGAGAATGTAGCCATGAGACTTCTTGCAACTTCCTTTAAAGATAAAGCCTTGCAATGGTACAAAAATCTACCTATTAATTCTATCAATTCTTGGGATCAATTAGGAACAACCTTTGTAGCCAATTTGAGGACAAATCTGACCACCTATCCTTGATTGAGCAATTGAGCACAATCAAAAGAGCCCCTCAAGAGTTCATGGCTGATTTTAACTTGAGATTCCAGAGAACTTGGGAGAGAATTCCCCGTGCCATCAAGCCTACAACAGAGCATGCATTCTTGTATTATTTGAGATCCTTAAACAGTGACATTGTTGTCCTAATTCAGTCCATGGGGGTAACACAATCCTTGTTGCCTTTGATCTAGCCATTAGAGCTGAAAATAACCTCATACAAGCTGGCAAAATTGCACCTAGACCTCCCATGCCTATCTTTCCAACTATTCAACCACCACCAATTCTCAGCTATAAACCCAATTCCAAAGAGCAAAGCTAAGCAAGCACTTAATCCAAATCAACCCACTAAGTTGAGTGAAATAAAAGGTATTTTGCAAGCTTTTGGAAATAAATTTGTATCTATTGAGAGACAACTTGCTCAACCTTACAGACCATATCAGCTCCTTTCCAATCTGCTAGACCTTCATATCCAACATATCCTACAAGTAGGCCTCCATATCAAGGCCACCAGCCATTAAAGCTGATCCTAATGCTCCTTCTACATCTATGGCTCTTGTTCCAGTGCAAACTAATCTAATTCAGGAACCTTTTTGGTGTGCTCCATGTAATCATTCGCATGATCTTTTTCTTGTGCTAATGGAATGTTAAATCAAGCTTTGATTGCACAAGGGATGATTCCACAACTTTCAGCAATTGAGGCTCCTCCTCAAGGGGATTCTAGTGAAGCACCAAAGCCACCAGAGGCAAATTTGGTGAATTGGCAACAAGAGGATCAACATGCAACTAATACAAGGGTATACAAAAGAAGAGCAGTGGGAGAACCCACAAAGGTAACTAATTTGCATGGTTCATCTTCTTTATTTCCTGATAATACTAATAAGGTTGCTTGTCCCTAATGAGAAAGAGAGAAAAAAATCAGATTCAGAAGGGCAGCTTGGAAGCACAAAAGAATCAGGAAAAAGAGGTTGAAAGTGTTCCAAAAGGTCAAGCAAAAGGGGGCAGCTCTCCCCTTAATATCATAGATCAGATGAAGAAAGCTCATGTGAGCTTATCCATGTGGGATACGTTGACTATTCCAGGTCAAAAGAACTTGTTACAAGATGAGTTGGCCAAACTACTCAGTTACAGTGGATCATTCAGATAGAGCTAGTGCAGTACTTGCAAATACAGATCAACCCTCTAAGGCTGATTTTCAAGCAAAAAGGATTGGTAAGCCTCCTCCTTTCTACCTTTCTTTGATTATTGGTGATAATTTGGTCCATAATTGCATGGTTGATAATGGTGCTAGCAAGACATGCCTAAGCAGATAGCAGATAAGCTAGGACTCAAATATGAGCCACATGACAAAGGGGTTTTGCAGTTGGATGGCACAACTACTAAAACAATTGGTATAATCAAAGATTTGAAGTTAGGTTTGCATGCATGTCCAAGCCTTCCAATCTTACAGATATTATGGTAATAGATCTACCTCCATATTTCGCTTTGTGTTTATCTAGAGATTTTACAGCTAAGATTGGGGTATCTATCATCAGATTGGTCTTATCTATTTTTTAGAACAAGGTATGGCACAAAGGTAACAATTAATTCTGAGCCTCTTGCTAAGTTTCATATTGAGCCTTATGTGCCTAATGCATGCAGTGTAAATTGTACTATTTTTGACCAAGAGAGATCATCCAATAGTTGTTCATGATACAAACACCCACTCTGAGAGCATACCAGATTTATTATTGGATGAGTGGGGAACTGACCATCATGGTTTTGATCCTTATAAATATGTTGAAGAAACATACATTAAAGATGCTGGTTTGGGAATTTATTGCATGCATCAAGAGGATGCTTTTTTACCATTATTGGTTAAAACTGATGAGATTGATACAAGATTGTGGAGTTTATACTTTGATGGCTCTAGAAGCAAGAATGGATCAGGTGCAGGTAATGTTTTGATATCACCAGATGGTCAAAGGTATTATTCTTCTATTCGATTTCAGTTTAGTTGTACATGCAATGCAGCTGAATATGAGACACTAATCCATGGTTTACAATGGGCTAGGATGAAGGGAATTAAGTACCTACAGGTATTTGGTGACAATGAATTGGTCATAAATCAGGTGAGAAATTTGAATATTGCAAAGAATCCCTTGTTGAAATCATATAGACATAGAGTTTGGGATCTTATAGAGGATTTTGATGCATTCAATGTTCAATCAATACCTAGAGTTGAAAATAAACAAGCAGATAGATTGACAGCTGTTGGGGCTGATTTTGATATTCCTAGTGATGTGAAAAGAAAGGATAATCAACCTCATATTAAGGTGGTTGTAAGGCCATCAATTCTTGATAATAATACTAATTGGCAAGTGTTTGAGAATGATGAACAAATTGTACGCTTTATTTAAGGAAGAAGCTGAATTTTCCTCTAAAAATCAGTCTAAATTGCAGCAGCAGTATGGTGAGCAAATCTTGCAATTAAAGACTAATAAGCTGCCCCAAGGATTGGTAACCCTTGAGAGTATTTTTAATAATGATGATCAACTGAAAAGGACAAAATCAGATGTCTACTAAGCAAGAGAACTATGAGGACATAGCAATTAGTGATGGCAAGTTTTTGAAGCATGGCAAGGTATGTAATTTGGAAGAAAAACAAGCTTTTGTTCAATTATGCAATGAGTTCATTGATGTTTTTGCTTGGAAGTATGAGGATTTAAAAGGTTTTGATCTAGGATTAGCTCAACATACCATTGAGCTTGAGCCTAATTCCAAACCGGTAAGGCAAAAACAAAGACCTGTTAATCCAAAGATTGAAATTTTGATGAGAAATGAACTAACAAAGCTTATTGAGTCTTGTATTATCTTTCCTATCAAGCATTCCTCATGGGTTGCAAATCTTGTACCCGTGAGGAAGAAGAATGGAGAGATAAGGTTATGTGTTGATTTCAGGGATCTAAACAGGGCTTCACTAAAGGATCATTATCCATTACCATCAATGGATCAAATTCTAAGGACTATATCAAGTGCAGAAAGGTTCTCTTCTGGATGGTTACAATGGTTACAATCAATATGGTAAAAGAAGAGGATCAATACAAGACAACTTTCACTACTAAGTGGGGACATATGCTTACAGAAAGATGCCTTTTGGTTTATCCAATGCAGGAGCTACTTTTCAGAGAGCCATGGATATGGCTTTCCAAGGTTTGATCAATGTCAATGTTTTGATTTATCTTGATGACATTACTATTTTTTCTAAGAGTGCTAATGATCATTTGAGCCATCTGAGGCAAGTTTTTGAAAGATGCAGACAATATGGGGTTTCTCTCAACCCAAAGAAGTGCATATTTTCAGTGCATGAAGGTAAACTTTTGGGCCACATGGTCTCAAAAGAAGGTTTGGCCATAGATCCAGAAAGAGTAAGCTCAATTCTAGCTTTATCTTTACCTCAACACAAGAAAACACTTCAAAGCTTTTTGGGTAAAATCAATTTTGTGAGAAGATTCATTGCTGATTTTGCTAATTTATCAAAGCCTCTAACTGCTATGTTGAAAAAGAATATGAGTTTCAGTTGGACAGATGAAGGAAAATCAGTTTTGAGGCCATTAAACAAGCTATTGCTCAAGCTCCAACACTTGCAAATCCAGACTTTTCAAAGGATTTTATATTGTATGCATTTGCAGGGGTTGAAACAATTTCAACTATCTTAACTCAGTTGAATCATGATAATTTAGAGCAACCCATTGCTTTCTTTAGCAAAGGGCTACATGACTATGAGGTGAAGTATACTTTTGTGGAAAAGCAAGTACTTTTCTGTTATTAGAGGCTTAAAGAATTTTAGATATATGCTCTCTAATAATAGAATTCATGTTATGGTTACTCACCCAAGTGTAAAAGAGTTTTTGTTGAGCAAGGATTTGAATGAAAAGAGAGCTGGTTGGATCACAAAAGTCATGGAATATGACGTGGACTTCAAGGTAACAAAGTTGATCCGAGGAAAAGGGTTATGTGAGCACTTAGTTTCAGATTTGGAGTCAAAGAAAGTTGCTGTTTTTGCACTCATAAATCAGCCACAAGCAGCTGAAATACCATCTTCTGTGAGTTGGACACAAGACATGATTAATTACTTGCATGCTGGTATTCTTCCCCAAGGTTTGGATAAGACAAAAAGAGGTATTTCCAGTTACAAGCTATTCCTTATGCACTCATTGATGGTATATTATTTAAGAAGGATATTAATGGTGTTCTTCTGAGATGTGTAGAACCTTCACAAGTTGACAGATTATTGCAAGAATTCCATGAAGGTTTATCAGGTGGCCATTATGCTCCAAGGACTACTGCTCTCAAAATAATGAAAGCAGTTATTATTGGCCAAGTATTTTCAAAGATTGTTATGCATGGGTCAAAAGATGTCAAAAGTGTGCTTTCTTCGTGGGTAAGGAAAAGCTTGCAGCCCTTCCTCTTCATCCTATTTCAGCAGATCAACCCTTTATGCAGTGGGGATTGGACTTCATTGGAATGATTAATCCACCATCCAGTTTGGGTCACAAGTGGATTCTTACTGCCACTGATTATTTTACCAGATGGACAAAAGCAATTGTATTGAAAGAAGCGAATGAAACTAGTGTGCTTGACTTCTATGAAGGTATTATTACTAGATTTGGAGTTCCTGCTACTATTATTTCAGATAATGGTCTTGCTTTTGTTGGTGCTAAAATTACAGAGTGGGTTGTCCGAATGGTATTTACTTGAGTACTTCATCAAATTATTACCCACAAGGTAATGGTCTTGCAGAGTCTACTAACAAAAATTTGTTGAAGATTATTAAAAGAGTTCTGGATGAAAATCAAAGATCTTGGCACACCAAACTCAAAACAACTTTGTGGGCTGACAATCACTCCCAAAAGGTCTATTGGTAATTCTCCATACATGTTGGTTTATGGCAAGGAAGCAAGACTTCCAATTTCTCTTGAGCTGCCCGCTTTAGAGCTTATTCATCAGTTAGAGTTATTGGAAGCAGGTCCCATGGAGGTAAGATATGCAAAACTTATGCAGTTGGAAGAATTAAGACATGAAGCCATGCTCACCATGGAAACTCACCAAGCTCAGGTAAAGAAGAATTTTGATAAGAAAGCAATTGCAAGAGTTTTTCAGAAGGTGATCTTGTTCTTAAGTGGGATGCAAACAGAGCAAAACCGGAAACCACACCAAATTTGATGCTATTTGGAGTGGGCCATATGTTATTTCAGCTTGCAAGCCTCACAATGCTTTTCAGTTATCTCGATTGAATGGTGAAGAACTACCAATCCCGGTTAATGGGATTTTCCTCAAAGCTTGTTATTGAGGATTCAACATCATTAGAATAGTTTACTTTCAATAAGTGTTTGCATGCACATGTTTTCCTTTTGTTGGAGAGGGTATTTCAGCTGTTTTGTTTCGGAGGATACAAGTTGTTGACAGAGGTATGCGACTCCATAGTTCAATGGATGCGTAAAAGATACTAATCTCTTTGTTTAGCAGGCAAACAACCCCGTGATGTCGCCAAAATGCTACCATGATTCATGCACCAAGGATTTGTGCCAAAGGATGGATAAAGATGGATGTGCATGCTTTGAGATAACCAAGCAAGATGCTATTGTTCCATGCGCCGGGGGTTAGAGAAATAAATAAATAAATTAAAAAAACATGCAGATAATAATAGGTTATGACGCAGCAGCCTATATTGGCTAATTTTTAATTTTTAAAGAGACATACTTGGACGCTGATTTGCATATACATCTTCAGCCTTTGTACTTGCACCTCTGAATAAAATAAAACTTCGTTTTGCCCTCTCATATCACTGTTTTCAGATTGTTCATTGTGTTTGTTATAGGATATTGTATTTGCTTTAGTGTGGAATCCATTCCCTCTACTGCTGTCTTTTCCTAAACCCTTGAATTTATTATGCAAATAGTCTAGAGTTGTGTAGGTATGCGAATCTTTAAAATCTGTGTGCAGAGAGTTACATGCAAGTATCAAACTATTGGTGTATCACCCCTATTTCCTATTTTCCGTATTCCTTCTCTCTTTTCCTTGTTAAATTTTTAGTTTTTAGGTGATTCACAAGGGAACCAACCCTTTTGGAGGTTCACCTCAAACATAGGTTACCCATAGCCTTGAGGTGTTCCAATTTTGTCAACAGGAGAGAGAGTACACACACCATTCTCTATTAGGGTGCAACTTTTGGGTGACAACAAGTACTCCTAAGAGTGTACTATTTGTTCATTCGAAATGGAGAAAGAGTTAGAGCCCCTAAGTTGACCTATGCTACTTGAACATTTCCACAAGTCCATGATACAACATCCACAAAATTCTGTCATAGAAGAAATTGAAAATTTGGGACAAAATTAGAGAAAAAATTTGCTCGATGACTTGAATTATTTTCTGGCAGAAAATAATTCAAAAATGGAGATTAAATCGCAGGAGATAAAAGAATCCCGATTCTTGCAAACGACTACAATGATACGGAGAACGCCATTAATGAACCGCTTGAGGCAAATTCTATAGAACCTTCTACATCACCATTTTACTCTCATGCATTTATTGTGAATAAACATTCAAAATAGAAAAAGGGGGAAAAGAGGCTGGTGATGAATTACAAATCTCTTAATGCAATTATAGAGCCTTTTCCATATCCAATACCTAGGTAGCCGATACGGGATGGGAATCCGCACGCTGATACAACAATTTTTTTGGGGGCCCGGGTACGGCACTTGGGTATGGCAGTACAATATACATATAAAATATTAAAAATATAGCCAAATAAGCAAAAATTCAGCCTTATACATGAATAGAGTAAACAAATTATTAATTAAGTGAAATAGCCAAATAACATATTAATAATTCAATGCATTTTGTCATGATATTCATTGATTGAACTTCGAACAAGTACATTGTTCAAACTCCAAATGTTACAATGTCCAATTATTAACATAAATAATAACAAATCACATAACTGGACTGGAATTCCGGCTATTACTAGCTCCCTTCAAATCTGGCAGTTCAGATTCCTTTGGGGTTTCTCTTATTATTCCTGCATTAGTCTTACTTGCTAGTGGAGATGCTGCCACTGTGTTTTTGATCCTACATTACCCAAATGCATCTCAACTGTTGCAGTTTCAGCCATTGTTTTAGGTACTTCTGTGAAGTTTTACCACAGTTGAATCATTTACGTAATCCCATCTATTGACCTTTATTGACCCCCAAAAAATAGTTTTTCTTTTTAACAAAAAAGTTACAAAAAAGTTGCTTTTAGTGGTGGGTACGGCTTAGTACGGCCAGCAGTACCCGGGTACATCTGGGTACTTCCTGAGAAGTACCTAGATGTACTTGGGTACTGCTGGACGTACCCTGAGCATACCCCTTTGCTATGCGTTTCGTACCAATACCGGGTATGTACCGTATCTGTACTCATGCCCTGCAGGGTACGTACCGGCTACCTAGTCCAATACCAAACAAGATCTGTCCGCTATAGAAAGTAGCAAAATGTAAATATTATTCTCAGTTTGGTTGTAAATCTGGTTTTTATAGGGACCAATTTTATGCACAAAGCCCATAAATTTTCTCAGTGGCGCTTGCTGAGAAATTTTTGGTGCCCCCTTCCATTTGACTAGTAGGTTATGTGTAAGTGCGACTTGTAGGCCAACATGAAATTTGGTGTGCAAAGTTTTTATCAACTAAGGCCCAATGGACGGTTTTAAATTATCCTATATATTCAATGACGAAAAAACTACTAGCTGTAAGCCAAAAATTGTCAATCAAGATGCAAGCCGAGGAATTTGACGCGAGCTATTTAGCTGTCCAAGATGTAAATCATTGACCTGATTGAGCAGATGCAACCCATAGGGACAACATATAACAATATTTTTTGGCATGTTATATCATGTGCATAAAATGCCACATGCTTTCACAATGCTTAAACTTGAAGCATTTAATGAAACAAAATATTTGAAATCTTTCAAGGTTGTGCTCAACTATTGGCATGCTTGATCATCCATCTATAAACATCAAGAATTGATGCTTATATAGGGAAAAAAGTTCCATTATGATTTCTTCATATATAACGACATGCCTGTTACTATCTTGCTAGGAGGAGCTTTCATTGACATATACTCACCTGATGGTAGTACTCCTAAGAGTGCTATTTGTTCACTCCAAACGGGTAAAGAGTCAAAGTCCCCAAATTGACCTATGGTACTGAACAGTTCCCCAAGTCCATGATACAACATCGACATAATTCTGTTGTAGAAGAATTTGAAAATTTAGGACAAAATTAGGGAAGAAATTTGTTTTTATGACCTAAATTATTTTCTGGCAGAAAAGAATTCCATAACTGGAGATTAAATTGTAGGAGAATAAGCTAATGAAAATTTGTAAAAGAATTTCCATTCTCCCAAGCGACTATAATGATACGGAGAAAGCCATTAATGCACTGCTTGAGGCAAAGTCTATAGAATCCTCTACATCACCATTTTGCTCTCGTGCATTTATGTTGATTAAGCATTCAAAATAGAAAGGGGAAAAAAGAGGCTGGTGATGATACGAGTCTCTTAATGTAGTTACAGAGCCTTTTCCATATCCAATACCAAACCAGACCTATCTGCTATGGAAGGGAGCAAAATGTAAACATTTTTCTCAGTTTGGTTGTAAATCTGGTTTTTATAGGGGACCAATTTTATGCACAAAGCCCATAAATTTTCTCAGTGGCACTTGTTGAGAAAATTTTGGTGCCCCCTTCCATGTGACCAGTAGGTTATGCGTAAGTGCAACTTGTACGTCAACGTGAAACTTGGCGTGTAAAGTTTTTTTCTTCAAAACTAGGGCCCAATGGATGCAGTTTTAAGGCATCCTATCTGTTGAATGACTGGAAAAACTACTAGCAGTAAGCCAAAAATTGACAATCAAGATGCAAGCCAAGGAATTCGACATGGAACTATTCGTCAGTCCAAGATGTAAATCATTGACCTGATTGAGCAGGTGCAATCCGTGGGATCAACATATAACAATCTTTTGTCGGCATGTTATGGCAAGTGCCTAACATACCATGCGCTTTCACACTGCTTAAACTTGAAGCATTTTATGAAACAAAATATTTTGAATCTTTCAAGGTTGTGCTCAACTATTGGCATGCTCGATCATCCATCTATCCATATTTGATTTTTGTTGGTGTCAAATTTGCAGAGTATACTTCTGCTGTCTGGATTGATGAATTTCATGATAATGCGTGTGTTGATATGGTTCTACTTTGGTAGGTATTGCTTGGTTTAGTATTCTTGTTTGTTTTAGTTGTCTTCAAATGTGCGTTCCTTTTTCTTTCTGTGAAGGTAAATAGAAAACTTTGATTATGGCATTACCCAGACAAAATGCATAGAAAGTACCAAATGTCTTAACTTAAGATGGCGATGAGGAGATAATCTAAAGTATAGTAATCCATTTGCAGCTGAATTGAATAGCAGAGTGTAATAAGTCAATAACAATTCACAAGACAAAAAGTGACTGGACCCTTTTAGATTGAGCACATACCTACAACCACCAAAGATTAATCTGAGATTAGAAGCCTGGTTAAAGAAAAGACTAATCTGAGATTAGAAGCATGGTTAAACCAATCCTAACTCTAGATAGGCTTCATGCTTGTATGGTAGGCTTCATGCTTGTATGGAGCCGGAAGATATAATCTTTAGACAGTACATAAACAGGAGTGATGCCTTGAGATATAGCTTTTGCAAAATTGGAGCTGAAACTGTCTTCAAAAATTAGGATGAGCCCTAGTAGCCTTAGCTTAAGATTTGTGCTTCATGTGTGTTTCTTATTCAATGATATATTAGAAAAGGTTTCATCTTGCTTTTCTTATATTCTTCAGTTTTAACTTTGAGGTTGTCAAGCAGTGATTCAACTGCTTTGCACACTTTCTTCTGATCTTCTTTTATTTGATTGTTATAAATTTATTATAAATGATCACAAAAACAACTATTTGAAATGTCCCCGCTTTTGTTTGTTTAAGTCTACAAATATCCTGTTTTTCTATTTATTTAAACAACTGTGATGACATCCTTAGGATGTTTTCGGCAGAGAGGGGGTAGTCTGATGTCTCAGGGATGTTAGGATGTCCCCAAGTGTTCTCCCCCACCACCAAAAGAAGAGACATTGAGGGATGTCCCCATGTAGCCCCTGAAAAGCAGGAAACGTATGTGGGACACCAAAAAAATACGAAACATCTCAAGAGCGAAAGAAAAATGCAAAAAAATGGGGATGTGTTGGGGGTGTTCCCTCCATGCCCCTATGTCTCAGGATTGTCCGAGATGTCTAGGATGGTCCTAGAGGGCAGTGGATGCATCCCCGTGGAAACACTGATTGCTTCACAATTCCTCAAATAATGTGCCAAGTTTTCAGTATATCTCACAATTTTTGTGGTGTGTCATTGCATTAAATTCCTTATCATTGTCGCTTTATCATGCGTTACAAACATTTGAACTCTGACACATCATAATAATACGGTTTTGACAGTTTACTAATTTTTGCGGGAGATCAGTGTAAGCATCTCATTTTGTGCATTGCAACATTTCTGTCCACTAGTGAATGCAAAACCTCCAAGCCGCTAAAACAGGCTTAGTCTTATTTCCTAGTTGCCCTTTTTCCCACTCAGTTATCTCTGTGTTGCTTTTGCCTCTGCCTAGTGGTTGGCTGGAAAAATGTGCTCTCTTCAGTGCCATGCCTTTGTTTTGTTGGCTAAAGTTGCAAAATTGTTTGTTTGCATAAATTGGTGTTTGTGCAACAATTGCCTATACAAGCAAATGGATGGTCAGGAGTTGGAAAATAATCTTTCTTTTTTTTGCCTTTACCACTTTATCTACTCTTATATGTGCCCATCATTGATCAAGCCTCTTTGCTTCATTTTCCTATAATTAGGCCCTTGTTTGTCAGCCACAATTTTGTTGTTTTTCTTCCCTTTTGATTCACCACCATTTACAACTCAAGAAACCTCTAAGGCCTTTCTCAAGGCTTCATACACCTTCATCACACCTTCACTCAACCTTTTTCATGATTATAGACCTTCACCAATACTGAAAACACAAGGAAATAGTATTTAAGTCTTATTATTTCTTCATTCTGTCCACATAGTCTAGTAGCCCTAGAAAACCTGTTTTTCTCCATAACTTTTTGTATATTTGGTTTCTAAAGGAACTAAAACACTTTTCAGGCACCCATTAAACTCTTTTAACTACCTCATCAAGCATGCAAAGAGTTTGTAAAGGAAATAAGCCCAGTTCAAGAAATGCTTGTTTCTATTAGGTCTTTTTATTCACCAAATAGGACTGTTGGAGAAATAATGGACCGTACAACTCTATAATGACTCAAACCACAAAAATCTCTTCAAACATCATGTATAGAAGATATTTTGCAAATTTCAATTCGTTTCACCCATCAAATCTCAAGTTATAGTGATTGTTCTTTTAAACCCTAAACTAGGGTTTTCTCAGAACCTGAGAGAGTAAATCTCTCATATCTTGGACAAATAATTAATAAAGGAATCAAGACCCAAAACTTACCTCCTTAGCTTTGTCTGAGCCTTCTTCAACTTTCTTCTTCTTACATCAACCCCTGAAACTCTATGAATAGCTCACATCAATAAGCTTTGCATTCTTCTAACTTAAGAAAACCCAGTTTTCAACACACAATCTATCTAATAATCATTTAAATCCACTTTCTTATCATTCTTAACCCTTTAATACATTGTATTAGCTGTGATCCTAAATGCCAAAACTTACCTCAATCTTTATTTCACGAGTTCCTTCTTATTCTATCAGTCATTCTGAAGAACACACTGAGAAACATACCTAATCTTCCTTCATCTGAGGAACTCCACTCTTCTTTGTCAATGCAGACCCTAAGAGGGTTGATTCTTACACTTGGAAATCCTTTCACATGTGCTACACACCTGTACATTCATTTATACTAAGCAATGACTCTTAGAGTCTCAACCATTACTATTTCACAGCACAATCAAGTTATCAAGCTTTCATAGTAAATACACCACTAATGTACCATTTCCAGTATCTAGAACCATTCATAGAATGAACTCCACCAGAACATACCATTTCAAACTCATTAAACACAAATATACACAGAGATATCATGAAAGATCCTTTCTTTATTTATATTTACAAAACAACTCCTTCCTTCTATACAAAAACCTTGTTTTTCTACAAGTTCTTCTTGCTCAACCTGACAGGTTCTTGCCTCCTTGAGGTTCTTTACCCTGCTCTTGAACCTCTAATCCTTCTTTTGTAGTATCTTTTTCTCTTCTCATTCGAATATCTTCATTTTTTAAGACTTAAAAGGTGAGTGGAATAACTACTTTTCAAATCTAACCATGGTGGAGACTAACCACAACATGGCCACTCATGTTTAAGGGGTGATAATACCCTAGATACATCAAATATGGTCTTTTATGACCTTTACCACCTTTTTACAACTTCACATAGAACATTACACCTTTTAGATCCTAGTTTACAAATTCAAATATTCAAATGCTCATTTTGGAGGGAAACTCCAAAATGGCCAGTAAACACTCATGGAGGGACTTAAGATGAATAAGAAGGGTTAAACAACACCTGATAAGATTCCTAAGACCCACTACAACCCAAAATTCATTGGAATCCAAAACTTTCTTATGTGCAAGGTTGATGCTTTTGCATCACTCTCATATAACGATTGATAGGTCAGACATTCTTGGGTTTTTGTTTTTTTTTTGTCATGGATAAGAGTGGTTTAGGGTTTCAATTGATAATAGCTAGTTTATGTAGGTTTTGTTTTTGTCTCTCCTGGAGTATTTCCTTGTTGACTTGTTTTAGTCCAGCTCTCTGCCCCAGCTGAGTTCTTCGCTTCTTGTCAGATTTGTAAGGTTTTGGTAGGATTCTTTCATAGTCTTTACCTCATATTCATTTACTATCCCTGCAGCGCATTGTTGAAGTTCAGTTTTGTGCAACCCATTTTCCCTAATGCAGGTTTCTCAACCGTTTAATTGTTCAATATTGTGTTGTTTCACCTTAAACTTTTAGAGGTTTGGATTACACTTTTATATTGTCAAACTCACACTCTTTTGTAAGTCATAAATTGCTGTCTGCTGTGTTTGTTGGTCCTATTATCCTTATTTTTCACATCCTAAATTTCCCTAATACAAGCCCGTTGTTCATAACTTGTTTCAGGTGTGTTGTAAGCATTCCTCTTTTGTTTAAATCAGTGTTTTCAGCCTGTTATATCTTTATTTCAGTCTTACACTACTGATTTCAGACCTCATAAATCACTGCAGTTGTTCCTTATAGCTGTGTTCGTTGTGGTTTTTTTCTGATTGTTAAGACTTGTTTGTTGTTGTTTGTATCCCTTTATGCAGTCAGTTCCAGCCTGTCTATTGTGCCTTGTGAGTTGTTGATAAGTAGTGACAATGCATCTTTTCATTCTATAAGCTTCCTTAATATCAAAACAAACCAAACTTACTATCCTTTCTTAACAAGTAAAGTCGTATTGTTGTTAAGCATTGTTAAAGATTAATTTAATTCATTTCAATCAAGTGTTATTTTGCTTATTTTAATTACGTGTTCAGCTAAGTTTGTATCTATTGCCTTGCATTGACTGTCGGGGCATCAAGCTACTCTTGTCTTTGTTTGGCCGCCCTTGTTTTTTTGTTTGTGGCTCTCATCTTCTCCTTCAAAGCATTCATCATTTAATGATGCTTTCAAGGCATGTTCAACCCCATATATCTGACAATATTCCTTGTGTGGTTGTTCCCAATCCAACAACCTCCATTCAAGGAAGCATCGATCGAGAGCTTTGTTAGTTGGTCTTTTGGCCCACCCATTATTCTCACCTAATTGTCCTTCATCCAACAAGCTAATCAACCTAATCCTTGAAGCTCACGATAGTCTCTTTAGCTCATGACAGTGTTTGGGCGAGACCAACCTCTTAGAGCTGGTGGTTTTCCTTGGGTTATGTAACCCAACCTTAGCACCCATGTTCAGCGTAATAGTGACACCTGATTACGCTATCTGGTTGTGACCAATTGTTCTTATCAGTGTGACTTGAAAATTTCCCAGCTTCATGCACTGGATATCAATTGTGATACAGTTGAATAGTATTGGTAGGCAAGAGCCCAAGCTGCTCCACTCTACCAAAGAGATTTGAGATCCTGTCATTCTTGTCTTTCTGCAGCTATCTGAGCCCGCCCTGATAAACCGAGTTCCAAGGATAACATGTTGTTGTTCTTGCGTATAATCACAAAATACTTTTATTGTGGCTATGGTGTGGTGATGATTAAAAAGTAATGGTTTTTAAAAGTAAAAGAAATAGATGATTGCTCTGCAAAATGTTGCCCTGCGTACTGATTTTTGATTGTTTTTAAAATAAAGCCTTATGATATTGGTTCAAGTGTCTCATCAATTTATTTATTTATAATGGGTCTTCCTTTCAATTATCAATTGCACAATCTAATTGATTATCTTATTGTGCAAGAGCGATGATATGAGAATTTAAATGGTACAGTAATTTATTCCTTATTTGATACGAGAATTTGATGGTGTTAATATATAAAGTTCCGTTTGATTGGGTTTGTTGGTTGAATATTGTTGTTGCTTCAATCTCTTGATTTTATTTTATTTCACTTTGGTTTCTGATTAGATAAGTTTTACCTGTCTAAGTATGGTCAACATTGTTTTTCTTGTATCTACATTTGAGAGCCATCAGTTGGGAAAATATCAAATTAGTTTTGCAGCCTGTAATGCACTTTTTAGAGCTGAGTCAAAATCTCTTTCATGCCTCAATCAGCCTCTTCACCATCTTCAACAATGCATTTTTGGTAATGCATTTTTGGTAATCTTTGATGCCTCGTACATGATAAACACGGCACTAGTGGTACTAGGGCCTTGAGGGAAAGGTAGAGGCAGTGAAAGACAGAGGAAAGCTGCAGTAAAGGAATCGGAAATGTGTTGTGTTGATTTGTGGAGCTGAAGCCTGAAATACATTTTGGCAGTCTAGACCCATAACTTAAAATGGTGTTATAATTTGATGTGGCTTAAGCAATGGGAATGATACCGGGAATTGTCAAATATGGACATGCATGAAGTCAAGGGAATTTCTTCTAATAGTGGACCAAGATCAAGGGCTAGACTCGCCTTAAAAATCCTGTATGCAACCGTGACTTTATCATTATCTATGTTTGAACCCAACCATGACTTTATCTTTCTCTATGTTTGAAACTAAATCATAAAATGCTTGCACTAGTAAGGGAAAGTCAAATAGTGTTCATCATATCTAATGTTTTCAAAGGGCAGGCTTAAAAGCTACTCTTTATTTTAATTTTTCAATCATGCTCTTTGTTTACCACAATTTCTCTGTGTATGCAAATGAAGAACCACCATGCTCACCTCAAAATTAGAAAGTTCCTAATAGAAAGCTAATGAATGAAGTCTTATTTCATTTAGGCAGGCTAAACCTTTTCCCTACTCACAGAAAGCACGGATGGTTGCATATTGAGATAGCATTTAATGAATGTTCTTAACCTATAGACAAATCAATTATGAGCCAACCTACTAAGAAATCTGAATTTCTTGGATATTGGAAATATAAGTTTTTCAAAACACTGCCTCATATAATTGATAAGGTATATTAATTGTGCTATCTTCCACCTGGGTATGTGGGTTGGATCTTATCAATGAGATATATATTGGGAAATTGTGAGTTACCTACTACAAGGACAGTATTCCACTTGTATATGATAATTGTAGACCATCTAACAATTTGCATCCTTTGGCTACAATATTCGTGGTAGGGCCATTACAAGCAGTGTATGCTAATAACACCTGTACATTACTAGTTCTAATTACACTGTCAATACCTGCATATCTTGGGTTCAATGTGCTAGTCATTGAGATCGAGCTTGTGATAAAGCCATATTGGTGGACTCTATTTAGATAAATAGAGTTCAAATGAGTACATATGAAAATGGTAAGAGGCGGGAAATATCCAAGATTGAGGTAGAGAAGTTCCCACCAAAGTTGTAGTGTGGGAGTGAATCTTCTACAGATAAAAAGAAGCCAGGCTTCATACATGTTTTAAGAACCAGAAAAACACTAGGAGTTTCTTGCACCACTGATAGGAATACATTCCAATTTGGTTCAAGTCAAAGGTTGTAGCAAACAAAATAGGGTGTGAGCTGTATTAGACAATTAAGCACTGAACAGTGGAAATGGCAATCCAGCCATTTTAGAATTATATCCTTGTAGTAATGGATAGTCTGATTGGGGAGTGTAAACCAATTGAGAATGACACCATAAGGATGCAGGTTAACAAAGTAAAAATAAGTGTTATCTCACGAACAGAATGACAAAATATACGTATTGTAGGTTTCCAACACCCTTTCCTTCTTAGCGCATATTGTTGTCTTTTGAGAACACACTCGATCACTCGTGTTTTTGTGGTGTGCAAGGGGTATGAAACATGGGATCTCCAATGGTGCGGTTTCATCCCTATATTTTCCACTTGTTCACATCTGTAGTGAACAAGCCAATTTGAGGATAGCAATAGGAGCACAGAGAACAAAATTCCCACTGAGCATTGCTTGAGCTTTCACAATGTTTTTATATAGATCTGGTCATTGTTGCACCAGAACAAGGGGCACAAAATGCATGGAATTCCTATATGTTACTGGTTACTGTCCTGGAGGCTCCCATACCCATACTGGTGCTGTTCAGGTAGTGGTCCTGGTCCAGTACATGCCGTGTTCTTTTGTTATCTTGGGTACCCAATTGTCATAATAAAACAGAATTAAAAACAGTGCTGTTTTATGATAGAAAAAAGGGAAAGGCAAAGATCACTTTTTTTTAAAGAAAACAAATAAAAATATTTAAAAAACAATGAACTAAACTACTGCTAGTCCTACTGGATTTGGTTCTAATGGAACAATTGTTGATTTGCATGCACACGTAGTTATTCAGTTTGACTATTACCATTGATTATTTTCCTATTTTGAATGCATAATATAAATCTATGTGATATATCATATGGCACGACTCGTTTAATATTTTGAGTTATTAATTATTAGTAGTGTGTTATTTTTTTGTTTATTTTTATGCTTATAACCTATGTCACAAGGTTCGGTGAATTTTATCGAAAAAGTTCGAATTTCGCCGAACTTTATTCTCGTCGAACATGAACTCGAACTTTATCCATTACTTTTACATGGGAAGTTTTTGACACGATTTTGCATTATTTTACAAATGTATATACATATAAATATACCGACTGAAAGTAGTGGATATAAAGCTCTCTCCACTTTGTCCTGACATATTTATGCATTTTTTTCAAAAAATAAAAATGATAGAAAAAAATTGTTTGAACTTAAAGACGTTTTTTTCCTCAAACTTTATCCCTTGGCGAACTTGAACCGAACTTTATCCTTGTCAAACATGAACCTTGTGACTTAGCTTATAACATTGATTTTATGGTTATTTCTATGTATTTTGTCAATAATTTTTATATTTTAATAGTTTTCATAATGTCCAAGCCATACCATACCCATGGTCCAAAAGAAAGGGCAAGCCCCTGAACCTGACCTCAACCCCAACCCACACCCATGTCAGTAACATAGGATTTCTTGCTGGGCACGATGCTTTCATAGTCCCTCTGCATTTTGATTTTTCTGTTTGCGACTTATCTGGTTTGTGGATAAATTGGAATAATAAAGGACATGGCGACCTTGGGCCAGCACGTAAGGCATTTTCAGGTGTTAAAATATTGGCAGTTCCTCTGTTGCATACTCTGTCGAATAACTGTTACATGTTTTGGATTGGCATGTTTATAAAGGCTAAAATCTTCATCTTCATTTTCATATAAATGTTGGATAATTTTTTCAATTTTTATTTGTAACAGCTACAAAGGGCACAACTCTGGTATGCACAGTTCTTTTCCTTGCTCGATCCACAACTTGCTTGGATGATATGGCTACAATTGAGAGGCTTGTGGGGCCTGTTTTGAATATGCTGTTTATCTTGATTCTGGATTGTATAGACATAAGAGTAAGGGTGAGAATGATGTTTATTTGGTTTTTTTTTTTGGTTTTACATTATACTTTGGGCTTAAAAAATTATGTATGTATTTTTGCTGATTGCAAAATGCCCAATTTTTCTTCCTAGAAGGTACTAGGATCAATTCCAGCATCATTTTAGTCCTCCATTTGGTTGGTCCAAAATTGTTATTTGATGCCTAACTATTTCTTATGTCCATGATTGGATTTCTCTCTTTCCCTATTCAGTAATTCTAGGATGAGTTTGCTTTGATTTCATAAACAATAGGTATGGATTGCTTGTTTTTTTTTTTTAACGTCATTTTTTGGTTTTAATTACTTATTTATAGTAATTTGTCATGTACTCTGGAAATTAATAGATAAGTGCTTTTTGAGTAGAAGAATATTTATTGTTATTTTTTTGGCAGAATGGAGGTGGACTTGCTGAATATGCTGTTGCATCTGTCAAGTCCACTGTGAAGAGACCTCCAGGGGTTCCCGCTGAAAGTGGTGCAAGCTTGCCTATAGCTGGTCTCACTGCATTGCAATCAATCCGGGATTCTGCAGGTGTAAAACTGGATGGTACTGGAAAGGAAACTAATCTGCTTATCACAGCTGCATCAGGAGGGGTTGGACAATATGCTGTGCAGGTGATGTTCTCTATTCTGGACAATAGTGCAGTATGTTAATATACCAATCAAGTAGAAATTGATGTTTATGCAGAATTTGGAGACATTTGACATGCATATTTTTTGTTCAGATAGCAAAGCTTGCAAGAGCGCATGTTACTGCAACATGTGGAGCTCGAAATATAAACCTTGTTAAGGACTTGGGAGCTGATGAAGTATTGGACTACAAAACCCCAGAAGGTGCTGCTTTGAAGAGTCCTTCGGGTCGCAAGTATGATGCTGTGATTCACTGTGCTTCACAAATGCCATGGTCCACATTCCAACCACATCTTAATCCTAATGGCAAAGTGATTGACATCACTCCCACCTTCATGTCAGTGGCTACCTTTCTTGCAAAGAAACTGACTTTTGCTTCCCAGCAAATTGTGCCATTCTTGATGTCAGCAAAAGCCAGTGACTTGGCATATATGGCTAATTTGGTGGAAGAGGGAAAAATAAAAACTGTTATTGACTCAAAGTACCCTCTGCAGAAGGCCGAGGATGCATGGGCAAAGAGCATGGAGGGTCATGCAACAGGAAAGATAGTAGTAACATTTGAAGGCTAGCTTTTGGGTATTGTCACTGTTGTTGTCACTATTGTGTAAGTGTTGGACCTGTACAGATCCATGTCTTTGTTATCAGTACATTTATGAATGGTATATTGGAATAATGTTGTTTGTGTGTAAAATGGTTTATTGGTAACAAAACTTAGAGAGGGTAGTGCTACCTGATTTCTCAGTTACACTCACTCATTTGTTAATATTTTCTGAATTTTGCCAGACCTAGAGTATTTTGAAACATCAAACATGAAGTACCATCATGGTGTATATTTGAATATTGTTAACTAGAAGGTGCTCTTTTCTGAAAATCTTTTTGTCTACTTAATTTGGTTTTCACGAGTTTTTGTAAAACATTTATGGCATTGCAGCTTTGCATAAAGGCGTGCTATATATTTTACTTTGCAGGTGATGCATAAATTTCATGTTTTCATTCGCGAGGGATTGCACATTTTCTAGAGTTCACTCTTTTTGCTGTTATGGTTCTTAAGAATTTTTTTCATCCCTTGCATAAGATTGTCTCTTTCTCCTACAGTGCTCTGTAAAGATCATAGTTGTATAAATGTTTTAATTATATACTTAGGCATTAATTACAAGGCACAAACAATTCTAAGCATTGTTGGTATCAGAAAGAGAATATGCTAACAAAAATGTCAATATAAGAATTGATGTCCGTGTAAATTTGGGTTTCTCCACTTCATCCGTAGTAATTTACGAAGAGCAGTCTTAAATGTTTGTAAGCATGGCAGATTACGTATTTAAATTTTGATATATTTCTTCAATGTAAATAAAGGCTTCTTCACAAGACCGTATAATTAATATTTTGTTTAGCCATTATTTTTTCATAATTCATAAACCATAATTGAGATTAGATTAATTTCTTGTAATATTTTATTGTTATATTATTTCTTGGAGATGGGTTGAATTATTAAAGATAAGGAATCAGTAGACTTACATTGGTGCTTAAACCGCAAATTTACTGCATCTTTTCTATTAAAAAAATAAGCATTATAATCATATTAGTGGGAAATATTTAAACATTCACTCATGAGAGGTTTTATGTCATATTTTACTTTGTTTAATTGAAGAAGGTAAATTGTCGAGGCCTTCATAGATGCGACATCAGAAATCCATTCCCTGACGAAGTGCTCAGTTGACAAGAATATCATCTACTGTATTGTGGTTCTAGTGTCTACTGGAGATGAACTACCCAAAAGATCTTTGACGTTCAAATAATTTTTGCAGAATATTTTAAGTCTCGAGTGCTGAGTGACATTCTGTACTTTCCGGATTATCTCTTTATTGTTTTATTAGTTATCTATAAAGAGTCCTCGTCAATAATAATTTTGGAGCTATCAATATTGCTTAATCTTTTTTTTATTCAAGAATGAATGAAGGTATAGTGATCCACTAGGAGAGACTCTTAGTATCAAAATCAATAGTATGTTTTACTCCATATTGCTTAAGCACTTCAATCAGGGCCGACTTAACGGTCAGGTGCGCCTAGGCAATAGTTTGAGTGGGCGCCTCAAAATTTATTTAATATTTTTTTCCATAAAGTAAATAAATAAAATGTCTATATTTTTTTATTTTTAAATTTACATCATGGTCATAATAAAATAATAATAAAAATATATTATTAAATTATCATAGAAGGATGAAAAATATACTGATGGAAAAATTTAATCGTTGCTCAAAATGAAAAAAATACAATATTTTATACAAGGCTTCTTACAAGTCTAATTTAGCCTTATCAAGTAGGTGACACGAACTCTTTCCTAAAATAAAGCACCATTTTTTCCAAAGAAATAAAAACGTTTATGTAGCTCCCATGGTTTTGTGAAGAGTCGTATTTGGACTAGGCCTACGGATTCCTCCATAAAAAAATAGAAAATTTCTCCACAAAATTAAAATAGAAAATTAAATACTTGTTTCCTTTAATTATATTCACCTCTACTAGATACACCAAGCAACATTATAAAAATACATTAATATTTTTTTAAAACAAATTACACACCTATATAATCTGGAGCTATATCAAGAGAATGGGTAACAATACCAAAAAAGTCATATGTGCTTATAAATATGTGATATTTTCTTTTACTTGAAAAAATATTACAAATTATTTGTATATGTATGTGTGAAATTTATGTTATTATACAATAATATCTATAAATGGGTTGATCAATATTAAGTTTTCATAAATTATTTTAAAGTTAAGTTTTAAAATTAACGGAAAAAAAGAAATTTTTAGATTCTTAGCGCCCTAGCAATCTTTTGCCTAATTAATCCCCTCTAACTTCAATTGGAGATTTGAAAAGACCCATGTAATCCTCCAACACACTATTTAATCGATGATGTTTTTTCTGCTAGAAGAGTTGTGGTGGTAGCTAATATTTCAAGGATGTCTTTCTATTGTTGAGGTCTCACAACCAAGAGAATATATTTCTTGTTAATCTTACGAACTTCTTTCTTTAATTGGATCTACTAAATGAAAGTTTAGGGATCGCTTTTAGTATGCAATATCTATTTTCACCAACATCAACTCCAACCTTTCTAGAATTTGCTTTATAGATTGCATGTTGACCATAAAAATATGGTTGACCAAGTAAAACATCAAATATCTATAATGTGACGATGTTACAAAGGAGTTAATATTGAAAAAGTTTGATTTGACCATGCAACGCTCATAATTACTCATGGAAAAACATACAAATACATAGGAATGAACACATTTGAATTTAACAATAGAAAACACATCAACAAAGTTTATTCAATAACTCGGACTTTAAGCTCGCATCCAAACTTTGCTCTTCTAAGGGTTATATTGAACTACTCTCTCAAGCAACCTACCTAAGGCAATTGGGCTTTTGTTTATATATAAGCATGCATGCCACCTAAAATGTCACCTGCTGGATTGCTTAAATTATAGACTAATACAAAGACAAGGCCCAAAGGACCCATTACATGACTCAAAGCATAACCAATCGGTTTCACCAAGGTCTTCGCGACATTGGCTCAACTCCTTGGTTATTCATGACTTTAAACATCCTTTAGTATTTCGTAGCTTCCAAACAAATTGGTAGTGTTCCATGGCTTCACTAGTACTTTGCAACTTCAAAACAAATTTGTAGTATTCGACGACTTCAAATAGTAGTTTGCGGCTTCAAACTTGTTTGTAGTATTCCATTGTTTCCCTTAGGCTTGCATTGCTTCAAAACTTGTTTGTAGTATCCCACAACTTCCCTTAGGCGTGCACAACTTTAGCAAAGTTCCACGTCTTCAACTAGACTTACACAACCCACCAACAACACAATCCTACACAACACGACGTGCCAACAACACAACGTGCCAACAACACAAAACCGACTCAACTATTTTTGGTTGATATAGGATAGCTTGTGAACTTGGATGCTCTTGCATCATATATCTCGGGTAATTTTGAAAACTTGAGCTCTTGTTTAAGGAATCAAAATGCCAAGTCTCATGACATTTGCAACACTAAACCAAGTCACATCTTTTTAATATCTTTTCCTTTCCATTCGACGATATACTACTTGTTATGTGTTTTCTTGACTCTAGTGTCAATTACTCTCTCTACCTCTTTACACATTTTTTGGCTTCGTTGTCTTTAGGCCACCTTGCCATCTTATGTATTTGAATTTTCCACACCTTTTTGACTGTGTGGTATGGATGAAAATTTGCCACATTGAAAATATTTGAGATATGAATGCCTTCATACAATTCAATCTCATAAGCATTCTTTGCAAACTTCTTCAAAACCTTACATGGTCCTATTTTCTTCCACTTCAACACATTTTATGTTCTCTTAGGAAATATTTCCTTCCACAAATGAGCTAAGACCAAATCTCCAATTTGATATTCAACTTCTCTTTTCTTTTTATTTGTGCGTATTGCTTGTCTGCATATTCATCTTCTCCATTTGTTTGTGTAGTTGTTGGTGCACTTCTTCCATGTACTCTACAAAATCCTCTACTGCAATCCTTTTCTTTTGTGTGGTAACTCTAGAAATTCCGAACTCCTCGCAGTTACTCCCAAATGTTCTTCCTATGCTCCAAATAACTTAATTATTATAAGCAAATTCTACTTGCGGTAATGCCAAGTCTCATGTCTCTCGGCGTTTTGCTACCAAACACTTGCGTAAATCTCCAAGACTCCTATTCACCACCTATGTCTCATCCATTAGTCTACAGGGGATATGCTAAAACTAATTGCCAAATTATAGTTTCATACTCAACTTCTTCCACAATGTTTAGAAAAAATGACCAACTTTGTATCCTTGTCAATGTGGCAATCCATGCAACCTTATAATCTCCAAAAGATTTGTGATGTGAGTTACATCAATATTCCTCCAACAAGCAATAAAATGTTCCATCTTCAAAAATCTATCCACTACAACATAGATGGAATCAACTCCTTTATGTGTCTCATGAAAACCCACAACAAAATCCATACTTATATCTTCTCTAGGATTCTCTCGAGTTGGGAAAAGGTTGATACAACCCTGCGTTTGAGATCTTCTTTAGCCAATTGATATATCCAATATTCATGCACAAACTTACGCACATCTACATACATCCTTGGAAAAAGTAATTCTCTCGCTACCAATGCCAACGTCTTATTTGATCCAAAGTACCCTCCCAATCCTCCATTGTGCTTCACTTTCACCAAATTATATTGCATTGATCCTTTCATGATGCATAATTATCTACATTTGAAAATAAGCTTTTATGCACAAAATACCCAACCAAAGTGTTTTGTCAATGCTTGTAGGTGTTGCACATGCTCTCCATGCTTCACAAAAATCTTCATCTTGTGCATACAACTTGATGGAATCAAAACCCACAAATTCCATTCTCATCTCTATTAATATAATATTAATCCTACTCAACACATTAACCACCTTATTAGATTTTCCACTCCTATGCTTCAACACAAAATTGTATCCTTATAGGTACTATACCCACTTCATATGTCTCTTATCCAACGTACCTTGATTATTTAGAAATTGCAATGCTTGATGACCAATAAATAACACAAACTCCTTTGACAACAAGTAGTGCCTCCACTTCTTGAGTGCTTGCACAATTGCATAACACTCCTAATCATACACACTAAACTTCACATCATTCAACTTCTCACTGAAATACACTACCTTTCTTTCTTCTTGACTCAACACTATGCCAATGGCTATACTACTAGCATCAAAATCTACCTAGAATACCTTCACAAAATTAGACAATGCCAACACCAAATGTTCAAATCACATCCTGTTTCATTCTTGAAAATTGCTCTATGCACTTAGGCTCTAGATAAAACTATTCTTATCCCCTCGCATGGCCTTTATGATAGGTGCACACATGCTCCACTAAAATTATTGATGAAATTGCATAAAAATTGTTGGCCCATGAAAAGTGCATGCTTCAAAAGCACTCTCGTGACGATGGCCAATCCGCTATTGTGTAGGACCTCTCTAGATCCATATTCAAACCTTCATGAAAAATCAAAATCCCAAATACACTATCTCTTCTTGCACAAAATTACACATTTTCAAATTAAACCACTTCTCATCCCGTAACTCACCGCAACACTTGCTTTATATGCAACAAATTCTCTTCTTTTGTTCTACATGAATATCATAATATCATCAAGGTACACAATTAATTTTTTTCCATAATATGGTTTCATGATTTCATTCATCAACCTCATGAAAGTACTCAGTGCATTACTCAATCCAAATGACATAACTAACCACTCATACAATCCCTCTTGTGTGTTGAACACAATTATCATCTCCCTATCTTATGCAAATATGATGATATGCTCTCTTCAAATCGATCTTACTAAAATACTTTATGCTACTCGCATAATCCATGATGTCATCCATGCACAACATTGAAACCTATACTTGATGGTGACCTTGTTTACGACTTTAGAATCTATACACATATGCTAGTCATCGCCCATATTTGGTGTTAGAACTATTAATGCTATGCATGAGTTTGGACTCTCTCGATTAGTCCTTTATACAACTCCTCTTGAACTTTCCTCTATATATCTGCTTCTCTTATGGTGTCATCCTCGTATGTCACCTTGTTCGAAAACTCAATCCCGAATAAAATCTATGTAGTGACTTATGTTCCTCATAAGCGGTAGTTGTAGACACAAAATCACACACTTTGGGTAATTATCTAGTCCTGATTACATACTACTATTCATCCGATTCTAAGTAAGAAAAGTATGAATTAATCCATGTCTTTGGCCATCTTTACTTTCTTTATGTTGCCATTTTTGATCTTGCACACCTTCTTGCTCAGCTTTGACCTTCGACCCTTCATTTTCTCTCGAGTCTAGACACCAACGCCTAACCAGGGCGCTGGCGCCGACACCCCCATCCCCTCTGGGAACCCCTAACCTCTTTGTACTTTGTTCACATCTTTTGGGTCATTTCTAGCCATTTGGGCATCTTATCTTTTTGGTAGTTGACCTTTTCGGGGTTAATTACGAAATTCAAGTAAGGTAATTATATAAATATAAAGTTATGTGATCATAATAAAGGACCAAGCACTAAGCATTAACTATCTCCACCTAAGGTTGCATCTCAAAGGCTATTCAAGAGCATCAAAGCATCCATTTAAGGGCAAGGGACTACATTATTCTACATACACTTCATAGGAGGGGAGTCTATTCTATTCCATGCACACATCTATTACATTTCTTTACATCTAGATACTTTGCTCGCTATCAAGTGTGACACGCAAAAGAGCCACCTAGGGCATGATTTCGTACACACACATAAAACTACATTGTGTCTAAGATGTAGTGCAACGCTCGATCCTAAGATCGCCATCAGGATGAGTTGAGGACAATCCGACCCCTCATTTTACATCTTTCTTTTTTAGGATTTGATGTCTATTTGAGGGTTTTGTAGGTCAATACTTCATTGCAGGTTTTCAACGAGCTCGACGATCATTGTGCGATCTCATAGTGACTAAAGGAGAACAATGAACAACTTGTGACATGGAAAGGATGAGTTTTTGACCTTTTCCGCAGTCACATGTGCCTATTTTTGGTCTATGGCACCCGTAGGCACCCCTGCCCCTTTCTGGGTGCCCCTGCCAACATGTTCCTTCAGATCTGCATTTTCCCGGGTCTCGTATAACGCTCTCCTACCTTCATGTTCACCTGGTGAACTTCAACATGGTCCAGCTTTCCACGAAGAATCAACTAAGGCTCTTCTTACCCTCTTTACAACTAGGGTTTCACATTTTATTGCTTAGTTTGCTTGAGTTAATTTTTGTACTTAATTGTTGCATTTATTTACTACTACTATAGCAATTAGATTAGCATATTATTCACATTTCACTTAATCATTTTGGTGAACATGCATTCAAATACTCTTGGATCCTTCTTTTTCTTCTATCATGGCTCATAAGGTCTCTCAAGTCTCTTTGCTTCAATTGCTTAAAATGCACCCATCTTGTAAAGATGCTCTTCATAAAACCCTAGACACTATGTATCTACCTATCAACATGTTGCCTGCTCAAGTCAATGCTATCTTTGATCATCTTTCTGATGACTCTCTTGGTTCCAATTCCAATCAATCTATTTGCAAATCCATTCAAGCTCTTCATTCTTTATTTCAAGATAAATTTCAGGCTATGGAATCCACGATTACATCTCTAAAATATGAAATCCAACATCTTAAAGACGCTTCTTAGGCTCACGCTAGTTCTTCTTCTCATCTTCATTATATGTCTTCTACATATGCTCATATTAGTGAACCCCAAGTCTTACAACTCCTTGCGCATCTCACGTTTACTCTCAATGCTAAACAACAAGATATTCTTCCGTAGCTCATAACTCATCAATTAATCAGCTTGCCATCTACTCATTATTATCCTCCTTATCGGCTTGCAAAATATCAAGGTCTTCCATATTGCAACTATCATCGAATCAATGGACATAATGAAAATGATTGCTATGATTTACAATGAAGTATTAAGCACCTTGTGTGTCAAGGTTTTCTCTCATTCACTGCACAACATTCTAATACATGCCCATATCCAAATGATAAATCTCACTAGGTTCCTAAATCTGATTCATCTATGTCTAATGAGCATCATGCCATCGTTACTCAAGTTCCTTCTATAATAAGTCAAGCACCTCCTAAACTACCGCCTCTCAAAATCAGTCTCACTCCTCCTCTCAAGTCATCTACGACATTACCAAGTCAAACTACACAACCACCTCTCAAAATTAGTTCACCCTCTTCTCCTATCAAGGATTCTGCAACATCTTCAATCCAACATAATCTCTAACCAATAACTTTTGTCAAAGAAAGTACTCCTTCTACTGATGGTCAAGACACATTTCAAACTCCACCATCGTCACATGGTTCTACCGCTTCTTCTACCCACCATTGTGTTGACTCTTCCTCTTATCACGACACACACAACACTCTCCTATAATGATATGGTATCTCTTGTGTCATTGCATAGATCTCCATCATCACACACTTGGCAACATCACACTTATTCCCCCTAAAGCATTGACATGCGTCTTATCTTCTCATCACATCTCATCTAGATCTTTACACATAACATGTAAATCTTGATACACTCTAGTATCATCATTACTTGATGACGTACTCTTGTACTACGGTTCACACTTGACTCATTAAGGGCATCCTATACACATAAACCCCACACACTATACACGACATATCATACTACACACTTCACATCTCACATATTCATCTCCTTCTCGTAACATCTACTCTACACATTCACGACATATCTTTGTGACATATTTCACACGCCGCGGTCATTACCCTATGACACACTCTAGTTCAACATCCATACTCAAATTTCCGAGGTTGATAACTCAAATGGACCTCATCACACTCACGTGTTCAATCATTCACACACTTACACTCTACGCGTTGCACTTTGATGACCATATCTTTCTCAGACACCTAAAATCTGCTTTTGCAGCTTTTATTGCTAAAAGTGCTCTAATTACCCTCGTTCTTAACATTTCTTTATAATTAGTGGTTTCCGCTAATTAACTAATGTTTCCTCTACTTTGGTTATTTAACAACACTTTTTTGATTAACTAACCTCTATCACATTCGGATGCCAATTGACGACACATCATTAGTTATTATCCTCTTTTGAGAAAATAATTAGCGATTATTAGCTAATTAATCATATTTACCATTGTATTTGATCAATAAACCTTCTTATTGGTTAATACCCCTTTCCCTCCAAGAAATCTCAAAAGGATTCAAAAGCTTATCCTTACCTCTTAATTAACCCTAATTGGTTAATTAAGGCACCTCACATGCTAATCACTTGTTAATTTCACTAATTATGATTAACAAGCCTTAGTTTACTTTATCCTTTTAGTCCCACATGCGCTAAGATGCAAGCTTTCACCAAATAGAAAGCTATAAAAAGGACCAAGCTCCTACCTTCAAAATTTACACCATGTTTTGAATAACATTAATCATATAAGACATATGATCAAGAACGTAACTTCCATTGATGGATTAGTTTTCTCGATCTTTGCATCCAATCTTCATGCTTGGTTAGTAAAGGAATATCTAATATGGCCTTGTAGTCATTGTTAGAGAGATCCTTTCACCATTGTGAAGTAGCAACAATCCAATTTGTTTTGCTAGTGGTCATCATAGGTCTATTTTAATTATCAATTCACACTAAGTAGGCATGCTTTAACTTATATTGATTGATATCATGTTAGTTTTCTTAAGCATTCCAATAAGCTAAGATCTTGATGTTACTCATGTTAATTCCTAGCTTTGCTAATGGACTATGTGGTGTTAGTCTAGTTATTAAACCTTGAAATAGTTTTGGTAGTGCACACTTCACACAATTCAAACCATTTCCCGATGACACACTATCATTTATGGTTCATTCTTGATTCTTTGAGGGGGCATAAAATAAATGAACATCACCGCATACAAGTCCAATCACACTTGTTGGGCCCCTAAAATATTGTCCAAGTACAATAAGGCGCGTGGGCGTGCAAGGCCTATTTGAAGACGAACGCACAAGGAGAAAGCGCGTAAGGCGAGAAAAGGTTTTGGGACTTAGACATTTTTGGTGTATTAGATAGAACATGAGAAAAGCATGACCCGACTGCACATGTGGAATGGATAAGGTGCCGACTGAAGCTTGGTGCCCACGGAGAAGGAATATACCTTGCGATGGAAGATTCTAGAAGGCCATCATTGCAAAGAGTGGAGAGCTCAAGCTTGAAGAAGCATGCTCCCATGGAGGACCACCTTGGACACTTGGCAACGGATCTACAACTCCCACGAAGGCTTGAAGATGTTGAGAAAGGCTATAAATACAAGCACCCGCTAGAGGAAAAGATATAGAAAGAAAAGAGGCGAAGCCATGCAGGAATACTATGAGAGCTCCATAGGTTGGGTTTAGAGGATCTGTAGGAATACATTGTACTAAGGGGATGGGTTTGAACATTTTTCTTTGTACTATGAAGGGCCTAAGTCCAGTTATGATGCATGATATTGATTTGCATTATCATATGAATATGTGATTGCTTGAGTTATTGTAATATGGTTATCAACATGCTTAATATGAATATATGTGTGGTTCCATTTCTACTACATGGTTATATGTGTATTTCATATGAGTGGGTGTAAACCCCTATGCATTTATTTTTTGTTATGATTCAGATCTATGTTCTGTAATGCTTTTCTTATATGAATGAACACATTGGTCTAGAATCCGTTATGAGCTCTAAGATGAATGTATGGTTCCTTTCCAATTTGTTCACTTAAGTTTCTGTCGCAAGTAATGCATTCTCACACAACTCACATAAAGGAGGGACTCGGCGCCCGCGCGTGCCTCGGGTGAGTGCCCAACACCCACTGGGTGATAGGCCGACGTGCATGGGATTTCCTTGTTCTTTGAGAAGGGCTTAAAAATGAATACATCTTGGTTCCATTGTAGGGACCTCTTTTCGAAGTTATTGTGAGAAATGACATACGTTTTTGTCTTTGTGATGTGTAATGATAGAACACCTGACTTTAGAAAGTGTTGAAACATGGTTCAAGAGCATGGAGGATGAGTTTGCTCAAAGATTCAACACTGGGCCTGAGTTTAGTGCATGGATGGGTAGAAGAGAACCTATACAATGATCTGTATGAGACATTATTTTGCTACTTCCCAGTAGAGCTATATGAATGGCTCTCAACATATGCATCCAGATCAAGCTGGTTCTATAGATCACACGTGTGGACCCAAGATGACTATAAGAGGCTATAGGATGCAGATTTGATGTGGACACGTGCTATTGATCACTGGTGGAAGAGGGTGTTGACTAGTTATACTTTGGAATACACCATTTCGACGTATTCTTGCCCGTATATCAATGAGTTTGAGTTTCGAGGAGCCTAGAGGATAATTTTTGCATCCTATTCCTCTCGCTATGAATATGTTGGTCGTTACTTTTGAGTTTAGAAGAATTTCCCATGGTTGGCTAAGCTCTCTGAGCATTGGGAAAGGAAGCTAGGGTGGAGGAAGATGGAGGATGTTGCGGCTGAAAAGGAAAGGGAGGAGAGACGACTCAAGTATAATGAAGCTCGTGAAAGGGAGATGACTAGAAAATGTGAGGTAGTAAGTGTGATGGATCTATGGAGGCGAGACATCATGCGAGAGGGTGTTGAAGTTCATGCATAGGACATGTGGCTCGAGCAGGCTTTGTGCTACCCCATCTTGGCAAGCACGTAAGAGAAGCCCCTTCAAATTTTGATGAGTGTTTGTCACTTGGATAAGAAGAGCTGCATCGACGCACATCCGAAACCACCTAGAGATCGATACATGGTGCTTGGTTTTTCAGATCAAGGGAAGAGTATTGTTAACCTAGTTGGTATTAGTGGAAGTGACCGATCTGTGCCCAGGAGATATAATTTATTGTTTGGGACTTCTATGGCTACACATACCATTCCAGTGTTTGGAGGAATTTTCGAGAAAAGTGCGGATACACAAGCCTTCGGTCTCGTGTCTGGGAGTGGAGCGGGGTACACTATTGGTAGTGGGACATTATCACAGACCATCGACACACAGTTCAGTGGAACATTGGGAACCCTTGGTGCGACCACCGTAGGACCTGCTGGATCTGGTGGGTCAGGAGGAATAAGACCTAGTGGATCTGGTGGGTCACAAGAGAACAAGACCTATGGATCCGGTAGATCTAGCGGGTCAAGAGGAAAGGACTTGGTGGACCCGGTGGATGCAGTGGAGGGAACAACGGAGGAAACACTGGAGGAAACCAAGGCTCTAGCTTGGGAGGACAAGGACCTCAACCACCCCAAGTGTTTTTGAAATGTATTTGCACTTACCAGACTATAGGGGTATTGAAGATGCTTTGCAGAGCATGTGCACAAGTGCGAGTTACTATGGCGTGTGAAAGGGATCACTAGCATGGAGCGGAAGGCAAGCCAGTTTGCAACTACATTGCAAGGGTGCGCACATAGTTGGTATAGGAAGTACGACCCCATCAAACGGTGGTGGATTATACAACGTTGAAAAATGCTTTCCTTGCAAAGTTTCATATTCCAGAGTTCGAGCAGAAGAGCATCAACGCCTTGAAGGAGATCTAACAGGGAATGGCAGAGAGTGTGTGAGAGTATGATGCACGGTTTAAAACTCTCCTGTCCAAACTGTCATATGACATCCACCCCTCACAACATGCTCAATGGTTTTTGGAGGGTTGATCACTCCATTTAGGAGGGAATTGTCACATAAAACGTTCACTGACCCGCGCGAGGCTTTAGAGGCTGCCTTACGCGCTGAAGCTTTTGAGAGTGTGGTTACTGGGGTTAGTCCATTTTTGGAGGCCCAAATCGCTGCAATGGCCAAGAAATTGGAGAAGCTCTATACAAACTCAACGTGTGAGGTTCGTAGTGGGCTTTGGTGTACAGACTGTGAAGTGGAGGGTCATGCGAAGGATAGTTGCCCTCAGAAGTCGGTGCACGCTATGGTGGTAGATTGTGAGATTTGCCATGGAGATCGTGATGCAAGTAGATGCCTTCTACTCCAACGCACAATCCACAAGAATGTTTCTTGCTTCGCGAGATATGAACCTCCACAACCCATGACACCAAGTCTAGATTGATTGATTAGATCCATGATGTTATTGATTTGGGTGTGTGCCAAACTAGTCTTCTTTGGCAATTCTAAAGATGATGATCGATGTTATGAAGGGCACACGGATGGAGGGTGTGTGGAAGAGGTTTTCACATAGGAGTTCGTGGTCGCGGTAATTGCAGCGAGGGAGAAGTGAGTTACCACGGGAACTGTTATAATTATGGATCTATAGAGCATTATAAACATGAGTGTCCTGATCTATTACAATTCTTGTGGTGCGCGAAGAAGCACAAGTATGAAGAGTGTCCAGAACTCTATGAGCATATGAACCAATAACACCAAAAAGATAAGGGTGCTGCTATGGTGAGCGTCAAAAATGCCAATTCATAATGGATGCCAAGAGTGGCACATGAGTTAGAACTAGAACTGTCTTGGTGACAACACGTGTAGAGGCCATGCACGCTAGGGAGATGTAAAGACTAAGGACACTAGTTTCTAGAGATGAGGTGCTACTTGGAAAGTTCCCAGGACCACCTTGCCCATCCGAAATAAGTATACCGAAGACTATGGATGTGATTTGAAGTTTATAAGGGGAGATACAATGTCTCAAGGAGAAATTGAGGCAGGTAGGGTAGCGGAAGGATAACGAGGTTCCAAGGAATGACCTGGATGAGGTCAAAGAAGTATGTAAAATGTTGTGGCAAGAGAATATTATTCCCTTGCTGGGAGATTGGCTGAGGGAGAAGGTACCACGTGTCGGAGCAGAGTGTGAGAGATACTTTTGCATGCAAACCTTTCTCCACACAACCTTGACTATGACAAAGAGATTACTTTGAATGCGATTGTTGATGGATGGTTTCTGAGTAATATCCTCATCGACATGGGAGCAGAGGTGAATGTTCTTACCTTAGATGCCTAGCATCATATGGGAAGGCCCGCATTACATCCATCTTCAAATGTGTATATGGCGAACAAGACTAAGGAAATTCCCATTGGAGTCTGAAGGATGCAGTTATCACCATTTAAGGGGCCAAGTTCACTGGAGACTTTGAAGTCTTGGCTCACCGAGGTGGAAAACTTTCCATCATTTCTTTGGAAACCATGTTGTTACAAGAATAATGCTGACATAAGGTTTAACAAAGGATATATTAGTTTTGAAAAGAAGGAAGAACAAGTGGTCATCCATTTGATGGATGGGACGTCGACGCCCTACATAGAGTCATTAGGAGAAGAAGTCCTTGATAGAATCTCGTGCACTCCATCGTAGATCCTAGGTAATTCACCCCACGGAGGGGGTCATAGTTCAAAGACACTCAAATTGTGAATGATAATGTAGACACCAAAATTGGGTCACACTCCCCTTGGTCCCCTTTTGAATAACCAACTTACACACATTGACCTAACCATGACCCTTATACCCCACATTAACATTAATTTAATTATTTATAATTAAATTAATACCCATCCTCACCCCATTATTAATTTAATTAATTTAATTAAATGAATAATCAAATCAAATAGACACCTCAACTAGGCACCTCACCATAGACCTATTCATAACATGTTTCCATAAATGAATAAGACTTGGTCCAAACCTAAAAATCAAGGCCTATTATTCCTCTAACCACCTTCCCGCTCATAAAAGGTAATGTCCATTCGGATTTGCAGATAAAGGAACAAACCTAATCCAAAAGATGTGAAATCTACAATTTTTAGTAAACCTAGGGAACCCCGCCTTAACCAACGCCGGTCATCCATAAACCGACGCCCAAACCAGGAACCACCATCGGTTACCATTTATTCACCTTAGCAACCTTGTTTTTGGTTAGCACATTTTGAGATCAAAGAGACGAGAAGAGAACTGCATGCAAGCAGAACTAGAGCCAATTCACACCTATAAACATCCATAGCTAGCACCGGGATAGATCCAGAAGCATAGCACTCATAGAAGCATTCCAGGAAGCACTACTGTGACACCAAACACCATTCTTTTGATTAATCGCTATCACCATTCAGCCATCAAACCTACATCACAATAAGTGTACCTTCTACCAAAGATAGCCTATTTCTCGTATAATAGCCTTTGTTACTTCATTATCAGTTTATACTTTGCATATTCATTTCCCATCTTCTACCTACTTGTAGACTCAGCCATTCCTCTACCCACACCACCAAATCACCCATTCTCACCTACTACACACCTCTGAGTATACCTAAGACCTTTACAGACCTCCCTATCCACCTTTCATCTCTGTTTAGCTTCAGATTCAACTTCTACAATCAAATCTCATTGGGTTCCTTTCACCCCGACCCTACCGACGCCGAATTCCCAACATTTTGGTCCCTTCTAAACCGTCATCGGTTACACTGATCGACATTGGTCTCTGTGTCTCATACCCTTTGCCAATAAAAGAACCAAACAACCTTTTACCAAGTGACCTAAACAACCCAGAACTTGACCCTAACCAGTTCCAACACCTTGACACCTACCTACCCTTTAGATCTGACTATAGCCTAGCCTGTTATGTTATATTTGCTTATTGTGCTTGAATGAAATACCTAAATCATATCAACTACAGTAGGAATTTGTTTATTTCTTGCATTAAGTTGTTTTAAATAGTGGATTGACAACTATCTAGGAGTATCACACTTATGGATCTAGCATACGCTAGGGTCCACTTTCATATATTATTTAACTCTTATTTTGTGGTCTTGCTTTCTTTTCAAGTAGTTCCTCCCAGCCAAAAAGGAAGCTCTCACAGTCAACATTAGATTGAGAAGTCGAACGCGTGCAACTACCATCAACCGACTAGCATAAACAAGTATTCCCCTCAACCCCGACGCTTATCTCTTTCATCTCAATAATGTAAAGAAAATGGTGAAACATTTTGGCACACTGGTGGGACCCATCCGGGGTTCCTTGCATTTTTCTTCATTCCTAGGTAAAGATTGTGTGTTTGTTTATTTTCTAAACTTATTCACACTAAATTTCTTTCCCTGGTAATCCTCTCTTCTTCTAATTGTCTAAAACAACATCTATTTTCCGGTACTTAAAATGAACACTTCTTCCTTCTTGCATTGCATTAGTGAAAGAGCATCCTTCTTCCTGTTCATCACTTGCTACATCGAATATCACATTTTCGATTTGGGTTTAAAACACTTGCATTGCATTCTGATTTATTGCATTATAGCTCACATTAAAATGAGGGCAACCTATATGCTGGAAGTCATGCCCAGCTGATGGTTGACACAAAGAATCGTAGAAAAGCACTCTCTTTCTTCTTCTTCTACCAAACTGCACAAAATTGAAAAAATACACATCTTCTTAAACAACATCTCACCCAGAAGAAGCTTTCAACGATCACATGATCAATGGATTGACAATGGGCACCCAACTGGTTACTTCTTTCCAGGTCATTACCTCGCAGGACGGCCCGCCCCAACATAACATAACCTAAAACTTCTCCTTTTAGATATCCTTCTTCGTAGGAAGTCTTCCTCACCAAAAACTCTACTCTAAATTCATGAGTCAATCTTCTAAATAACATAATCTCAACACATTAAAAACACTTGTTGGATATGTGTTTTTAGCATTTGATTGACGTGCGTTTTGAGGTGTGAGGATACGTCTATCCATTTTCTATTCTTTTGCCTTACACACTCCACAATCATAGTTGGAGTATTCTGACTTCTTATGAGTGTGTCAGGACCTCATTATATCATCTCCAAGCTTTTGGGTTGATCATTCATTTGATTTCAATTCACCATAATCTGTTTTGTTGCATTTTTCAAAATTTCACAGTAACCGGCATCAGTTTATTAACTGCATTAGTTTACGCCTCACCGTCATCAGTTCTACCTAACCACCGTCGGTTCCCTATCCTTTTGGTTAACTTTCCTAAGGGACACCTATTCTCATCTTCTTCACTGTTTTGAGTTTTTTTGAGTCTCTGTACTCTCTGATACTCTCATAAACTATCATCATATAACTTATCTATTTGACATTCATCAGTTTTTGCCCCCTTTGGTCAAACTGTTATTTTTCTCACAGTAACCAACCTCGGTTACCCCTGAACTGTCATCGGTCATCCTTAACCGGTGTCGGTTACCCTATACTAAATCTCAACTGATACATTACCCAAATCCACCTATAAACACCTATTTTCTTCATTCCTACTACTCTCTAGTGTCATCTGCAGGATACATCATCACCTGATATACATTCATTCACATGGTGTTGACTCATAACCAAGCTAACGCTCTTATATTCCACGCTAGTCATCAACCACTCCCACCTAGTCCTTCACCACCCTCTGTCCTATCACCCATGGATCCAACCCTACCTACCACCATTTTCGTAGGCGACGAGGAATTTGCATGAATCCTTGATTAGAATCCCGTGGCCTTACAGTTCTACCTTTCCCACTCTTCCACCCGGGACTCTTTAGGTCAATTGATATATGACATGCCCATGTATCCATCTCTCCCCTCACGCCCTTATTCCCAATTATGCATCAACCCCTACTAATGCGGCATTACCTTCACTGTTTTACCCCTAGTGGTTTCACAAACAGGATCCATACCATTCTATGACCAGGTGCATCTGTAGTATCGCCGCACCGTAGTATCTGTTGTCCCCTTATTGACCACCTAGACCATAACCCCATCCACACCCATTGTCTCATAGATACCAACCGCAACACAACCGCTCATGGTGTCGTTGACCCCTACTCCATTCTAGAATCTTTTCCTCTCCATCTTGCAATCTTTGACCCCAATCACTACTAGAGTCACTGCGACCGTCCCACCTACATACACATACTTAACAACCCCTATCTCGTCCATAACCCATTATGGATATATGCCCTCTATGTCAGTCCCCTATTCTTAACCTTCCTATTTGGCATCACCATACACTGGAATGTTGCCCACATCACATGTTCGACTTATCCCCCTTACGCCACGAAGGTTCCCTTCCATCACAACTACCAATGACGTCATAAAATTGATGATGGAAATGATGTAGATAATAGAAGCATTGGTTTCAGCTCACTCAATTCTCTTACCTATGATGAAATCTGTAATGAGCCCATTCATCCATCCATCCCTATTCGACCATACCCTTTACATTGGGAAATGCCAAAATTCAACCGTTTCAATAGTAAAGAAGACCTGCAACAACATTTGCGTTCTTTCAAACATGGGTGTTACTTGATTGCCCATGATGACACTTTACTCTTACGGACCTTCCCGATGTCCCTGACAAGACCTGCATTGGAATGGTACAGTGGGCTACCTATACATTCCATCTACTCATTTAATCAAGTAGCCCAAGCCTTTTTAGACCACTTCTCAATCAACATTGTTAAGAAAGTCACCATGACAAAACTTTATTCCACATGATAGTATGACGATGATTCTATCACTGAATTTGTCACTCGTTGATGCAACCTAATTAACCAGCTCACATTTCAATTACCTCAAACTGAACTCATAGAGTTGTGTACTCGAGCTTGCGCTATACACATCTCACAAACCATGCAGGTGCAGACCTTTTGTACTTTTGATGAGGCATTCACCATTGCACGGAAATTGGAAATTTGTGTTATCGAAGAGAAGAAAATTTAGTTGTGTAACAAGAACATTGAGTTCAAATCAAATGATGCTTCTTCATCTTGAAACCCCAAAACAACTATTCAAAACCCAAAGGATCTACCAATGCCATGGTTCTCAAAGTTGGCCCCCCTCACCCATCAAACCCAACCAAACCTCCTTCTAATCTCTCTCCTGTCCAAGCTTTCCAGTTCAGATGAGAACATCGAAAGTACACTTCAATAGGAGAACCTTATTCTTTTGTTTTAGAAAATCTTATTAAGGCTGGTGCCATTACCCTTCCACCTATAAAACCACACACTGGTTTTGACCCTGAGCGCCCCATGCCTGCGTGGTATAAAGAACATGACTTTTGCAACTATCATCATGTCAAAGGTCATAGCAACAATAAATGCATCACCTTCAAGAATATTGTCCAAGAAATGTTAGACAACAAAGATCTAGTCTTGGATAGCCCAAATGCACCCACTAACCAAAACCTACATATCTTCAAGAAGCCATTCCCTAATCATGCCCCATCTTCCAACCAAGCTGGTGAAACTTTGACCAAAGATAACAATGTCTCGCGAGGTCCATGCTATTTTTGATGACATACCAGTTGCTTCCCAATTGCCTCATGTTCCTTCCATAGATGAAATCTTATCCCAAGCTCCCCTACTTGCACAAAAACCTATTTCATCTACTCCTCCACCCATAAAGGAACCCCTTATTTTTATCCTTCACTGTGGAAGAGCCTATAATTGGCATGCGCCTTTGACCCCTCAAATTTCTGAGCAGTTGTCAGTGGCACCTCTCCTACTCATAGGAGATACATGTCCACAACCTACACATTCACAAGGAGAGTACACCTCTTCTAGCCTATACTCTCCTCTTCCCATGGAGGATCCTATAGAAATACCATTGCCTTTAGATGACCATTCTCCATCGGACCTTTAAGATCCCATTGATCTTCTTTCGGATCTCTTACCCACAGAGTCTGAGGCTAGCCATTTCCTTGTGTCTCAAACACATTTTACGGGGATTGCTACTCAATCCACATCGGCCCCACTTACAACAATACCATTTTCATGCTTGGCCGATCACCTGGACTATGTTGATAGATCCTTACTTTGGGGATGCCTTCTACTTCTTGTTTCAACCCAAATGCAATTGTCACTCACCGACACCTCCACTATCTATCCAAAAGTGTTTCGAGTGACCAAACCAAACACAACCACAACTATTGCAACACCTTCCATGTCACCAACCGTATCCCAACACACACCTCTACCCACAACCCAAAATACATCTACACCCAAACACCTACCCACGCCTATATCATCTCCCTTACTTAAACCCATCACCACCTTAGGGGTCATGCCAAAATCAAACCTTACTCACCCACCCATCAAATTAGATTTAGCCACATCTTCCCAAACCAACACTAAACTTATTTTGGCCCCTAAAAAGAAGACCCAACTTCCTAGGCCTCATACACCAACCTCGCCTACCACACCATTATCACCTTCGCCTCTTTCATCCATCCTAGGACCTCACCCCTCGACCCTGGCCAAGTAATCATATTCCACCGGAAAACCAAGAATGTAACATCCCACCTCCTCATCACGAACCTCTAATATACCCAAGCGACCCACACAACCTTCACCGTCACCCGTAACCTTCTTACCACCCATACCACCACTACCATCCATAACTTCTTCACTACCCATGACACTTTCTTCTCTTCCACTCACACCTTCTACCCAACCTCTACCAACCACCTCCACAACAACTTGGTTACCCCCATGGGTAACTTGTCCTCTTCCACCATCTACTTTTCCCTCTACATCTCATACACTTGTGTCACCTTTGCCCAAAAAGGTGTTTAAATCTAAAAATCTGCTACCCCAATAAGGTAGTTAAACCAACCAAACCTTTCGTTGCTAGCTCTTCTACCATACCCGTACCTAAATATTCATTCAAGACCTACAACCACTCCACACACCAAACTAGTGGACCAACCCATTCCCCCTCATGTAAAGCATCTTCCTCCACAATCAGCCGTATATGTACCCAAACCTACACTCACCTCCCATTGCGATCCACTAGTAGGGTCATATGCCAAAATCTTAACCAATCTCCTCGAAACTTCTCGTCATCACATTACCACCTCTTATACCTTACGAATCGCTTAAAACCCAAACCAAAAGGGTTTGAAAAAACTAAAATTTGTGCCTACCATCATGTGCTAGGACATGATGTAGAGAACTATAAGGATTTAAAAACTGCCCTTGTCCAATTATGTCCTCCCGAAGAAAATTTTGACGATGATGATCTTCTTGATGAGGACCCCATTTCACCTCCACCAATTTCCCCAGATCTTCTTCCATTACCTACTCAGTGACCAATATCTCCACCCCCACAACTCTTTGATCCACCCTCAGATTCGAGATCAACATGATCAACATTACCACTCGTGCCTAGAAAGAAAAAGGAAAGGAAAAGGCAACTGGCCCATCAACCAACCCTGTACCCAACATACCATCCGCACCCATACCTAAAGTCACCATTCGAGGTCCTACATATCCTATTTCTGATGGGGTCACACATCACACAATGATAAAATAACTACACCAATCCCCCCTCAAAATGTCTTTATATGACCTCATCCAAACCTCTGAGTCACATCATCAAGCCCTTATGGAGGTCCTTCAATCTATTGAGGTTTTACCAAATGAACCCATGCCTGTAACCTCCATCATTACCCCTCACCACGTATCCTCTCTCACTAGGTCATCACCTTCCTCTACGCCTCCACCTACTTTCCAAGTAGTTGCCCTCAACTTTTCAGATGAAGAGATCACTCCCTTCCAGTTCATGACCCGACCCTACTCTTTCATCTCCATCTTTATCGATAATATACACATACGATGTGTTATGATCGATGGTGGTGCTAGTATTAACATCATCTCCTCCCATGCATATGACCAAATGTAAATACCTGCCAATTACATGCATGGTAACCCGGTTATGTTGCACTCCTTCAATGACGCCATGACCTCTACCCTGGGTACCATCATTCTCCATGTCCGCGTGGGTCCCCGCACTATCCCGGAATTTTCTATGTCATAGAAGGAGAGTTCTAGTATAATCTGTTGCTTGGCCAACCTTGGATCTGCGCCATGGGTTGTGTCCCTTCAAATTTACATCGCTGCCTCAAATTTGAACATGAAGGACATAATTACACCATCCCTGCCAACCCATCACCTTTCAAGACATGTAACATGTTATACTGGCCCAACGATGTGCTTGTACTAGTCAAGGCATCTGTCACTATCCCTACTTTACCTTCGCCTACAAGCCCATCCACCAAGACTGCCACTACCTCTTCTGCATCTAACCTTGCTATCCCTACTGCTGTTGTAACCTCTACCGCTTGACTCACTTGTTTCCCCATCATCTAGCGAGTCGTCTATCCCCGCTACCCACATATCAACTCACTCGATCCCTTAAAATGTGTTTTTCAATGCCTCACTCATTTGAATACCACCTATATAATATTGACACCTTCCTCACCCCGCAAGAGTATGGGAACATGCGTCAACACCCCAGTTATGACATCCGCATTGGTGACGTTTTTCCTTATGGCCCTCCCCACCTTCACACTAATCTAACGTATGGGGGACTTGATATTGCCACCTATAAACCTGAACCTCCATCCCAAACCCAACCATTTTCATTTGACCTACACTCCCTCACTAACCGCTACTTTTCTCACACTTTCCTCCATCAGCGTGTATGGAAAGGATTTGACATTGGCGTTTGTCATGAACAGGGCTGCCATACTATCATTTCTTGTAGCTATCGCAAACAAAATGACCTTAGTGGCATTGATTTTGATGCACCACCTTCTAAGAAGGTTCGCGTTGACCTCAATCAGGACAGAAAACCTTCCCCACCTCATTCACCCACACTACCCTCTTCACCCATGGAGTCCATAGATCCCAAATCTATTCCTCCTAACTTTTTTTTTGTAAACACCATTTCCCTGGGACCTCTGACCTATCAATGCGATGGCGAGGCTATCTCTTCTCTCCCATTCATGTATCCTAACATGATCGATGATGATACAACTTCTATTAATTTCATTCAATGTCGGACGATGAATCCATCCTCACTTACCTTGGTGCGAAAGATTATTATATTCATCGGTCGTTACCTTTTGAGATGTAAACCATGTTGAATGAATTGACCATCGAAATCAACATTAACACTCAGGATGACCCACACATTCTAAATATTGGCCAATCCTTAGACGCTACTAAATAGGAAGCCTTCACCTCTTTCCTTTAGGACCATAGAACGCATTTGCCTAGTCTATATCTTTGATATGCCCGATATTGACCCAAAAATTGTGGTCCACAATATCGTAACCATTCTTGATGCCAAACCCATCAAACAAAAGCTACAGAAAATACATCCTCACATTTATCTTTTGGTCAAAGAAGAGCTTCAATGCCTTCTCTCAGTTTCATTTATCTTACCCATTGACTAACCCCAATGGATTTCTAACATCGTTCTGTCTCACAAAGGTGACAGGGGACTTTGCATTTACACAAACTTCCATGACCTCAACCTAGCTTGTCCCAAAGACGATTTCCCCCTACTAGGCATCGACAAAATAGTTGATCTCACCGCTGGCCATGAAATACTATTGCTCATGGACAGCTTCTCGCTACTCTGATCAAATATTACTAGATCTAGAAGATCAACACAAGACTACCTTCATCACCCCTTGGGGATTTTTCTGCGATTGAGTTATGCCTTTTGGCCTCAAAAACGCGTTGGTGCTACATATCATTATCAGCGAGCTATGAATTACATCTTCCATGACATCATGCATCACATATTGGAAGATTACGTAGATGATCTACTTGCCAAATCCAAACATCGAACCAAACACTTTCCTATCCTTGAAGTCATCTTTGACCGTCTCATCAAGTATTGTGTTCTTCTTTAACCAAAGAAGTGTGTCTTTACTGGTACTTTCTAGAAAACTCCACGGGTTTCATCATTTCTTTGCATTGCATAGAATTTAATCATGCTAAAGTCAAGGCTATTCTAGAAATTTCTCCACCCACTAATCTCCGTCAACTTTGAAGCCAACAAGGTAAGTTGCAATCTATTTATCATTTTATCTCGCAGCTTTCCGACCACTGTCAACCATTCCATCATCTTCTCAAGAAAGGCGTGTCATTCAAAAGGGATGATGAATGTCATAAGTCTTCAAAGCCTTAAAACAATACCTCCTTCAACCACCAGTGCTCTTTCCTCTTAAGAATGAGTAACCTTTTTACCTATATATTTCCGCCACTAACCATTCTTTATGTGCCATGCTGGCTCATTGCAATGACCAACACCGAGAGCAAGCGGTTTATTACATAAGCTGTACCCTTATGGACTACGAAACTAGATATACCCATGCTGAAAAACTCTGCTTAGCCTTAGTTTTCATCACTACCAAACTCTGCCATTGCCTACTCAAGCACAAAACCTTCATCATTACTAATAGTAACCCATTACACTATATGTATGCCAAACCCTATCAACATTAGTGTGCCGCGCATTGATTATGCTTCTTTCCAACCTCGATCTTGAATTCATTCATCAAAAGTCCATCAAGGGCCAGACTATTGTTGATCAACTAGCCGACACACCTGTTTTCAAGAATCAACCATCTAACTTCGATTTCCCAGATGATTCTATAGCTACCCTTTCCACTGACGAACTCAACTTTACTTGAAATGACACTCTTCTTCGATGGCTCCAAGTATCGGCGTCGGGGTGGGGCTGGTGTTATCCTCATTCCTCTTGATGGTGAACCTATGCCTACATCTTTCAAACTCGATTTTGATTGTACAAACAATATTGCTAAATACAAAGCACTCATATTGGGTCTCTAGGTTGCTTATACCTTAGATGTTAAGTCCATTAATATCTTTGGTGATTCTCAACTAGTTGTAAACCAAGTCAATGGTATATACCAGTGTAATAAGATACTTCAAAAGTATAAACATCATGTAGATATACTTTTGACCACCTTTGACCGTTACAAACTTCAAACCACCCCATGATTTACGAATAAATTCATAGATACCATGGCCTTCTTGGCTTCTCGGATAATTTCTTCGCCCTCTCCGAGTCTAAAATCTTTGTCACAATACAAAGGCTACAATCACCCTCTTATTTACCTCATGAGGTCTACTCCATCAGAACCGTTGCCCTTGACCCACGTGACCTTTTGTATAAGCAATATGCAGACTATCTTTCCCTTTCCATTTTACCCACTGATCTCACTTGTAATGGACAACAAGCCTTTCTTAAAAGTGTCTCTCGTTATGTCATCATGGGTGGTCTCCTTTATAAGTGTAACTTTGATGGTATTCTCTTATGATGCCTTACAAGTTCTGAAATTCCCTACACCATTAAGGAAGTCCATGATGGAATTTGTTGAGGTCACTTTAGTGGTTTAGCTATCGTAAAGCGCATTCTTCACCTTGGCTATTATTGGCCAACCTTAAACCGTGATTGTTGTGATTATGTCAAGTGTTGTGTGAAATGCCAGTAACATGATAATATCCATCACACACCTAGTCATTCCTTACAGGTCACACAAGACCTTTGGCCTTTCTCTCAATGGAGTTTGGATCTTATCGGTGAGATCAACCCCATTCATCACAATGCCACCAATGGATAATAACCACTACTGAATATTATAATAAACATGTATTCCCCCTTAGCCCTTACCCTTATTTATTTCATTTCAATAACATTAAGAAAATGGTGAAATATTTTGGCATGCTTGGTGGTACCCCTCGCATCTGGTGCAAAAAATAGACTACCTCCATCAGCAACACCACTAGCCTCATCTCCTCCGGATGGGCCCGGTACATATCTCTCGTAGCTCATACTAGTGCTATGAAACCTCAACTCTGCTAGCCCCTCACCAAACATGGTCAACATCAACTCCTCAGATGCCTTTGAGGAAATTGAATACACCACGCTTCCCACTATCGATAATCTGCGGTCCTATACACATCCTCTAGGGTGACTGTGACCTCACTAGTCAGTAGATGGAATGTATTGGTCACCAAATCCCATCTGTTGATGAGGGTGACCATCAAACTCAGCTCCCGACTACATGATGGTAGCATTCACCCCAATCGTGAACCTCTACAACATGGTGTCAATCATCGAATGTTGTGCTCCTTATACTCCACTAGTAGGGGTGGTACCTATCTCGCATCCACGTAAGATCTATCACTTACATCCAACAAACCATCACATTATTAAAACCATACCCGCAATAACTCTTGACACCTCGCCTATACCTATTACCTTGCCTATTTTCCTTCACAAATTACCCTCCTATCACATGACTTGTCTACCCACCCCAACCCTAACCACATACCTTTCCCCACCTCAATTTCACACCCCTCAACAATACCTATTTAAACCTCTTACCCAAGCTTCTTTTTCTTGTCAACAACATCTTCTTCTACCATTACCTACCTCACCCACCCACCCTATCTCATTTTTGGCCCATTTTTCTCCAAATGATGACTGGCACTGGTTATCCTCGACCGACCATAGTCTCCCACAACTGACATCGGTCACCTCATCGGTGACCGATGTCGGCTGACTCCCACCGACGTCGGCCAACCATTGACCGATGTCGGTCACTATCGTGGCACCCAAATCCGTGACACCCTACCCCATTTCCTCCACAATTCAACATTTTCCCCTCCCAACCTATCCTTCCCTACCCAAATCCCACCTAAATTCATCCTCACCTCTCTTCCACCTACATCCACCCTTCTCCCTTCCTATTTTACCCATTTTTCATCCCAAATTCAAATTTACCTTTTCCCCCCAAAATCTATTTTCCCCTAACCCGATTTCTCTACACAAATCTACCTACCAACACAAGGAATACGATTGAATCTTACCTCATCGCATCTACCATCTCTATGGTGGCATGTCGGGCCACTACACCGGTGGTCCCCCGATCCCTCTCCTACCTCTTCCATCACTAATCGACCTCCTCATCTCCAACCAACTGAATCGATCAAACAGATCTTGTGGACCCACTTATCACTTGCCGATCACTCGCTATGAAGCTTGCCAACTCAGCTCTCCATCTCACTCAGTCGCTTTCCACCTTTTCCTCTCTCCTCTTTCATTTTCTCCTATTTGGAAAATTACAAATGATTCCACAAAAATAGAAATTTCCTTTTTTAACCTCTCCCCGACTTGACCGACATCGGTTTTACATAGACCGACATCGGTCATGTGCCCTAGCATACCGTGGTTGGTTTCCCTAGACCGACATCAATTAAACCTGATCGGTATCGATTACCTATGTCGACCCCATGGTAACCCATTGCACCTTATCTACTTGCCCACAACCTTTTTCACCTAACCCGAAGCTGACCTTGACCCTCCACCTCATCCTCCTGACCTCATCATTTATCACCCACCTCACCATCAGTTGGGGCATATTTTTACCCCTCCCATGGCCATACCTACGCCACACCTTCTTTTTACCCACACCTGACCTCCCATGATGTGACCATCGACCTTGCACACTCGCTTTACCTTGCGATGTTATTACCACATTGTTAGCCTACCAACCATACCTTGCCTTTGGCCATGACCCTTGTCCAAACAAACCTTGAACTTTTGACCTCTTGATGTACTGGAACCACACCTACAAGTTCCTACATCTTACCCTATTGTGTGTCCGGATCGTATCCTTTACCCTGGATACCGGGCCTCAACAACCCTTGTTTAGATAACCCGATCGCCCTTGGACATTGTAGAGTTTAGAATCTCTTTGACCTGATATCGGGTTGCAATCTCTATGTGTGTGTACATTTGATTGACACTACCCATTACCCATTGTTACCTCCACCTACCCTACCCACACCTACCTACCTAACTGTTGATTATGTGGATATTCCCATGTCCTCACTCGTTGCATCTTGCGATGATGGTACCTATTTTTCTTAGCCTAATAGCCTTACCTTTCCTATGGCTATGACCCTTATCCAAACAAACCTTAACCTTTTGACCTTTTGGATGTACTCGGAACCACACCTACATGTTCCTGCATCCTACCTCATTGAGTGCCCGGACCGTATCCTTTACCCTGGATACCATACCTCAACAACCCTTATTTGGATGACCTTTACGACCCTAACTAATGTAAATTTGTTATGTTGAGAAACCCTTGTATCTCATGGAATTTCACAATGTGTGCGTATGTCTGAATGCTCTACCTAATCACCCACCCTACCTTTTACAATCACCATACCCTCGACCCTCACCTTCTTCACACCTAACCCTATTTTCTCAAACCACCCACCGACTCTCTATTCTTCATCATCGGTGCCTGATTTGAGGGGGAGGATCACTCATGCCCCTATTTGGGGCACCCAAATTCACCTTCTCACCCTAAATTCACATGGGGCAAAAACCAACCTTCGTTTTTGTCATGCCGCCTACCAATACAAGCTGCCCAACAAAAGGGGCAAAATGTAGACACCAAAATTGGGTCACATTCCCCTTGGTCCCCTTTCGTGATAACCAACTTACAAAAATTCACCTAACCATGACCCTTATACCCCACATTAACATTAATTTAATTATTTATAATTAAATTAATACCCATCCTCACCCCATTATTAATTTAATTACTTTAATTAAATGAATAGACACCTCACCTAGACACCTCACCATAGACCTATTCATAACATGTTTCCATAAATGAATAAGACTTGGTCCAAACCTAAAAATCAAGGCCTATTATTCCTCTAACCACCTTCCCACTCATAAAAGGTAACATCCATTTGGATCCATGGATAAAGGAACAAACCTGATCCAAAAGATGTGAGATCTACCATTTTTAGTAAACCTAGGGAATCCCACCTTAATCGACGCTGGTCATCCCTAAACCGATGCCGGTCAACCAGAAACCACCGTTAGTTACCATTTATTCACCTTAACAACCTTATTTTTGGGTTGGCACATTCTGAGATCAAGGAGACAAGAAGAGAACTACATGCAAACAGAACCCAGAGCTTTTTGCACCTACAGGATATCCATAGCTACAACTTTGGGATAGATCCGTAAGCATAACACTCATGGAAGAATTCCAGGGAAGCACTACTATGACACCAAACACCATTCTTATGATCAACCACTATCACCATTCAGCCATCAAACCTACATCATAGTAAGTGTACCTTCTACCAGCATAGTCTATTTTAGTATAATATCCATTGTTACTTCTGTTATCAGTTTATACTTTGCATATTCATTTCCCATCTTCTACTTGCTTGTAGGCTCAGCCATTCCTCTACCCACACCACCAAATCACCCATTCTCACCTATTACACACCTTAGAGTATACCTAAGACCTTCATAGACCTCCCTATCCATCTTTCATCTTTGTTTAGCTTCAGTTCAACTTCTACAATCAAATCTCATTGGGTTCCTTTCACCTCGACCCTACTTGACGCCTGATTACCCCCGACCATTGTTGGTCCCTTCTAAACTGTCATCGGTTACACCCAACTAACATCAATCTCTCTGTCTCATACTTGGGATTCCCGTTACAACAACCCACTTGAGACCCAAGAAACAACCTAGGGTTAGTTAGAAAATTATGGAATAATTTTTTTATTAGAAGTGTTCACAACCAAGTTGCAAGACAACAATTGACCCTATTGGGTTCCGAACAAATCTAAATTACTAGAACATATTTTTTTCTTCATTAACAAACAACAAGTTCACATGGTTCAAATTTTAGGGTTAGAAGTTCTAGTTAGGTTCGGGAGGTAATTTACCCCCATACCCACTCTCTAGCAGAGCTCGAGTTTCAAATTGATTTTTCACACTCTTACGGTATTCAAAATTTCCCTAAATTATTTCCAATGGATAGGAGATTTTCTCACCTTTTCGGTGATATAACGAAGTCCTCCCAACTCGAGAAACTCTAGTTATGGTCGAGGCGGTGTTTAGGGAAAAATTTTCCCCAAGGGGACACATGGCAAGAGGATAGGAAAAACCCTTTTGGCAGTTGGTGGGTCATGGGGCGGCTTTAGAAAATTTCCCCTACGTGGGTGCAATTTCACAATTTCTCCCACGCCTCCGTGGGTCCCCACTAGTGGACACGTGTCATCCGAAGGCCTAAGCGGGAAGAAGAGAAGGAAGGAGGAGAGGCGGGGCTTTTTGGGAAATATCATTGGAGGGAGGGAAAAGGGAAAGATAGTCACGTGGGTCCACACACCCATGTGAGAAGAATTTTCCCAAGGTGAGGGCGGGGATGCGGGGCCGTGGGGAAATTTTCAAAAAAATTCCAAAGGCAAAAAAAAAAAAAAAAAGATCCGCCCCGCAGTTAGCACCCAAAGTCGCCACATGGCACTGTGATTGGCCGTTGGCTAGCGAGGAAAAGATGAAAATTTTCTAGAGCCAAAATTTTCAGAATTTTTTTAAGGATTTTTCGATGGAAATTTTTGGGTTGGTTCCCCAGTCAGGAAAATTTTCCCAAATTTTCTGTTAAGGCCCAAAAATTCAAAGTGGCATGACTTGAGCTAGGAAGCTCGGTTTGGAAAAATGAGGAATTTTGGAAAGATCTCAAAGCCCTCTTTGCACAAAAACATAAATTTTATATTTTGGTAAAGTTTAAGGTGTGAATTTTGCAAAAAGGATCTCAAGATTTTAATTAGCAAGCGACAATTTCCAACTTTTCAATTTGGTTAAATTGGATCTCCTCCTTCACTCAACATGCCAAACAAGCATGGAGAATTGATCTAGGGAGTGTTTAAAGTGTTTTAGGGAAGTTGATTTGTTCAATTTATTCAAATTTACATTTTGTCCAACAAATGACAGAAAACGGTTGAGGAAGAGATTGAGCTCAATTTTGCAATGGTTCAAGTTATTGTCTTAAATATTCTTTGTCAATCTAAGTTCCATGCAAATGTACCATGTTAAATTTTAGGGTTTCCAAATTTATTTAAATGTGTAGGTCCGAATTGTGCATTTTTATTATGTTTGATTGTCAATTTTGGATATTTACAAGAGATCAATTTATTTTAAACTCGTATAACAAATCTTATCATTCAAGTTTGGAATTTCATTTCTAAACTAATCAAATGCATTCAGTTGTTTACAACAAAACCATTCCAAGTTAAATTGTGAACTTTGATTTCCAATTTAATGTATCTCAAAGGAGACAATGCTATATAATTCTTAAACACATACTTTTTTTTTTTTTTTTTTCATTTTCTAAACAAAGATTCTAATCCCAATTTGATATTTCCAATTCAACACAACAATGCAAATGAGAGATGAACTTGCAATTATTTATTGATTTCAACAGAATATACATCTTTCATAGTTTGATTGTAACAAAGAAAATTCCATTTCTTTCCTTCCAATAACAAGACAAAGTATAAATGTCTTTCAAAATTCAATTATATAACTTCATAATCAAACTACATACATATTTCTTCACAAAATACATATTACAATTTCATCCACAACAAGTGGGAAAGGATTACAAATAAATGTATTTTCACAAGGGACTGTCAAACTACACTTTTCTTTTGCTCTAGGACAACAACATGCACATTTTCTCTTCTCCAAGTTGATCACAACAAAAGAGGGGGAAGGCAACACTCTCCACCCAACCAAGATATCCAATAAAAGGAGAAGCCTTCCTTCATCATTGGCCCCAAGCCCCAACCAAAATAAAATAAAAGATGCAATTCAACCCATGGCAAAAATTGACTTCCAAAACACACAACATTCTTTCAAACATGCACAATGCAATACAAAACATAGTTCAACACAAAACAACAGATCACAACTGCAATTTTAAAACATTCCAATCAAAATTCAGGCTTGATTATGCAAGCCAAAGGAGCAAGGTCTATGGGGGAAGCTACTTATGCCTCCCAATTGGAATTTGGGAATCCACCAATAACAAACCACCAAAATAATTCATCACACACATTTCCTTATGCCCCCACAAATCCCTCCTTATATGCCCCCACAAAGTAAGAAATGTAAGCTATTTATTTTCCATGGTGGATCCCAAACCCAAACTCCCTCCACAAAATTCTGATGCCAATGGCATTCCTTATGCCCCCCCACATGGATTCCCCATAGCCTTCTCCTACACCATCCCTATGGCAGTCTACCCAACCAGCCAACAAATAAAACAAAGCATGCACTATCCACACAACACAACAAGAAAATGATAACATATAAAAAGAGAGTTAAATTCCTACCTCTCCATGGTTACTTTGGTGTCCAAACAACAAGCTTCAAGTGCCAAAACATAGTCCAAAACAAAAATTACAAGCATGAAAATTTTTCTCCAAAACTTCCTTCAAAAATAAGATCTCCCACAAGAAAATGTGCCCCCAAGAAGTTGCAAAAGGATTCAACAACCCCAACACAAGAAGAGAGTTTTAATTAAATAGAAGAGGGAAGAGAAGAGGATGATGTGGATCCATGTAGGATGCCACATCACATATCCTCCAATTCAAACACAAAAGACAAACTCCAATCTCCTAAGCACAATAAAGAGGTGGGTGAAAATGATAAGTTACTTGCACACTCCAAAGAGCCCACACCTCAAGGGACAACAAATTAAATAACATGTAAGAGAGTGCAATTAAAAACAAGCAACATGATTTATTAAATTCATTAAAAAGCCACAAATCACATCTCCATTCTTAAGTATGGTTGGTAGATTAAATTTAGAGGCATGGGACAAGTTTTACTTGTCCCACAAGCCTCCAAAAACAGCTCCCAAGGACAAATTCGAATTTTTCATGGAGGTGGAGTATTTCTTACTCCAAAATTAGACTTACACAAGTTCTTACACAACTTACACATCCCTTACAAATTAAATTCAAACATCCAAGAACTCTTATAATTACTTTCCCATGTCCCAATTTAATTTATTTAAATTTTAACCATTGTTTCCTCACATTAATCTATCACAATTTTATTTAATTAAAAGAAGGGAACACATTACTAATAAAATACATACAACAATAAATAAACATTTAACCACATTACTAAAATACAAAAACTCATGGTCACATGTAAAGGTAATCCCCCCCATGGGAATCCCTAACAAAAAACAACACACAACACAATAAAATGAGTTACCATGGTGACCTTGTTGAATTCACCTAGAATTCCATTTTGGTTGGTCTCCGATCCCCTGATGTTTTGTTGTGATATTTTTAACCTGCAAAACACAAATACCTCCTTCATCCTCATGGCCATATCAGAACATCCAACATGATATAAATGAAATCACAAAACCAACTATATAAATGAATCACAACAACATCGAAGTAACAACTACATCATTTGCATTTTTAATCCATAACTATATCAACATCATAAAATATTAATTTTCTAGATCTAATCATAATATCCAAAATCACATGTTCAAAAACAACCATAAAACATCCATGTCAATTAATATATCATCATCCACATATAAGGTGTCTCTAATAATCATCATGCATCAAAATCAAATCAAGATCAACAATAATCCATGATCAATGTCTAACATCATACTAAATCAAAACATAATAATGTCTATAATGTAATCAACAATATCAACATAAGCATCAAAAGGTGTCAAAGGGAAGTGGGCACTACATCCCCTCCCCTTAGACTTGACTTCCTTCCTGGAAGTCACTGAACAAATGTGGAAACTGAACTCGTAATGAAGTAGCATCCTCCCATGTAGCTGTAGTTTCGTCATATCTGTCCCACTGCACCCAAACCTGATCAACCTCTCTACCTCAAAGGCCCAAGGTCCTACGATCTAGGATGTAAATTTTCTCCACCATCACCTACCCCTAATCCTCGTACATGCAATGATTTCCAATCTAACACATGAGATAGATCTGCAATATATCTCTTGAGAACTGAAACATGAAAAAGATCATGTATGCGAGACAAGTTGGGTGGCAATGCTAGACGGTAGGCCAAAGGGCCGATATGCTCTAAGATCTCAAAAGGACCAATGAATCTAGGAGCTAACTTAGAACCTTTTCCATAATAGATAGGGCTCTTGTGTGGACTGACACGAAGGAACACCTTCATGCCCACATCGAAACTATGATCGATCCTATCTTTGATCTGCATACTTCTTCACTTTGTCCTATGCCTCCTACTGAATCTCTGACTCGATCAACACCACCTACTACTCCATGTCCTAAAAAAGAGATGGTCAAGAGATACTCGTCCTCTCTAACTCCCTCTCAGGCTAAGAGGTGTCCTGCACTCTCTAACATACAAAGCCTGAAAAGGAGCCATGCCTATGGAAACTCTTAAAACTATTATTGTAGGAAAACTCCACTAAGTATAGGTACTCCTCCCACTTGGACTACTACTCCATCACATACATCCTGAGCATGTCCTCTAAAATATGATTCACCCTCTCAGTCTATCCATCTATCTTAGGGTGATATGCTGAGCTGAAGTAGATTCTCGTCTCGAGGACATACTGCATGGTAGTCCAAAAATGTGAAGTGTACAAAGGATCCCGGTCACAAATGATCTTCCGTGGAATCCTATGCAACCTAACAATCTCATCCAAATATACTTATGCCACTTCTCTAGCTGTATAAGTGGTCTTCACCAGAGAAAATTTAGCCACTTTTGTCAATTTATCAACCGTAACCATAATGGCGTCATGGTGATATCTCGACATCAATAGCCCAACAATGAAATCCATGGAAATGGTGTCCCACTTCCATTTTGGTATAGCCTAAGGATAAAGAAGGCTAGCTGGATGTTGATTCTTAGCCTTAACCCTCTTGCACTCTAAACATCATGAAATAAACTGGGCCACATCTCGATGAAGTCCTCTCATATGATACAACTATTACAAGGTGGCGTGCATCTTCTTCACCCCGGGATGGGATGAATAGGGTGCACGATGTGCCTCTACCAAGATGTCCTACCTCAAGCCTCCATCTCTGGGAACATATATCCTACCTCTGTGCTTGATAAGACTATCTGCCTATAAGGAAAAACCATCAAACTTCACCTCAAGGGGTCTTTGTGACTTGATCTCTGCTCGTATTGCAATGTAGAAATTGTTAAGAGGAAGCTGCTGAAGAATCCTACTCTGCAAGTCTGTGCTCATTGTAGTGGCCATAACCACATGTCTCCATCTACTGAGAGCATCTGCTACCACATTCTCTTTCCCCTTCACATGCTTGGTCTCCATGTTATACTCAGTAAATCAACTCCATCCAACGCCGCTTAGACGAGTGTTGAGATTGGGCTATATGAAGAGGTGTTGAAGACTCAAATGATTTGTCTTCTGAGTGTGAATCTCCTACCAAGAAGAAAATGTCTCCATCTAACCAAAGCATGCACAACTGCTACAAGCTCAAGATCATGGGTTGGATAATTAAGCTCATGATCCTTGAGTTTTTGAGACTCAAAAGCCACTACTCTTCCATCCTGCATCAACACAACTCCAAGGCCTGCTAACGAAGAATCTGTAAACAAAGAACTCACCCTATGGATCTGGCATTGTAAGAATAGGTGTTGTGGTGAGGCATTCCTTCAATGTCCTAAAGGCCTACTCACATCTGTCTGACCAAACAAACTTCTTCCCTTTCCTTTGAAGGGAAGTGATAGGGTGCGCAATCTGAGAGAAGTCCTAAAAAATCTCTAATAGTAACCTACTAATCCCATGAAGCTATGCACCTCGGTCACTATAGTGGGTCTTTGGTGAATCCATAATGGATCTGATCTTGGAAGGATTGATCGTGATACCTTCCCCGAAATGATATGACCTAAATACTACACCTTTGTCTGAAAGAAAACACACTTCTCCAAGTTCCCGTAAAGCTACTGCTCATAAAGACACCAAGAACCTTGTGAAGGTGCCCTCGTGCTCCTCATGTGTACATGATTATATTAAAATTTCATCTAGGAAGATGAGCGTGAATCAATCTAAGAAGGTCTGAATACCCCATTCATCAAACTCATGAACACCGCGAGGGCATTAGTCAAACCAAAAGGCACCACTGTGAACTCATAGTGCCTATATCTCGGTGGAAAGTGGTCTTATGAATGTGTGCTTCAAATCCTTAGCTAATGGTACCCTGACTTGAGATCAATCTTAGAGAAACCATGGCTCCTTTCATCCGATCAAATAAGTCATTAATAAGAGGAAGAGGATAACTATTTTTGATCATTACCTTGTTTAACCGGGCAAGTAATCAATACACAACCAAAAGGATCCATCCTTCTTCACAAAGATCACCGGTGCACCCCAAGGGGATACACTAGGATGGATAAGGCCCTTCTCGAAAAGGCCCTCAAGCTATAACTTGAGCTCATAGAGCTCTGGGGTGGTCATTTGATAAGGTTCTGTGAGATAGGCTCTGCTCCAAGAACTAGATCTATATGGAAATAAACCTCACGTGGGGGTGGTAACCCCGGTAGCTCCCCTAGAAAGACATCAAAAACTCTCTCAAAATGGGATGATCATCTAGTGATGGCCCACTAGACCCATCCTCTGATCTATCACTAACTGTAATAGCATACATCTGACAACCCCATCGCACACACTGCTTAAGCTACATAGCGAGATAGTGTGAATAGAAACGGGTCTCCTGACCCCTAAAATCACCGACTCAACTCCCAAATCATCTACACAAGATATAGTCTTGTGATAACAATCCATCCTGGCCTTTTGTGTAGACAACCAATCCATACCTAAAATGACTCCATACGAGCCCAAAGGAAGGATATGGAGATATGAGGTAGTGGTGAAAAGTCCCAAATCCACTACACACTCCTTAACTAAAGAGTCTATAGAGATCTTGGCTCCAGAAGCCATCTCGACATCCCAACTAAGACCCTGCTTAACTACCACCAGCTTACATCACTCTACTAAAGATGGTACAATGAAAGAATAAGAAGAACTAGAATTAAACAATACAGAGGTAGGAATACCACCAATGCTACCTATGGTCTCAATGACTATGCTCTGGTGCTCTGTTCGACGGTTCTCAACTGCTACATAAATCCTGTGGCTACGTCTCATGTCACCAATAGTCGGCTCTGAAATCTGTGCCTTACCCTTGTTGTTAGGGTTATGTGGGAAATATATCCAAAAGTGTCCAGTAACTCCACATCCAAAACATCCTCTGATCCTCCCTAATGAGTAGCACCTCTAGTAGGTTCCCTAGAAGCCTATGGTGTGGACCCTAATGATCCATCCGATATGGTCCACTTAGGCCTCTGCTAGTAAGCTTCACGATTGAGCTTTAGGTATACCCTGTGTCTTGATGGGACCCTAGGAGGAGGCCCCATACTTTACCTCTATGAGCATCAACTCTCATGGAGGTCTATGAGGTGGGTGGGATGGATCTGCTTTGCTACTACTATTACTGCTGTAGCCTAAAGGATGACTATGTGTACCTTGGCCACCACAAGGAAGGGGTACTAACCCCCTTGATCTACCATCTTGCATCTACTGTATATAGCTCGGACTCGGTCTCTATCCTGCTGGGTCTTTCCTTGAGTCTCCTCTCGCAATATAGGCCTTTTTGATGGCCTCTTCTAATGTCTGCAGAAATGGATCCATATTGCACCTCCAATATCCAAATTCAGGCCCTAGATGGACCTGTGAATCCGCACCTACTCATCTTGCATATACTCTACATACTGGAGTAGATCCAGAAATCTACTCTCATACTTTGCTATAAAAAGAGATGCTTGTTGGAGGTCATGGAACTCATCGATCCTCTGCTAGATGAACCTTTGTGATAAATACCTACTCTTGAATCTCTCCTCAAATAGCTCCTAGGTCATTGTTTCTGAATCTACATGGAGGTTTTGATCCTCTGTCCTCTACCATACTCCTACTCCATCCCTTAGTAGATGGATCACAACATGAGCTTTCGTGTTGCTAGAACAAGGAAAAATCTTGAAGCAACCACTCAAGCTCACTAGCCAGGTCTCTACCTGAAATCCACCCATGTCACTTGAGTAGTGTGATGGATGAAGCTTTAGGATCTCCCTGATGTGATCTCTCTTGTGGTCTAATAGCCTCTCGTCTCTCTCGCACACTCATCCCTAAGCCTAGGGCTCTAAGATCTCTCTCTACGCTCTGGAACTCTCACCCTTTCTCCTAGGTGGTGACTCTACTCTGGCTAACTCCGCATGGGAGTTCTATCCTCTATGCCCCTCACTGGGTTGAGGAGATACCTAACCCTCAATAGAAGGGGCTCTGTCATGACTAGCTGCATGTCCTCCTCCTAATCCTCCATGTTGAGTGGCATTAACATCTAAAGGGTCTGTAGAATATGAGGTAGGATAACTGCTACCCCTTGATCTGGTGGTGGTGGTGGTGGTGAGTTTGAGTCTCTGTGAAGGTTCCTCTTACTTTGTCTGAGCCTCCTACACAGACCAAGGTGAGATTTAGTTCATTTTGCTAAGTTTTACACAACTTCCATGTTTACTAAAATATACATTTCTAAATTAATTTGTTTTCTAGATTTAAAAGTGTGCTAGGTTTAAGTTTCATGTCCCATGTTTTTTTCTAGTGTGCCCAATGGTCCAAGTTTTGAAACACTAATTTTATACTAGTGGGATGCCCATTAAAAAAATGAACTTGCGACCAAGAAACAACTTAGGGTTAGTTAGAAAATTATGGAATAATTTTTTTATTAGAAGTGTCCACAACCAAGTTGCAAGACAACAATTGACCCTATTGGGTTCAGGAACAAATCTAAATTACTAGAACATATTTTTTTCTTCATTAAAAACAAAAAGTTCACATGGTTCAAATTTTAGGGTTAGAAGTTTCAATTAGGTTTAGGAAGTAATTTACCCCCATACCCACTCTCTAGCAGGCTCAAAGTTTCAACTTGATTTTCACACTCTTAGCATATTCAAAATTTCCCTAAATCATTTCATTAGATAGGAAATTTTCTCACCTTTCTCGTGATATATTTAAGTCCTCCTAACTCCTTCGAAACTCTAGTTATGGTCAAAGGGCGGAGTTTAGGGGACAAATTTTCCTCAAGGGGACACGTGGCAAGAGGAGAGGAAAAAACCTTTTGGCAGTTGGCGGGTCACGGGTGGCTTTAGCAAAATTTCCCCCATGCGGGGATTTTTGGGAAATCTTGCCAAAGGGGGTGGGAAAAAGGGAAAGATAGTCACGTGGGTCCGTGCACTGCAGAGAGAATTTTCCCAAGGCGAGGCGGGGTGTGGGGCCAGGGAATTTTTCAAAAAAATTCCAAAGGCAAAAAAAAAAAACAAAATGATCCACCCCCCACTAGCACCCAAAGCTGCCATGTAGTAGCTTGTGATTGGCTGCATGTGGGCCAACGGAGGAAAAGATAAAATTTTTCCGAGCCAAAAATTTCAAAAATTTTTTCTAAGGATTTTCCGATTTGGAAATTTTTGGGTCAGAGGCCACTAGGAAATTTTTTCCAAATTTTCTTGCCAAGGCCCAAAAAATTCAAAGTGCCATAACTTGAGCTAGGAAGCTCGGTTTTGGGCAAACGAGGACTTTTGGAAAGATCTTGAAGCCCTATTTAGATAAGAAACATAAATTTTACATTTTGGTAAAGTTTAAGGGGTGAATTTTGAAAAAATAATATGTAAGATTTTAATTAGCAAGTGACAATTTCCAACTTTTCAATTTGGTTAAATTGGATCTCCTCCTTCACTTAACATGCCAAATAGGCATGGAGAATTGATCTAGGGAGTGTTAAAAGTGTTTTAGGGAAATTGATTTGTTTAATTTATTCAAATTTGCATTTTGTCCAAAAATGACAGAAAATAGTTGAGGAAGAGATTGAGCTCAATTTTGCAATGGTTCAAGTTATTCTCTTAAATCTTCTTTGTCAATCTAGCTCCATGCAAATGTACCATGTTAAATTTTAAGGTTTCTAAATTGATTTAAATGTGCAGGTCTAAACTATGCATTTTTATTAAGTTTGATTGTCAGTTTTGGATATTTACAACAAATCTTATCATTCAAGTTTGGAATTTCATTTCTAAACTAATCAAATGCATTCGTAAATCTTTACAACAAACCATTCCAAGTTAAATTGTGAAATCTAATTTCCAATTTAATGTATCTCAAAGGAGACAATGCTTTATAATTCTTAAACACATACTTCTTCTTATTTTTTTCATTTTCTAAACAAAGATTTCAATCCCAATTTGATATTTCCAATTCAACACAACAATGTAAATGAGATATGAACTTGTAATTCTTTATTGATTTCAACAGAATATACATATTTCAAAGTTTGACTATAACAAACGAAATTCTATTTTTTCCTTCCAATAACAAGACAAATTATAAATGTCTTTCACAATTCAATTATATAACTTCATAATCAAACTACATACATATTTCTTCCCAAAATACATATTACAATTTCATCCCCAACAAGTGGGAAAGGATTACAAATAAATGTATTTTCACAAGGGATTTGTCAAACTACACTTTTATTTTTCTCCAGGGACAACAACATGCACATTTTCTCTTCTCCAAGTTGATCACAACAAAATAGGGGAAAGGCATCGATATCCACCCAACTAAGACATCCAATGAAAGGAGAATCCTTCCTTCATCATTGGCCCCGAGCCCCAACAAAAATACAATAAAAGATGCAATTCAGCCCATGGAAACAACTAGATTCCACAACACACAACATTCTTTCAAACATGCACAATGTAATACAAAACATAGTTCAACAAAAGACAACAGTTCACAACTACAATTTAAAAACATTCCAATCAAAACTCAAGCTTGATCATGCAAGCCAAAGGAACAAGGTCTATGGGGGAAGCTACTTATGCCTCCCAATTGGAATTTGGGAATCCACCAATAACAAACTACCAAAATAATTCATAACACACATTTCCTTATGCCCCCACAAATTTCCTTATGCCCACCACAAAGTAAGAAATGCAAGCTATTTATTTTCCATGGTGGATCCCAAACCCAAACTCCCTCCATAAAATTCTGATGCCAATGGCATTCCTTATGCCCCCACATGGATTCCCCATAGCCTTCTCCTACACCATCCCTATGGCAGTCTACCCAACCAACCAACAATAAAACAGAGCATGCACTATCCACACAACACAACAAGAAAATGATAGCATATAAAAATAGAGTTAAATTCCTACCTTTCCATGGTTACTTTGGGGTCCAAACAGCAAGCTTCAAGTGCCAAAACACATTCCAAAACAAAAAATTCCAAGCATACAAAGCTTTCTCCAAAACTTCCTTCAAAAACAAGAGCTCCCACAAGAAAATGCGCCCTTAAGAAGTTGCAAAAGGATTCAACAACCCCAACACAAGAAGAGAGTTTTAATTAAATAAAAGAGGGAAGAGAATAGGATGATGTGGATCCATGTAGGATGCCACATCACACATCCTCCAATTCAAACACAAAAGACAAACTCTAATCTCCCAAGCACAATAAAGAGGTGGGTGAAAATGAAAAGTTACTTGCACACTCCAAAGGGCCCACACCTCAAGGGATAGCAAATTAAATGACATGTAAGAGAGTGCAATTAAAAACAAGCAACATGACTTATAAAATTCATTATAAAAGTCACAAATCACATCTCCATCCTTAAGTATTGTTGGTAGATTAAATTTAGAGGCATGAAAAAGTTTTACTTGTCCCACAAGCCTCCAAAAACAGCTCCCAAGGAAAAATTCGAATTTGTCATGGAGGTGGAGTATTTCTTACTCCAAAATCAGACTTACACAAGTTCTTACACAACTTACACATCCCTTACAACTTAAATGCAAACAGCCAACGAATCTTATAATTACTTTCCCATGTCCCAATTTAATTTATTTAAATTTTAACCATTGTTTCCTCACATTAATCTATCACAATTTTAATTAATTAAAATAAGGGAACACATTACTAATAAAATACATACAACAATAAATAAACATTTAACCACATTACTAAAATACAAAAACCATGGTCACATGTAAAGGTAATCCCCCATGGGAATCCCTAACAAAAACAACACACAACACATTAAAATGAGTTGCCATGGTGACCTTGTTGAATTCACCTAGAATTCCATTTTGGTTATCTCCAATCCCCTGATGTTTTGTTGTGATATTTTTTTAACCTACAAAACACAAATACCTCCTTCGGCCTCGTGACCATATTAGAACATCCAACATGATATAAATGAAATAAAAAAACCAACTATATAAATGAATCACAACAACATCAAACTAACAATTACATCATTTGCATGTTTAATCCACAACTATATCAACATCATAAAATATTCATTTTCTAGATCTACTCATAATATCCAAAATCACATGTCTAAACAACAACCATAAAACATCCATGTCAATTAATATATCATCATCCAAAAATAAAGGTGTCTCTAATAATCATCAGTGCATCAAAATCAAATCAAGATCAACTATAATCCATGATCAATGTCTAACATCATACTAAATCAAAACATAATAATGTCTATAATGTAATCAACAATATCAACATAAGCATCAAAGGTGTCAAAGGGAAGTGGGCACTACAATACCCTTTACCAATAACAATGAACCAAATACCTTTACCAAGTGACCTAAATAACCCGAACCTTCCTAGAACCCCGACTGGTTCCTAACACCCTTTCTATTTGACACCTACCTACCCTTCAGATCTGACTATAGCCTAGCTTGTTATGTTAGATTTGCTTATTATGCTTGAATGAAATACCTAAATCATATCAAATATAGTAGGAATTTTTTATTTCTCACATTAAGTTGTTTTGAATAGTGGATTGTCAACCATCTAGGGAGTATCACACTTCCTAGATCTAGCATACGCTAGGTAGTCCACTATCATATATTATTTAACTCTTTTTATGGTCTTGCTTTCTATTTCAGGTAGTTCCTCCCATCCAAAAAGAAGATCTCACAGTCATCATTGGATTGAGAAGTCAAAGACACACAACAACCAAACTACCATCATAAACAAGTGAACCATCTATTTCATCTCAATAACTAAAGAAAAAGGTGAAACTATCATAAAAAAGTATTCCCCGCTCAACCCTTTCCCTTATCTATTTCATCTCAATAATGTAAAGAAAATGAGGATGAAATAGAAGAATACCTACTAGTGTGGCATGTGGGCTACAATTGGGAACCTGCGACATGACACTATGAGTTAATATCTTTCCCCGGAGACAATTAAATCAAAGAAACTCAAATCCACGTTTATCCCCTTACGCATGGAGGCACATGACAATGAGTGTCGATAAAGGATGTGCCCTTGCGCATGGAAATGGCGCATGACGAGTGTCATTAAGGATGCACCCTTGGCGCACGAGGCGCAAAATGAAGGTTTCCCTTGGCGCATGGAAATGGCACACTGAGTGGGGTGGAGCATTTCTTGAGATTTTCGCCTGTGCAGGAAATGGAAGCTTATGCGCCTGCAGAAATGATGGATGAAATAAGAAGAATGTCTCACCACATGGATAAACTACTCAATACTATAGGCGTTCATTCTAAGGTTGGACATTTTTTTGCTACACATCTCTTTTGAACTTGGGGAGTTAAAACCCTCCCATTTGAAACTATAATGCGACAGAGAACCTCACCATCAGAGTGGTGCGAGGTAAGAATCACACTCTTTGTAAGGTTTTCAAAGAAGTAATGCACCCACGGCTATTACTGAAACTTTTCCATCGGAAAAAAACCACTTAATTTCATATCCAAGCATGAAAGGAAGCCTAGATGGGAAGCACGTAAGAATTACCACCTTCATTGTGTGGTATAAAAGTTGTATTCCACCTTGCAAAGTTGTGTGTTCTTCATTCCTCGCATCATGGTACATTCATTCTCCTTGGCAAGTTAGATTAGGTTTTTAGTAAACCGTCTACATTTTCTACGTGTCAAACATGTAGGAACTTGGAGCTTTTTCCATTTTCACAGTTGGGAAAAGCTGGCTGACCTCATTCAAGCATTTGAGTAATGCACCCACGGAAGACTACCAAACCATCATTTCATATCCAAGCATGTGGAAGCCTAATGGCACGGAAAGAATTACCACCTTCATTATGGGTATAAAATCAACCTTGTGCCTGGTACATTCATTCGATGTGTCGAGTAATAGTGCCCTCATTCAAGCATTTGAGTATAGGCACCAAACCATTAGGATAAGGCGTTGCTAAAATCAAGTACTAGAAAATTAGGATAAATGTGGAGAAAAGCCCAATGTGGAGATGCGCTTCTATGAGGAAGGATAAGAGGAAGTACATTTTGAGCGCGCGTGTATGGAAAAATAAAATGGGAAATTGGTCTATGTCATAGATGGGGAAGATATGGACACGTTAGATGTTGATCATTTAGAGGGCACACGTGAGGTCATTGACAATGCTGATGAGTAAGAATGTGCCTACCATGAGCCTTTGAAGACAAATAAGGTTAACATTGGGACATAGCTTGAACCTAAGGAGGCTATCATCGGTGACTATTGGTTGGAAAAGGAAGTTTCGAATATCATTGATTTTTTTGAAAATTCCAAGATTTGTTCCCTTGTGGGTACCATGAATTCAAAGGCATCCACCATTCCTTGGGAGAAATGAATATCAAGTTAAAAGAAGGTGCACGCTCGATTCAAAAGAGACCTTATCGGATGAATCCAAATTTATGCGTATGGGTTAAGGAAGAGATAGAAAAATGATAGCATCAGGTATCATTGAGGTGGTTGAAGAGTCAGAATGGATAATCCCAATGGTCATCAACATTAAGAAGGATGGGAGGATCAGGATCTATGTTGACTATAGGGACCTAAATGTAGTATGTGTCATTGATCCTTTCCCTACCCATTTACTAAAGAAATATTAGAGGGAGTGGTGGGCACGAAGCCTACTCCTTCACGGATGGGTTCTCAGGGTACCACTAGGTATGGATTACAAAGGAAGACTAGAGAAAGACAACTTTCACCACTGAATGGGGAAGTTTTTCCTACATGGTCATGCCTTTTGGGTTAAAGAATGCACTTGCTTGTGTTCTCGTGCATTGTAGTGCAAGCCTTCCAGGACTTCATCCACAAATTTCTTCAGGTCTATTTGGATGATTGGACTATATATGGTCTCGTCAAGGACCATTGTGATAACTTGAGACTAATTTTTGAAAGGTGTCATAGTTGAGGATATCCCTCAACATCAAGAAGTGTGTCTTTGCTACCCCATTTGGAACCTTATTAGGGCATATCATATGCAAATAAGGCTTACTAGTAGATCCCGCAAAACTTGTAGTCATTGTGGGTTTAGGGAAGCCTACTAGCCACATCACCATGTGAGGATTCCTTGACACATAGATATTACAAGAAGTTCATTAAGGGGTATGCCAAAATCACCGCACCCTTAGAATAATTGTTGAAACATAAAAGTTCCTTTCATTGGAGAGAGGCGCAAAGAAAAGGCATTTGACACTTTAAAGGAAAGGATCGTAACAACGCCCATATTACATTTCCCTTCTTAGGATAAGCCTTTCCATGTGCATGTGGGTGCCTCAAGGATAAAATTGGGGTAGTACTAGCACAACCTGGTGAAGGAATTGTCGATCATCCCTTGAGCTTTGTAAACAGGAAATTCACACTAGTAGAGCAGAATTATACAACTACTGAGTGCGAAGCATTGTTAATGATCTACACACTGCATAAGTTTAGGTAGTATCTACTAGAAACACCCTTCATATTCTACAAAGATCACATGGCATTAAAATACTTAGTCATTAAACCCATTTTGCAAGGGCGCATATGTCGTTTGGTCCTCCTATTTTAGGAATTTGAATTTACAGTGGTGGTAAAGATAGGAAAGAATAACTTAGGGCCAGGCCACTTGTCAAATATTGATTCGGGAGAGGATGCACAAAGCATTGGGGAGACCATGTCATATGCACAACTATTTAGATTACGACACGTGCCCTCAGACTTGGAAGATATTGTAGTGTTCTTAAAGATAGGTGTGGCGCCATAAGGGATGAGGGTTGTGGAGAGAAAGTAGTTGGCTATACGTGCCACACCCTACATGCTTATTAGTAGAGATTTATACAAATTAGGCCATGATGAGGTTTTGCACCGATGTATGCTAGAACATGAGTGCATTGCAATTATGGAAGAAGTGCATGGTGGGATTACAGGAGGACACTATGTGGGAAATGCAACCGCATGGAAGATTCTGCTCATAGGGCTTTAGTGGGAATCCATTTACCAAGATTGTATTGAGTTTTGCAAGGCTCTGTGACCATTGTCAGCACCTTAGAAAACATAGAAAGAGGGATGAAATTCCCTTATGACCAATAGCTAGTGCGAACCATTTGAGAAATGGGCTATCGACTTTGTAGGACCAATCTCACCAGAGCGTGAAGGACTTGGTTCATGTATATCATCACTTGCACTGATTATTTAACATGATGGGTAGAGGTAACACCTATAAAGGATTACAACTGCGTGACAACTGCTAAATTCTTATGGGAAAATATAATCAATAGAGATATGGTTGGCCTTTAAGTTTAACAAGTGATAGGGGTACACACTTCTTTAATGAAAAATTTAGGATCTTATTGGCAAAATTTATGGTGGCCCATCATAAGACTACCCCATATCACCCTCAAGAAAATGGCACTATTGAGGCATTTAATAAAATACTAAGTCATACATTAACTAGGATCTGTGACGTCGGAAGACATTATTGCGATGATAAGGTATCAACTGTCCTATGGGCATATAGAATAACCTATAAAAGGTTGAACAAGGCCATACCATTTCAATTGGTGTTCGGTGCGAGGCTGTTTTACCAGTTGAATTCATGTTACCTTCACTACGTAGAGTGCATGCATGAGGTCTAGCTAATGAGCAAGCTACCGAAAGAAAGAATTGATAAATTAATGTATTTGGACGAAAGGTGATCACTTTCTAGGTGGCGTCAAAAGACAGAAAAAGTAAGACAAAAATCATGGCATGACCTTCATATCAAGAACAAGAAGTTTGAGGTTGGGCAGTTGGTGTTATTGTATGATTCCAAGTATCTGCGCCATCCTAGGAAGTTGAAAGTCCATTGGTTGGGACCTTACCTCATATCGTACATTCTTGATTTAGGCGCTTACCGATTCAAGTCTTTGGATGGGACAAGATTACTAGGTCACTTCAATGGGAGTAGGCTAAAGCCCTACTATAAATAAGTCTTCTTGGTGTTTGTAAATAAGGCCATGTCACCAGTTAGTTTAGGTTTCCCTTTATGTAATTTCCTTTTCTATGTTTCCCTTTCTCATCATTTGTTTTGTTGTTTTTTTTTGCACCTTGGGCACTGGTAACCACATTAATTTTTGAAGGTTATGCATGTGCAGAGGACCGCATCTATTTTTTAGTGTGGTGCATAGCTAGGAGTAAAATTGCAAACTAAGAGGGAGAAATGAGTACAAGAAGCAAGTGCAAAATGCTTGTGGAGTTTTCGAGTTAGGGTTTGGCGACTAGGGCACAAAATTAGAAGGATTTTCCAAAGATTACGAACTTGGGGCTAGATAGAGTGGTAGAGAAATGCAAGGAAAATATGATTGAAGTGATAACCTAACTAGAAGAATGACACCAAAGAAAGCAACCATCTCACCAAAGGAGTGATGTAGAGTATAGGCTCATAATACGAGTTGAATTGATAGTAGAAGTTGCGGTGAATGGCCGGTTAAAGAACTAAAGGTGCGTAAGGGTAATAGGCATGTAAAGAAGAGATGGAAATAAATTGGTTGGTGTCAAGAAAGCCTTGAAGAAACCACGTATAGAAAAAAGGAAGAGCGCAGGAACAACATGAGGTAGGTGAGGGAAAAAATAGGGAAAAGGAAAAAGAAGTGCCTTCAATGCTAGGAACGTGCGTGGAAGAGGCTTCTTGTGATTTTCAGGGTTTGGCACTGGTTGGAATTTTTTATTGATAGAAGGTTGTAAAGGGGTTGCGTGCAAGATATAGTGTGTGGGACAAAGTGCTCAAGACTGGCTTAGTGGAAAAAGCCACATTTAAGGTTGAAGTACGGTGGTAGGTGAGAGAGCATTTAATGTTGGGAAAAGAGAAAACTATAAATAAAAGGTCGAGCACTTCATTATTTGCATTGCATTTATGAAGAAAAGAAAGCTCTCACAAACTAGGGCATCCAAAGAAATATATTTGCGTCGAAGGAATTATTTGAGAGATATGAAGTGCATAGCTAGGTAAAATTGCAAACCAGTAGGAAATGAGTACACGGGCATGGAAAATTTAAGTAAGCAAGTGCCGTCTTTGTGGAAGGGTTTTTCCAGTTAGGGTTTGGTGACTAGGGCACAAAATTAGAAGGATTTTTCCAGTAAAGATCAAGCTTGGGGCTAGATAGAGTGGTAGAGAAATGCAAGGAAAATATGATTGAAGTGATAACCTAACTAGAAGAATGACACCAAAGAAAGCAACCATCTCACCAAAGAAGTAGAAGGGAAAGGGTAAGGGAAAAAAACATGCGCCATGCAAGCAAAAATGAAGAATGGTACATGGAAATGTAGTACCCAGATGGGGTGTTAACTTTCACCCCCTAAATTTGGGAAAAGAATGGGAATCACACCTAAGAAAGATGACTATGTGTGAATATAATCATCACACCAACACAACAAAGAAAGAAATGGATTTGAAGTTGGTTCACCTAACCAACAAGAGAACGCCAGAAGGTATGACCATTTATAATGACGAGGTAAATGTTAAGTTGGAGAAGGTAGGGTTGTTGCAACTTTATGAATTGCCATACTTTGGAAAACCTGAGTGCCTCTACCAATGGCTAATGGTGTGCACATTCATGAAGACCACTTTTATTTTGTAGGGCAAAAGATGTGCATAACCCCGCAACTAATTTCCAAATTCACGGGCCTTATCTCATGAAGGGGACAACATTGATGATGACCTAAGTGACAAGAGGCCATCAATGAAATAGTTGGTGTATTTGAATATAAGAAAGGATCATGATACTTTGACATCACTGAGATCTAATACCCTATGATGAGGATGGCCATGCACTTGGTAACAAAGCTCAATGATCGGAGAGATGAACTCAAGTAAACAAGGCATGGCTAAACATGTGTAGGAAAATATCCGAGGGGACCATCTATAACTTTTCCACTTTCATCGTATGAGATGAAATCATCAACAGGGCACAAGAAATGCAAACTTCAGGGTGAGAAGATACTATTTGACAATGTTCTCCTCACAATTGTCTTCTTAGAAATCAGAGTGCTGATGGGCCAAAAAGGTTTGTTTGGGAGTACCCATAAGAGGATCCTTCACCCGCAAAGTGGTTTATAAAATATACTTGTGAAACAATGACAACCACTCATAAGGTGTATTTAGAGAAATGGTACAAGTGCATGAGGGATGCGTTTGGGGAAAAATGGAGGATTCCAGAGTAACCAGTTACCTATGCTCATAAAAGGAGAAGTAGAATTCACCATATATCAACACTTATGCATTGGTAGATTTAGGTTGACAGATGAAAACATGGGCCCTTGTGCAATCTTCCCTTCTCCTTCACCGCACAATATTTCCAAGCAGGGGTGAACAAGTTTAAAGAGGCCAAAATACTAAGGTTCGACCTTAGTGAAGTAGATCAAGACCATAGAGAGCTACGCAGAGTTAGTTTACCCCAAGAAGCTTGCATACGTGGAGAGATATGTCTCCCACGAGATACATATGATGAAACCAATGAATTTTCCAATTGCTAGAAGGGCTACAATAAGAATATATCTTCACATCAGGCCAAAATTTGAGGACATGTACTTGGAAGATGATGTATCCATCCTTGAGGATCCCATAGGTAGAAAGAAGCCCATGCCAAAGAAGAGGGAAAGAGAAGAGGTGCAAAAATCACCAAGTGTTCAGAGGCTACGCAAGCAAGTGGTAAGTGTGCGAGACAAGCGTTAAGCCCAAGACTTACACAAATGGAGAAAGAAGTCCCCATGGTGAAGAAAGAAAAAGACACTAGAGGAAGAAGTACCGAGATCACAAAGGACCCTTCACCTAGGAGAATTCACCAGGAGGAGGAGAAGAAGGAAGCAACTAGAAAGATCTCTGTTAGGAAGAAGCGAGAAGGAATGACAAAGAAAATGACTCAAGGACACAGAGAGAGATATTGGAGGCTATAAATGTGAGAGAGATGATGATGAAGATGAACTAGGAGGTGAGGACCATCCTATCTATGAGGTTCATGACTCGGAGGAGGAAGGAGAGGAAGAAGAAAATGAATACATCTTTTCCGGAGGGAGGATAACAAGGAAGAAGAAGATACTTAGGATAGGGGGATAAGTGAGGAAGTTACAAAAGAACAAAGGACCCCAAGCCTCACTAAGGAACAAATAAATGAGGCCATGGAGAAGGAAGTAGCCAAGATCATTGAAGACCTAGTAGAGCAGGAGATGGAGCGCAACGCGGACCTAGTGATGAAGGAAACAGAGGAGGAAAGCATAGAAAAGGAATATGGCAAGCATGGGAGGGGATCCCAGTTTGGCTGTGAGCTTTCCTAAGGCCATGTGCATAGGGAGAAGAAGCATAAAGACTTCACAGGTTCATAGGATGGGCTATATTGATGATCCAAACAAGGTGTTGCGCACGCATTTTCAAAGCACCATGCTAATGGAGCAACTCTTGGCTATGGCATCATTTGATGAGGAAGGTGCATACCCTTGGATAAGGAAAATGATTTCTTGGGAATTTGAGTCCCACATCGACGAACTAGAATTCAAGTAAGCCAAGGGGAAATAATGAAGGTACTAGAGTCAAAAGGTGATAACCCCTTGGTAAATGCTCAATGGCTATCAGACGAACAAATCTGCAACGCGATGAAACAAAGTTTCGGTGGAAGTAGAAGCTAGAATCTTCAAGAGAAATGACAGAGTGAAGTTCCTAGAAGCAGAGTTGGAGAAGAGAACAGGAGTTGGAGAAGAGAACGAAGGAGTTAAAACATGAGGAACTAGTTAGCACTCAGCTAAGGTGTGAATTAAAAGAAGAGAAAGCAAGGGTGCACAAAGTCTATAAGAAAGTAGAGATGATCACATATGCCATTTTCTTGAAGCATCTAGATCTAATGCCACCTACACAAAAGTATGGATCCACCCTAGAAGTGTCTAGAGGACTTGACCCACATCCTCACAATGGAAAGATGACCACTAGCCTTGGAGTTTGCAGAAGAGGCATTGATGCACAAATAAAAGGAGGACAAGATGAAGGTTGTGGCCATTATGGCCCAATACAAGAAAGTCCTCAGATGTGAAAGCTACCACCCAAGTCACTGAGGCTACCTATGAAAACTACACCGATAGAGATAGAGTGGCGAGCATTTTGGTCGCCACCCATGAAGCGGAGCTCAAGGAATTCTAGGAGAAAAATAAGGGGAATAGAGCGGAACATGACAAAATTCTAGCCGAGGTTGAGAAAAAGTCAGAGGCTATTGAGACCTTGTGGGGCTCAATTAAGAACCGGCTAAAGGAGTTTGTATCCCTAGATCACTCAAGGATGGATGCGCTCGAGGATTTGGGAAAACAATTGGAGGGGATCATGGAAATAATGAATACCCAAGGAGAAGGGATAAGCTTTGAAGAGGTGAGTGCCCTAGTTGGTGACCTTTGTCACCAGCACAGAGCGAGGTCAATACCTGGAATAAGTTAGAGGCCGACTTAACAAAAGATTTCCCTCTCCTCTTATAGAAATAATCATAGTTCCTCATTCTTTCTTTCTTCCCCAAGATTCTTCATTCCTTTATTATTTCCCAATCCATTCAAGAACGGTCATTTTGTATAATTTGAGAAAATGTTCCCATGGGATAGAGAACAGGTGTAGTGTGGGGTAATGTTGGGCCCTTAAAATATTGGCCAAGTACAAGAAGGCACGTGGGTGCGCAAGGCCTATTTGAAGACGAGCGCAAAGGAGAAAGTGTGCAAGGTAGAGCAAAGGTTTTGGGACTTAGCCATATTTTGGCGTATCAAACAGAACATAAGAAAAGTGTGACCTAACTGTGCATGTAGAATGGATAAGGTGTCATCCTGGTAGCTTGGTGCCCACGGAAGGAATATACCTTGCAATGGAATATTCTAGAAGGCCATCATTGCAAAGAGTGGAGAGCTCAATCTTGAAGAAGCATGCTCCCATGGAGGACCACCTTGGACACTTGGCAATGGATCTACAACTCCCGTGAAGGCTTGAAGATGTTGAGAAAGGCTATAAATACAAGCACCCACTAGAGGAAAAGATATAGAAAGAGAAAAGAGGTAAAGCCATGCAAGGAATACTATGAGAGCTCCATAGGTTGGGTTTAGAGGATTTGTAGGAATACATTGTACTAAGGGGATGGGTTTGAAAATTTTTATTTGTACTATGAAGGGCCTAAGTCTAGTTCTAATGCATGATATTGATCTACATTATCATATGAATATGTGATTTCCTGATTTATTATAATATGGTTATCAACATGCTTAATATGAATATATGTGTGGTTCCAGTTATACTACATGGTTATATGTATATTTCATATGAGTGGGTGTAAACCCCTATGCATTTATTTTCTATTATGATTTAGATCTATGTTTTGTAATGTTTTTCTTATATGAATGAACACATTGGTCTAGAAGCCATTCTGAGCTCTAAGATGAATGTATGGTTCCTTTCCAATTTGTTCACTTAAGTTTCTATCACAAGTAATGCATTCTCACACAACTCACATAAATGAGGGACTCGGCACCGGCCGGGTGATAGGCCGATGCACATGGGATTTCCTTGTTCTTTGAGAAGGGCTTAAAAATTACTACAACAATCACTTAGGGGGAATGGGACTCCTATCAAACTCATTCTCGCATTCCATTCCATCTACACTCTACAACATACTACATATCTTGGTCACATTTAGTCTTGCTTACATTTATGTTTTACATGTACATCTTATTACACATACAAGATAGATATCTTTTATGTCATTATATTGATCATACACACATGAGTGTTCACTTGATTTCTAGTTGTGATCACAAATTCTACGATCCATTCATGCAGCATGGATGCTTAGCGCAAGATCTCATTAGCGGTCCCCACAACAACTCCTGGGGCATCCAATTTTGTACACTATAGGTGTTGTTGTTTAATTTTATTAAACTATTATATCAGATTATATATGCCTTGACATTATTTTTATCTCTCTAACGTGCTAATAGGTGCTTCATGTGTAACATTTGTTTGTTACATTGTTTGTCATTATTTTCCATTGTTTGAGGGATTTTCCCTTTGTTTGGTGTGCACACTTGTCTGCTTGCTTGCAGCCAATATGGCCTTGACTATCTTGCAACACTATGAGTGGTGTCCCATGTTTACAACCCACTTTTTGTGGTCTACATTGTCTTCTTGCATCCTACATTACACATTGTCTGCTTGTTTACTAACTTACATTTTCCATACATGTTTTCTTGTACTAACACTTGTCTCCTAGCCACTTGTTTTTGTGTGCCTTGGTTTCTACCAAGAACACTCCCTCCTGTAGGGCACATTTTCAACATAACATTTGGTCCTCCTTTAGGCCGCATTATCCTCGGTGAAATCGATACAACCCAAATGAGGGTGGCATAATTTTTGTGAATCAAAACCCCATACAATAGTTCGTAGTCATAGTTCAACACATCAAAATACCGATACAACACAAGTAATCAACATTGGACAAGGATCAAAATCAGACTTGGGTCCTTAACACACTACAACCGCTAGAGACTTGTTAGACCCCCAGAATTGACCAAGTACCTGAGGTGTGAAGGGTTTTGGTGCGCGGTGAAGCAAGGCATGAAGGCACACGTGAAAGTATATCTTGGGGATGTGTGAAGGCTCACACCCAGGAAGGATGGATTCAAGACTTAGTTATTTTTGGACTATGAGTAAAGTCACATTAAGGGAATGAATGGAAAAGTGACTAGATATAATTATGGATAAGCTATGGAGACTTACAACTCAAGAAAATAATATTCCAGGGCATCATTACGGTTATCATGAAGGGATAAGGATCTGAGTTTGTTATGGATTAGCTGGAACTTACATGCTAAGGATACTCGATTAGGGAAACACATGATGACATTTGGCATGTTCTTGGGTAGTGGTTAGGCAATCATGGAAGATTCCTTTAGGCCTTTTCTTGTAATGATGAGTGGTTAGAAGAGATTCCTTCTAGTTCCTTCTTATGTATGGTTTTGCATGACATTCGAGAGATAGAGACAAATATTGATAGTGAAATAATGTGTGTGTGTGTGTGTGTGTGTGTGTGTGTGTGGATGGATAGAGAGGGTAATACATGATTGTAAGCTCTATAATGAAGCTATGATAGAGAGCATGTTGAGGCTCTACTACTGTATTATCTCCATCCATGGAATATTTTAATATATTCTTGATATTGTAATGTGATGAATGAATACAATGGAATGGTTTTGAACATCTGTGTTATGGATCTTGATATGTGTGTTCTCTTTATTGTCTATGAATTTTACCCTTGTGTTCTTGATATTATTTAGGTTTATCTATGATATTGCTACAATGTGATCATGTTTACTTCCATATGTGGTGTGTCTGAACCTAGAGATTTGGGTTGTAAGAATGACTAATTTCTATTTTTGCAACCATCTCTTTGTTAATGGAGAACATTCTCATGAATCTCACATAAAATAGGGTCTTGACGCCTACACGTGCCTCGGTGAGCATCTAGAACAATTTGGATGATGTGCTAGTGTGCTTAAGGTTAGAAGAGAAGTAAGAGGTAAAGAGAGACTACAAGACCTTTATGGATGCCTATAACCAGGGGGTAGTTACACAAAATTCTTTAGTGTAGCACAATCTACAACACTCCACACAACAACTTTTGACATGGCAAATAGTCCTTTAGCTTAGCATACACACATTACAACTTCTTTTCCTGTCCACAACGTTGGATTGGAAATGGTCAAACTAGATCAAATTTTTACACACCATCTACAATGGTGTTCTACATTATGAGAATTAGTTAAAGGTTGGAGGATGACACTAGACTATTCTCCCTACACTTCTTCTAGATCATTGGCATGAGATCTCCTAAAAACTCACAACCGAAAAAACTAGTGTGAGATCACCCAAAAAAAATTAGTCTTCTACAACATCTACATGATCCTTTCTACACTCTTTCCTCATCATGAATCAGGTGCACATGTTCCTTTTTCACATTTTTCATTTTACATACTTTTTTACACATATACATGTGTATTTGACTACTTTTTTGTTCTTCTCTTTTGTAGGTCCATCCGTATGGGACACATTAGTCAACATAAGCCAACATCATCCTATATTGACAAAAACATCAACAACATCAACACAATCAAAATTGATAACAATAATAGGTACAACAAAAACCTCTACAACATGTGTTTCCACCCTAGGGTCAGCATCTCATCACTTTTTGCACTTTCTCATCTTTAGTCTCCATGCTCCACCTTTTTATCACTCCATGCTTTTCCTTGTCTCTCAGCACACTTCTCTCCATTAATATACATCACTATTAGGTACGCATATCTATCTACTTAAGGTTATTGAGATTTTTCTCAAAAAATACAATGGGGGAAAATGTAAACACAAAATCACGCACTTTGGGTAATTATCTATTCCTGATTACATACTACTATTCATATGATTACTAAGTAATAAAATTACTATTAACCCATGTATTTAGCCATTTTTGCTTTCTTCTTATTCCCATGTTTGGTCTTGCACACCTTCTTGCTCGCTTTGATCTCCGACCCTTCAATTTCTCTGAGTCTGGACACTAGCGCCCATCCATGACACTAGCACCCGTCACCCCTATTCCCTCTAGGTGCCCCTGACCTCTTTGTACTTTTTTCAGATATTTTTGGTCATTTCTAGCCATTTGAACATCTTATATTTTTGGTAATCAAATTTTTTGGGGTTAATTACAAAATTCAAACAAGGGAATCATATAAATATAAAGTTATGTGATCATAATAAAGGACCAAGAACTAAACATTAGCTATCTCCACCTAAGGTTGCATCCAAAGGCTATTCAAGAGCATCAAAGCATCCATTCTAGCATCCATTCAAGGGCAAGGGACTGTATTATTCTGTATACACTTCATAAAAGGAGAGCTAATTCTATTCCATGCACACATCTATTACATTTATTTACATCTAGCTACTTTAATCTCTATCAAGTGTAACATGCACAAGATCCACCTAGGGCACAATTTCACACACACACACATAGAACTACATTGGGTCTAAGATGAAGTGCAACACTTAGTCATAAGATCACCATTGTGATGGTTGAGGATAGTTCAAACCTCATCTTGCATCTTTACGTTTTAGGATTTGATTTCTATTTGAGGGTTTTGCAGTTAATACTTCATTGTAGGTTTTCAAGAGTGAGCTCAAAAATCATTGTATGATATCATAACGATTAAAGGTGAAGGACAAAAAACAACTTGCGACCCGTAAAGGATGAGTTTATGAGCTTTTCCACAATCACAAAGCGTCTGTTTCTAGTTTGTGGCACCCGTAGGTACCCCTACCCCTCTCTGGGTACTCCTATCCAACGTGTTCCTCCAGATCTACATTTTCTTGGGTCTCTGTTTAGCACTCCTACCTTCTTGTTCACCTATCAGCACTTCGGAAAAGTATAGTTTCTACAGGTGAATCGAGATAAGGCTCTTCGTACCCTCTTTGTAACTAGGGTTTCACATTGTATTTCTTAGTTTTCTTGAGTTATTTTTGTACTTAATTGATGTGTTTATTTACTGCTATAATAATAATTAGATTAGGCATATTATTCACATTTCTATTAATTAGTAGTCCTTTAGGAAAATCAATCGAAACTACTCCCAAAAAATCTCTTAACATATACTTCACTTCTCACAATTTTTATTCATTTCTATACCATTATACATGTGCTCTCTCTTTGTGTAGAATTCACTATTAGCACAAAAATTTCACTATTCTACAACTCGGTCAAGAATTGTCTCCTTGATAGCAATAGAATGTTTGGTCCATGTTTTACTCATTCACCCTTATTATTTATTGGATTTAGAGTGTACCTTTAGTTGAAAGTTTCCATGCCTCTCCACCACCTCTTTAAGCACACAAACTTTCTTCTCACTATTTGGAGGATTCTTCAATTTGTTTCGAGACAAATATGATTGAATAGACCCTTCATATCTTGAAGCCTCTAACATTCATCATCCTTTTAACAATGTTGTTTTCATATCAAATATTGATCCCTTATTTTTGAGCCTCCTTTGTAGGACTAGTTTCTACCATATTTGGTTCTTATGTTTACAAACCCATCTCCTCATTCCCATAGGATATTTCTCTTATAAAGCCATATTTTTTTGATCATAGGTATCTTGTTTTGAGGATTTTATTCTCCACTTATATGAATGCTACTAATATTTTATTTAGCCCTCCCAATTTTCAAATATTATTGAGGATATACTATGTTTTGTGGATCCTATAGACACTCACATTCGGTAACTTATCCTTTGACAATGAAACTTTTGGCTTTGTTCCCATGCTATGAAAAATACTTGTATTATAAGCTCAATTGACATATATTTCTATCTCATGAATTTCTCATCTCTACACTATGTTTTGTCATCCATCCAAGAAATATTAATGATCCAAATCATTAATCTATCTACATGGGTCATTCCCATACTCGGTGTCTTTCTTCACTAATTTCTGTTTGAGATTGTACATCACCGATTTGTGTCCCACTTTAGTCATAATAGAACTATATGGTTCTAAATTATTTTCTAATGTGAATGTATTATGTGTGTCATTTCATCTTCCTTAAGTCGGCCTTAGTGCGACAACTAACCTACATACGCCTATATAAGCAAGTCAATTGTACTTCATAACTCACCTAACATTCTCATTAATTCCTATTTCAAATATCAATACTAAAGTTGTCAAGGATATAATAAATATTCTTAAAGAAGTCACACATCATTTTGAGCATCTTCCACATAGGTTTGAATCACTTACACTAGGTTCATGAGTCTAACTTTGTCCATTTCCAAGCATAAAATTTCCTAGATTCATGCCTTAGCTAGGCAAGTCATTCCCCATATTTCCAAAGGTATTCACGAGACATGGGATTAATTTAAGCATCTATAGCACACAACATCAGACTACTACCATGTTTGGTACATTTTATTATTTATAGTTATCTTGGTATATTTATGCCAAGAGACATGAGGAACACACACTGGCTGGATTAGATTACATACACTACTTGCACCTAAACTAGGAGAACTATGGAGGCTTGATCCTGCTCAAGGGGATTTAGTGCAACACTTCGATGGGTTCAACATGGGTTGACCACCACAGTAGTCTAACCTCATCCACACATTTATTTCTCCTTATGTTATATAATAATTTTATAAGGTTTGTTGCATTTATTTAGGGGTTTTATTTGTTGTTAATCAATATAGGTTTTTATAAATCTCGGTAAACCTTGGACTAACAAAAATACTCATTTTCATGAAAGTGAAGGAAAATGAAGTTGCATATCCCCACTTTATAGGTCTAACACTTTACAAATCATGCTAGAACCATACTAAGCTTGATACAAAGTTGTACATGAGTAGTTTCCAGCCCCAAATCCAACGATGAAGCATTTCTATGTTCAAAATAGTTCTTTTACCCAATATGCAAATGTAGATAATATTTGTACCATGCCATTTGTAAATTTCAAGAAATCATCATATTGTTTTATCATAGTTTCAAGTATAAGAAGCTTTATTATAGATTGTATGGTTAATGTTTATTAATTTAATCATAATAATAGACTTGTAAATTCTTTTATATTTTCCTAATTTCCATATATTTAAGAATTTTTAAAAACATTTTGTGAGCTTGACCCTTGTTCAAATCTATCACTCACACCTAGTTGTTATCTTAGTGTATAATATTTCTTTTAGCTTCTGACAAGCTTTTTTGTGTCATCATGACTTATCCCCATATCTTATATGATATTCACTCAATTCTAAAGGTTTACTCAGTCACTCGATATGTGCTATGATAATTTTAACTAGGTCCATGCCCATGCCATGTGTGAGAGAGGGGACCCATATGCTCATTATACTTGTTTCATGGCCCAAGATTCTCCTATCTACATTGATATACAATCTATTTTTTTCATGTTACTACACAACACTCTCATTGTTTCACACCATAACATGTGGCTCTTAAAGTTAATACAATTACTACATGGAGTATTAAGTATTTGGTTGGGGAAATCCACCGTTACCACCATCGCCCATATCTCCCATGATTAATCCTAGTGATATTTATAAAGGTTATGATATATTGGAACCATTAAATAATACCTATGCTAAGATGTATCTTTTAGAGTTGCTTAAGAAAACAAGATTACAAAGACATTATAATTGAATTATTGAAAAGTATTACCCTACCTACTTTATACTCATCCTGCTACCTTTGTATATATTCTATAGAAATTCAAAACTATGGATAAGGAACTTACTTTTAGTCTTACTTTGAGATCTCTTCTTAATAAGGTACAAATCAATTCCCACCATTGCTTATAAATACTAACCATTAAGAGCACATTAAACATGATCAATTGTATGCAAGAATGAGAGAGTAGAAAAGAAACCAAACATAAGTGGGAAACCCTTAAGGGGAAGAAAACCCACTAAAAATTATGATTATATTACTCAAACCAAAATACTTAAATGAATATGACACATCACACAAGATTTTTTAGTGAGACACCAATCCCACAAGGAGCACCGACCCCCTATTTATAAAGGAACCAACCATGAAAGGAGGAGATACAATGTCCTAAAGTGATCAAGAACCAACTCAACCACTTGAAGATGAATACAATGAAGATATGTTGCTGCTACAACTAAAAGTGATCACAATTTCAGCTCCACACTCTCTCAAAACCCTCTTCAAACACACTCTCTCTACTTCACTCAATATTAATTCTTCATGGGATGATTACATATATTTCCCTTAAAAATTTTATTCTAAAATATTTACAATAATTCAAACCTCCATTCAGCTCTATCTTGATTCCCTCAAACCTCTTTCGGACTCTCTCTAGGCACATAATTTTCCCTCTCACTCACACTAGTTCAAAATGAACAAATACACTCACTTAAATACATGAATCTTTCTTACAAACATAATAGGTCATAAATTAATAATAATTTCAGTATAAAAACATAAAATAAAACATACACACTCATATAAATCAACATGAAAGACCCATATAGGTCAGAAATACATCAATATACACAACAATGCACAATTAGGCCAAAAAGACCAAATACTTCATCAACCAGCACTCCATGGACTCGAAGGGCTCATTCCATAATTTTAAAGAATCAAAGGCTTAAAAAAACACAAACACATACTCTCAAAACCTCTTCCATCATCTCAGAACTCTACATCATTCATTTCCTTTATGTCATCATCAAGTAGGATTATTTCCTACTCAAACTAGGCACCTCCAACATGCTATTATTAAAAAGTGAAGACCAAAAACTCACCAATCACATAAACCATGGAATTAAACATCTCATTTGAAATCCACTGACCCAAGGAAAATTACAACCATGTTAGTAATCATGACTCAACCTACATAGAACCATCCACACTTTTTCCTTTAAACAACTTGAACCACCGAAAACTAGTTTTGTAATATTGACCTTCTAACACAATTTATTACACTTTCAAGATTTATAAATGCATGGAATGTGATAAATTTTAATTCCTCTTCACTCTCCAATGGATAGAATCATGAAAATCCAAAATATTGGTCTTCCAGACCAATCTTCAGACCAAAACATTGTTGTCCTGAACTAGTCAAACTAGGTCAACTTGTGACCTTCTTCATGCCACCATCATCTCATTACATAGCTCAACCAAATATTTAATAAAGTAATATTGGATGTGTAAAAAACCCCCAAGGCAATCAACCATCATCACCAAGTCCATAAGTTCCCAAACACCCATTCTCCATGAACTCTAAAAACTCCCTTTTAGCCCAAAACAGTCTTCATTTTGACATGTGAAGGCCATAAATGGCTTCACCAAGATTCTAAAATCACTCCAAACATATATCATATCTCCCCAAAAACTCATAACATCAATTTAGATCATAGGTCAAATGGAAACATGAGAGAAAATAAAAATTTCCTAGAAACTATCATATTTGAGTGGGCTCCACCTACATTCAAGACCTTAAAAAACCACTATCTAAAATATGGGAGAGTCCTCTCCATCCTCCAATCATAAAATTTGATGATTTAATGCATTCTATGAGCTCATACCAATAATATTTCTTCCATCGCTAGTAAACTAGGGTTTATGGAGGGTTTTTGACCAACATACCTTCTTAACAATCATTCATAAATTATAGACCCTCATTTAACCTCATTCCAACTCTAGATCTTATTAAATCCATGCCTAAAAATCCCTAAAAGGATCAGGGTCCCATGAAAAATTTATATGTGCCAACCAAGATGATTTCTCTCACTTCGAGATGGAAAATGCACTCTCTTGAGCTCGATTTTTCTCAAAACCTCATAACTTGAAAAATATTCTTCATAATGACCTGAATTTTTTCCATAGCACCAAGAAAACCTCTCTCAACTTCTCCAATTCTCACATTGATCATAAATATCCCTATATCTTCAACCACTAAGACTTTCCCAACTAGGTCATAGTAATTAGGTCAAGTTTAGACCTAAACAATGAAGAAAACACTATACCTTTTGTTAAAATATTCAAAAGGACCTAACACCTTTGAGAAAACATATATCACACCTTTGCATGCCCTCATGGGCCCACAACCTCTCGTAAACTGATGGCCATGCTCCATTAGGCCACCAAACACCTAGACTAGGTCTAGATGAAAACCTGCAAACCCTGTTCTCACCTTGTAATCAACCTTTGAACCTTATGAGTGCTTCAACACACTCTCCTCATGATCTCCATGCCTTGACCATGCTCATCCATCTACCTCATGCCTTCATTCCATCATCTAAGCTGACTAGAACTCATGATTAGGCCTACTAGACCAAATAACTAGCACTATTTTCACTCATGCACACTTTTACACACCATGCTGACTGTACCACATCATCACACACTTGATCAAGAACCTAGGACATCATCATGAAACCCTATCACACCTCATTTTTCATTAATGTAACTTTTACATCAATGACAACACATAAGTACACATGCCATCAATCTCCCCTTTGTCATTGATGGAAAACAACCTAGTTCTTCTCCCCTTTTTACATTAATGACAAAGAAAATTCACCTATAACATGATATTTCATCTTCTTTAGTATATTAGGATCTCTTCTTGGTTGGAAACATCAACCAAAATCATCATACAAGCACATAGACTTTTCATTTTTTTCTTGACTTTTTTTTTTGGCCTCATAATAACATTTGAGCACTATAGCTCCCCTTTAGGAAATAGGCATATCACACATACACACATGCCAAAAATTCTTATTTTTGAGTGAAAACATCATTCCTAGTCATCATTTCAAACCAATATCTCAATGAAGATACCATAAAAATAGACTTAACTCTACCATATATAGACTACTAACCTTTAAGACTAAGAGCCTAAACCACCTTTTCAAACCATAAAAAAGCCAACTTTCACTGCTATCTATAGAATCCCACATACAATATGAAACACTTCCTTATTCCCCCCTAGGATCATACTATTCCTATCTAGCTGTAAAAAAATAATGCAAGACATACCTTATCATATGCCATGGAGATGGGTCAAGCACAATAACTTTCATGAGTTAACCTTTTCATTCATTTTACTTCTTTTCATGCTATCACATTCATTGAATTTATATGAATTGAAACCCCTACAACTATGCTTTCAAATAACCATATCTTTGTATTATAACCTTCCTTATTGAACACCTTATGCACATTTTTGATGATCAATATCAGGCCTCTCTTGTTTCAAAAGGTCTTCATATCCACCTATAGCTCATCATTATAACTCTCTCTAAATATCTTTGAGTCCTTCCATGATGAATTTTTTCAACTATACAAGTCCTTCAACACACCTCTAGCTTCACATATCAAGTGTAATAGTACTCAGATCTCCCTCAACTCATTCACTCATACAAAAACACCATGAACCTTCATGCATAAACAACAACATGACATTATTATCCTTACTATTCTACTACCCCTCCAGGTAATGAAACTCAAGGACATATGTTAGATTTGATGCACTTTCATAGTTTTCATAGACATACCTTAATCAAGCTTTAACTCTTCACTATAGGCCTATATATCTTTGTAAACCATATTGACAACCCATACTCTGTTTAGAGACACTACTACAAACCCAAACATCAATATATAGACTTGTAACCATGATTAACAATGAGAACTCATCTTTTTTCTTCATGGACCTAACCTTGCTTATCACTTCATCATACTACTTCTATGATGCATAAACACTCTTGAGACATCTAAAAAACATGAGTCAAGAAAAATGACACACCATGTAGATCCAATCAACTCACACACATATCTAAAATGCACCATTTCTCCTTGCCTTCGATGGTCTATCAAGTCATCATACAAAATAATGACTGACTCTTCTTCATGGATCCAACAATCTTGCAACATGAACATGCCTAAATCATCTCAAAATAAGTTGAATACCTTGAAAAACAATGAACTCATACATTGAACTTCATGAATACATTGCTATAAGATATTATTTCTTCACACCATTCATGCTCCCCTTAACACCATGCTTCATATGGATGGTAATGCCTCTAAGAAGCCTATTAGAGACATCCTACTACATAAGGAGTCTAGAAAATGTAATTGAAAGAGTTCCCATGCCCTCTTAGACACCTGTGACTCACCTTTTCCTTTTCTTTTGTCTGTACTTTGATAAATTCTTTTACTTTTTTTCAACATCTTACTTTAGGAGGAAATTGTTGTTTCTCTTAGATCCCACAACCTTCCTTTCCTCCTTTCTTTTATTCACTCTCTAGGAGTTCTAAATTCTTGATTTTCCTTAAAGGCCCATAAGAACAATATCTTTCTACATGTCTAACCTCATTGTAATTAAAACATACAACTTCACTCTTACCTCTAACCTTCATTCTCCCAATTCTGACTTGATGGTTCATATAGGCAATACCTAGTAGTATGACCTCTCTCATGAAATTTTAGATAAAAACAACATTCCTTGATTTCTCATCTCTATTATCCCTCCATGGATGATCATATTTGAAAAAACCTCCTACATTCCTTTTCTCTATGTCCAAATCCATTACAAGTATAACAATAGCCATTAAAGGATTTTTCATACCTTGAAGCATTAGGTTGCCTTATGGACTTTTCTTCACATTGTCTTTGAAATTTCTCCTTTTTACTCTCTCTTTGTTCTTGATTCATGCTTGGAAAAATGTCTTCTTTGTATCACCTATTTTCCTTTGAGGTCTTCCTTGAACCCCAAGCCTTTCTTGTCTCTTGCATACCTTTGACTTCCTAGAAGATCATTAAGATCCTTAGTGCTCTTTTCAAACTTCTGAAAATTCTTAGCCTTGTTAAATTCCTTAAATAGTTCTCCCTTAGAAGGATCATCTTCTTCAAGTTTAATTACATTCTTCTTCTTTGGATTGTAAGCTCAAATTCATGGAACTCATATGCATTTCTAACCTTTTGACTGTTTCATCAATCTTATTTGTCTCAGACCAATGTTTCTCCTCTAGGTCATGGATCTTTTCTTCATACTCTTTGACTTATGGTTTTAAATTCTTTGTTACTTTTCTCAACATGTTTTAGCTCATGTCTAAACACACATTAGCTTAGTCTCTATGTCATCTCCTTCTTCTTCTTCCTCATAGAGTACATGGAGTCACCAAAAATATGGAGTTTTCACTCATAGATCTCATAACATCCTTTTCCATGAACAAGACTTCATCACCTATCTTCATGCTTTGATTTAGACTCATAATCTGAAACATCATCATAGCTATTAGCCTCAAAATGAATAACATTCTTTCTTTTGTAAAAATTTTTTTTGAATTTTTCTTTTGTTGTCAAAAACCTTTTTAAATTCTTCTTTCCTTTATCAAACATGTGAGTCTTCTTGTCATGATCTTCATCATGCTCATCATCATCTTCATCATCCTTGAGCTTATGAGGGAACTTAATAGAAAAATGACCTACTTCTCCACAATTAAAACATTTAAAAGGGAGTTTACCTTTATACTTACCAAACCCTAGTTTCAGTCTTCTAGAAAACATGGAAATTAGTTCATCATCATCAATCTTAGGAGAAACATCATCATCCTTAGTCTTCTTATCCTTTGTCTTCATTCTCAAGTCTTGAAAGAAATCTCCTTCTTGATAGGTTTAGAATCCATGATCCTCATCTCATATGTAGTTAAGATGTCATGAAGCTCATCCATAACATGACCTTAAAATCCTTGGCTTCCTCAATAGTAGAAAACTTTTAGGGTCAAACTTAGGGTTAGAGACCTTAACCTTTTGTACCACAACTTTCTTCCTTTTATTATTCACCTAAACCTCTCATGGTGTTAAAACTTTATCAACTTGAGAAAAAATATGCAGCAATGATTCCTCTTCACTCATTTTTAGGCCTTCAAATTGATTTTGAAAATTTGGAGTTTTTCTATCCTTACCTTGGAATCTCCTTCATAAATGACCTGAAGTTTCTCCCACATTGCTTTAGCTGATGTACAATGCATGACCTTCACAAGTTTTGATTATCTAGTCCACACATGATTGCATTCATTTCCCTGAGTTGTCACTACTAAGCTTCTTGTCTACAGTACTTTGTTGGAGGAGTTTGAGGAACTATATACCCATCTAACACATATTTCCAAATGTCAAACCCTAAGGACATGATGTGAGTCCTCATCCTAATGCTCCAAAATGCATAATTTGTTCCATCAAACAAGGGAACTTTTTTTAGAAGTGCCACTTTGTTGACTTTCCATTTTAGTGCTTCAAAGGATATCCTTTCAAGTGATTAAAATTATTCAAAAGGACCTACTCTGATACCAATTTTTGGAAGAAAAAATGAGATGGGGGGTGAATCAGTTCTTTAAAACCTTTACTTAATTCCTTTAAGTTGTATATACCATTTAAAGCATCACATCAACATTCATTAACCATTAAGAGCACATTAAGCATGATCAACCATATAACAAGAATGAGAGAGTACAAAAGACACCAAATATAAGTGGGAAACCCTCAAGGGGAAGAAAACCCATTGAAATTTTTTTGATTATATTACTCAAACCAAAATACTTGCATGAATATGACACATCACACAAGATTTGTTTAGTGAGACACCAATCCCACAAGGAGCACCAACCCTATTTAGAAAGGCACTAACCTTGTAAGGAGGATAAAACCCCCTAAGGTGATCAAAGCACCAACTCAACCACTTGAAGATGAATACCACTGAAGATATTTTGCTACTACAACTGATAGTGATCACAATTTCAAGCTCCACTCTCTCAAAACCCTCTTCAAACACACTCTCTCCTACTTTTCTCAATCTTGCTTCTTCATGGGTTGATTAGATCTATTTCCTTACACATTTCTATTATAAAATCTTCTCAATAATTAATACCTCTCATTAAAATCTTTCTTGATTCCCTCAAACCTCTTTCACACTCTCTTTAGGCTCACACTTTTCCCTCTCACTCAACTAGTTCAAAATGAACAAATACACTCACTTAATACAATGAATATTTCTTAAAACATAATAGGTTGGTTATGACCAAAGGTAAGGTCAGTCATACCAACATAAAAAAAACCTACACACTCATATAAATTCACATGAAATACCCATATAGGTCGGAAATGCATCAAGACACACAACAATGCACAACTAGGCCAAGAAGACCAAATACACCATCAAAAGCACTCCATGGACTCCAAGGGCTCACTCCATCATTTCAAATACTCTAAAGGATTAAAAAAATAAAATACATCCTCTAAAATATTACATCATCTCACAAACATCTCCATCATTCATTTCCTTCATGGAATCATCAAGTAGGATGTTTCCTACTCAAACTAGGCACCTCCAACAAATCAATATTAAAAAGTGAAGACCAAAACTCACCAATCACCTCAACCATGGAATGAAACCACTCATTGGAAATCCACTAACCAAGGAAAAATTATAACCATGTTAGACATCATGACTCAACCCATAGAGCCATCCACACCTCTTTGACCTTCAAGCAACTTGAACTTCCCATAAACTAGTTTTGCAATATTGACCTTCTAACACACTTGCTGAAATAAATATCTATAAATTCATGGAATAGGATCAAATTTCATCCCTCTTCACTCTTCAATGGATAGGCATCATGAACCAATCCAAAATATTGGTCTTCCATACCAATCTTTAGACCAAAACACTGTTGTCCTGAACCAGTCAAACTAGGTCAACTTGTGACCTTCTTCATGTCACATCATATCACTTCCATAGCTAAAAAAAATATTGAATCAAGTCATATGAGATGTGTAAAATACCCCTAATTCCATCAACCATCATCACCAAGTCCATAAGTGCCAGAACACCACCTAACTCCAAGACTATTAAAACTATTGTTATCATTGAATCACAATATCCTCTGATTGCTTAACATGTGAATGTGTTAAGGAAAACAATGTGATTGTGTAACATGGAATTTCTTCAAGGTGTGGGACTCTGTAGTTGAATCAAATCTCTAGAGAAGGCTAGTTCCTCTTCCTAAACTAATGAAATAACTAAATCTACTAAAGGGGAATCTATTAACTAATCCTAACCTATGAATTCCAAGGGACCAGAGAGAGAGAGAAGTAACATGAAAATGAAATAAATCTACACTAAAAGAGCTGATGAACAAAGATAAGGGTGTGGGAAATATCTCCAATGTGTGAAAATGAAGGAGAATGTAAAGTAGAGAGGGTGGAATAGTCACCACACTCTAACAAAAAAAATCACACCACCATTTCCATAGAAACAAAACAATAATAGAACCCATAAGAAACATAAAAATAGACACAAGACACTTGCAAACTGAAGAGAGAGAGGTCCAAGAGAATGCAACACACACAAACAAGGGAATGAGACATCCACAAATATGAGTCTATTGCTTCATTAATATGCACAATTCATTTCATTACAAGAGAAAGGCCTAGATCATCATGCAATAAGTCCAAAATGAAGGCCCAGTAACACATTGGTGTTCCAAAACTATTTTGACAAAGTTTTGTTACAAGAAAAATCCCCCCTCTCAAATGAGAAGGCACTTTAATTTATAGAAAATGAGGAAGAAGAGAGGAGAGGTGCAAATCTTGGATTTTTCCTTTAATCTACTTACAAAATATAATAAATGGGTGTAAATCATGATGGGAAACCTGATAAATCCATATCATGCTATCTTCTAACTTGGTGTAAGAAAAATGGCTACCCATGCTCATTAAATGCTCCTCAACCACCTTTCAAACTGAAATCACCATTTCAAATCGGGATTGGTTTTCTAAAATTTTCACCCAAAAGTCTACCAAATCTTCTATTTTTTTTAATTTTTGAGTATAGAAGATATAACCATGATTCCAATGAGTCTAATTTTACGTAATTTGGTTGAGAAATGAAGAAGTTATGATTATTTGAGTGCACCAGCTATGTTACCTCCTCTAGGCTTGGTTTTTGCTTCACGAGGTTGTGCATTAAAAATATTGGTGGGAGAAATGATTTTTATATTTTCCCACTTTCATAATGTGTTTTCATATTTTTAATGGCATGGGAATTTTAAAATTGCTAGTAGGGTCCACCATTTACAAATTTGAATAGGGGGTGGTTGAATGCTTGAAATTTTAAGTTCAAGGGCCAGCTCACAAGCTAGCTTAACACCGAGCTTTGAGCTTGGCACCTTTCAACATATCTCTTCCTTATATGCATCGACTATCCATTTCCATACAACCCTAACTTCACTTTTCTTTCCACTAGTACACGCCATCTTGAACCCCTGCTAGATGACCACCTCAATATCCTACTGACCTCCATGTCCATGCCTTCGCTATCACGGCATTTACCCCCAAATTGACTCACTAAGACCCACCAGCGCGAGCCACCTCGGTCGATTCAAACTTTACCTTGATTCTCTTGTATTTGAATTATAGGATTGTATTGTGCAAGAAAGATGAGTTCTCGAGGAACTCTCAATGTCTCGACATCATTGTGTGCTTGCTTGTGTGACTAACCCCTAGCATGCAAGGTATGGAAGTCTATCAAAGTATATCTGTTAGGTCTCGAGAGTGTAGATGCCCATAGAGCAGGAGTTAACTACTTGAAGGTATGATACATGTGTCTTTAAGAGTTTTGGGACAAGGACCAAAACCTCGAATTATTAAGGGTTAGTAACCTAAAACTTATGTGTTCCCTATGTCCTCATCGGTCCTAGTCCTCATCTCAAATCATTATTCCCTCGAGCCCGTTGACCACATACCTTGCCTTGGTTAACTACCTTGTCACCACCCAAGTTTGTTGAACAATAATGTTCTCACCCACACTCGTGGGTGCGTAAAACCCTCCTTGCTTGAAATGTATGGCTCACGTTAAAAGTAGAAACTAGAGGCACATAAGGCTCGAGTTCATTTGGGCTACTTATTTTTGACCTAATTTTTGCATTGGCCAATAGCATCTCATCCTTTCCATCTTTTTACATTCTTAACAACTCACCGAGTTAGCTCTGAGCCGACTCCCATCCTTTTCCATTTCATTAAGTCCCCGGTGCATCTTGAGTGCTTAAGCCAATCTTGAGCCAATTTCCCTCCGCTATTGAGTCCCCATTGCCCAAGATGAGTTAAGATCACTTTGACTTATGCATGAGCCCAAGCTCTCACTAACAAATGATACTACACCTTAGTCCCTCCCATTGCATTCAACATGATGCCTAATTCCACCATCGACCATGCCTCCTCAAATCAATGGGCTTGTTGTGATGGATTTTATGTGCATGGTGTCAAGTTACCTCTTGTAACTCACCAAGAACCTTAAAGATCGAGCCTCTCGAATATGATGACCTCAATAGTGCATTGGCCTTGGATCACCCCTCAGATGTATGGGCTTGGTGACATCTTGTTTGCATTTTGGGTTTCTATGAACACCCTCCACAACAACTCTTATGCTATGTCCTCCATCATGAGCTACTCACATTACCTCGGTACCTTGCGATCTACCTAGCTCTCATCATATCCTTGTGGTAAAGCTACTAAAAAAACCCACCTCTTACACACACCTCCATACCTCGATGTGATCTCCTCTAGCTCATACACAAACTCACTCGAGCTAGTGGGGATTCTTTCTAATTTTTTGACCCCACACACAACTTTAACCGATTTTTGATTTTTTCATAAAACCTTTCAGACCAAGAGGGTCATGAAGAAGACCATGAGCTACCAGGGGGCTATTTTTTCACTTTTTCCTATCTTGGTCACTTGCAAGGCCCGTTAGATCTTACTCCTATTTTTCCAATTGAGCTCTTGAGATTCAAAAAACTAGAAGAGGAAAAATATTCTCTTATGGCCTCAATGCTCCCAAAACTTTCGAAATTCTCCCACAATGTGGAAACTTTCCCTTTAGCTAGCTAAATGTGAATTCCTTTCATGGTTTGGCAAGCTACAAGTCTTGACTTCACAGTTGTGCAATGCTTATTTTCACCTTGGGAGGTGAAAATGGATAACAATTTGGTGACTCACGGGGACATCTACCTGCTAGATGGGATGACCAATGACTTGTGTATATATCCATTGGGCCCAGAGTCCTTTATGATCATCCTAAGCTTATTTAAATTGAAAACCTATACCCCTAATCATCACTTGAAACATAGTATGAAACTACAAAAGACTTTGATTGCATTTTACATACCCCACTCTTTGTAAGAAAATATTGAAGTTAAGATGAGTGGAAAATTGTTTTGATCTTGAAAATTCCTTTTCTCATTTTATTTCCCCACAAATATGATCTATGGGACTGATTATGAAATTCTAAACATGTCATGAATCTTGATTTTACCAAGCATGAAACACCCTAAAATCAATGATTTCTTGACATGTGTAGCCCATCGCAGAATTTTGAATAGAACACTTGCTAGTTTTGGACATCATGAAACTCTATTAAATTCTAATTTTCCCTTTTGAATAGGCTACTCAAAACATTATTGAAGGGTTGGAAATGTTCACACACTGGTTGGGCTGTTTGTAAACTCATAACACTACCATCTATTACCACACCACAAACCTTTCCCCAAAATTGACTTTTTTACTCCGATTTTTAAGAGGGACATGAGAAACTTAGTTGCTGATCTGAAGAAGTAAAGGAAAGAAAACAATGAAAACTGCTCCTTATCTTGATTTTAGTTTCTCTGTATTTGAATTTTCTTGAGGATGGAAACTATTTCTTGTAGCTCTGAGCTTCTTGCTGCAATATTATTCACTCAGAAGCATGATGAACTGTGCAAAGAGATCACTAGAAATAGAAACCTATGGCCAAGGAACTTGGGAAATGAAACCTATTCTAACAACAAGATAATGTGCACAAGCACTTAGAGGAATTAGAAAATCCTAAACTAATATGTACAAGGGTGATATTTCTTCATTTTAATAGTAGCACTTGAGGTAGATTCCATTAACTGGAATAAGAAATTCTTCACCATCTAGCTTATCCAATCGAAAATTATTTCTACCCTTGTATTCTATGATCATGTAAGGACCACTCCATATTGTATCAAATTTGGAATGTTTGCCCAGTTTTTCCCAATTTGCATCCCATTTTAGCACCAAGTGTCCCTATTGAAATGTTTTAGATTTGGCCTTCTTGTCAAAGCTCCTCTTGATCAATGCTTAATATTTTTCAATGGTTTGCATTACATGCTCTCTTAGCTCTTCCAACTCCATAAGTTCTACATACCTGACTTCCATGGGTTTGAATTCAGCTAGCTCTAGTTTCTTGAGAATTTCTAATGTCGGAAATTTGAGTGATATAGGTAGCCTTGCCTCTTTTCCATACACTAGATTATATGAGAGATTCCTGTAGACCTCTTGGGTGTGATTTTATCATCCCACAAGGCCGATTTGATATTTTTGTGTCAGGTCCTCTGGTTTTCATCTAGGGTCCTTACGATTCTTAGCAAGTTCTTATTTGTGGACCCTATTTTCCTATTACCTTGGGGTAATAATTAGATGAAATGCTGAAGTATATTCCATTTCTAATAACCCAATCAATTATTTTGTGTGCCAAGAAATACCAAAGCATTGTCTCATATAATAGTAGCGGGGACACCAAATCTAGTTACTATCCCCTCATAGAAGTCCAAGATGCTAGAATCATTTTCCTCCTTGAGTGCTACTGCTTTGGTCCACTTAGTGAAATAATCTACAGTCTCTTCCAACTCCATAGCTCTGCATGGGGTTTGAAATTCACTAGCTCTAGCTTCTGAGAATTTCTAATGGGACACCTAAACTGCACTAATCCATTGCTATTATTAGAATCCACTCATGAGATTTGGCTTGAGTTCGATTGATGACCCAAATGAAGTTTAATCCCACCGTATGAATGGTTGATCAATTGAAATTGGGTGGAGTGGTAGTGCTGCTAGATTTTCCTTTCCTATGAAGAATGCACACTTCTTGCATTTCTTGATCCATGCATAGAAATCACTAAACAATGTGGGACAATAGTAACTAGCTTTCATGATATTGAGAGTTGTTACTTGTGAGAAAAATGACCTCCAACTTCTCCATCATGGAACTCATGCAACACTTTTCAATCTAATTTTTGGAACACACCTTAGAAGAAATCCATTCACATCTTTCTTGAATAAGATGCCATCAATGAGAGTATACAAAATGGATTGGAGTCTAAAATACCTTATTTTTGCTTTTCTCAACTCTGGAGGGCATAATACTATTTTAAATATATTATATCATATTTTGAATCCAATAAGGAGTGGATACACATCATCAACCTAATGTTCCTATTCATTTTACAACACTAGGACAACTTCTCCTTCATTATTTAACTCAACATGTTGATTGGAAGCTAGTTTCTCACATAAAACTTTGCCATGGACCAGCTTGGTCACCTTTATTTCTATGTCATATTCCATCACATGAGTGATCCAACCTGCCATTTTCTCATTCAAATCCTTGTTTAGGAGAAAACCTTTGACCTTAGCATGAGACATGAGAAACTACATTTTTATTGTTAGAGACCAAGTGTCTAAACTTGTTCAGCTCCTTATAACAACCAAGACATGATTTTCAATGAAAGAGTACTTCACTTCATAGTCTTCTGATATTTTGACCGAAGAAAGAAAGTAATGGGTTTCTCGGATCCTCCTTATTCAGCTATACTAAGATAGTTGAGATTGTATCTGAACCACCAAAGGCATATAAAATGAAATCCTTGGAGAAATCTAGGTTAATGAGAGTTGGAGCTTGAGATATTACATGTTTGATAGCCTCAAAACTCTCCTTGCCCTTTCCTATCCATTTGAATGCCTTCTATTTCTTTAACATCATAGTCAATGGTTTAACAAGAGTGGAAAAATTAGGCACAAACCTTCTAAAAAAATTGATTCTCCCCAAGAATATTTGGAGAGACTTCTTGTGACTAGGCAAAGGAGTTCTCGGATAGCTTCAAGTCTTTCAAGATCAATCGTTAACCATTATTTCAAAACAATGTGGCCTAGAGCTTGCCTTCATGAGTCAAAATATACATTTTTTAGGATTTAAAGATACTCCAAATTTTCTACATCTCTAGAAAACTTACTTGAGGTGATAGAGGTGATCCACTACCTTTGGAAAATACAGTGATGTCTTCTAGATAAAAAAATACCATCTTGTTGATTAGTCCTTTAAACGCCATATCCATTGCTCTCTGGAAAGTAGCTCCATCATTTGATAGTCCAAAAGGCATCTTCCTATAAGCATATGTGACCCATTTGGTAGTGAAGGCTGTTTTGAATTGATCATCCTCTTTCACCATTATTTGATTATAGCCTAAGTAGCATCCAACAATGAAAATCTCTTTGAACTAGCCAATCCTTACAAGATTTTCTCCATAGAAGGAATCGATAATGATCTTTGAGTGAGGCTCTATTCAAGTCCCAGAAATCCACACATAATCTGATTTCTTCATTCCTCTTTCTCATTGACACCAAGTTTACAATTCAACTCGAGTACTTGATTAGAAAAATGATTTTTGGCTCTATGAGCTTGTTTAATTCTATCCTCATGAGAGGCTCAATATGAGGATTCAAAGGCCTTTGATTATGTCTAATGGGCTTGGATTCTGGATCCAGATCAATGGTATGATGTGCTTTGATATTGGATTAAATCCTCTCAAATCCTTATAATTCTAGGAAAATATATCCAAAAATTCTTGACAAAGTTGGATAAAATCAGATTTTTCTTGATGAGTACTCACCTTGCCAATTTTCAGCATCTTACCTTCACCTACTGAAATAGACTCTGAGTCTTCACCCTTGACTTGAATGTTCACTTTATCTTTCCGAATTGGTCATTGGGGTTGAATATTGACTCCAAAGTCACTAAGCCTTTAGATAATATTTTTCATTCTTGGATGAACCACTTGATCACCATACTATTGCTCCAGTTTGTCCTGATTTCTAGTGGAGAATTTAGCTTCCTCTTACAATAAATTGATGATTTGTTGATCATTTTCAAACACTTTCTAGCTAGTGTTATTTTTCGGAAAAGCTAGTCTTACAACCAATTTGATGTGAGGCTGAGTTCTATCTTTCTTGATATCGTCAACAATGTCAAACTCGCCCCTATTGTTGTAAGCTTGTTTGTAACCTCATTCTTCTTCCTTGGGATGGAAATGATGTTAAAATATTTAAAGTCTTCAATGAGATCCCATACCTAGTTCTTGTAGCTATTTAAAAGATCATTCTTGGTAGAATTGAGCCCTCTAACTTGATTTATAACTATCTCACTATCTCCGAAGACTTACAAGTTCTTTATACCCTTCTTTCTTTCCCAATGCAACCCATGGATCAATGCTTCATACTCAACCATGTTATTAGAAAAAATGAATTGAAATTGGAAAGTTAAATGGTACTTTATACCCTAAGGTTGCACAAGCATGAATCCTCCTCCAACACCTTGTTTACTTCTTGAGCCATAAAAGAATAACTGCCATACTTCATTATCATCTTTGTCATTTGGTTTGGTGATTCTAGGGAGAGGTGGATTTTCTTCATGTAAACAATAAATTTCCAACTTAGCTTCTTCCATCTCCTTGTATGGATCAAAGCCATGTATTTTATTTTCCCATTCATCAAGATTCAAGTCTGGAATGCCTCTAACCTTGGTATTTATCTCTAGAGTGCTTGGACAATATTCTTGATCGAAAGATGAGCAATTTGAATTGATTAGGCTTGGTACATATGAATCAATATGAAAGTTTACAATAGGTTTAGATCTGATTATATCCTTAGCTCCATACCTCATTCTGAAGATCATATGTGATGAATCAGTAGACAAGTATCCTCCAATATTAGTGGTGAAGTCCCTTAACGAAAACATAGCAAAGAGTGGTGGCAAGTTAATTAATAATACATCTGTGCAAGATTGTGACATTAGGGCAAGCATGCAAAGTTAGGATAATCCTTTGATCACCCCAACTATTTCCAATTTCCCACCGATGTCCCATCCAATTACACCACTCCCTTATAGGTAGATTCATACTTAATACCCAACTAATCAACTATCTGTTTGGGCATCATACAACTACTTGCTCCCGAATTAATCATGAAATTGTGTACAAGATTGCTCCCATTAATTAGAGATATATAAATGGGGGAAGGCTTCATGTTTTTACCTTGTTGACCTCCTTGACTACCTTCTCGATGGATCTGAATTAGTGAGAAAATTCTCTTGATACTTGGATAACTCCTTTGACGTGACCAATTTTCCATAACCGCTTGCAAATAGGTCTCTTTGGCCGGGATTGCTAATGACTCCCACATTGAGATGTTTACATTTTTTTCTTCATTTTCTCTATGATGTTAAATGGAGAGGATCTATCTTTTTGCCCTTACTTGGCATAACCTTATTTTGTACATGAGTTTCTACAACCGGTACATGAGATGGTATAGAAGGTGGTTTGGGCTGATTTTGTACATTCGAGCTGCACTTAGATTGCTAACTCCTTGTAGAGTGAAAAAAGTTGAGAAACATTTGGATTGGATGATTGTCTTTCCTATAAATTCCTCTTCTTAGACCTTGTGTTAGCTACTACACCTTGAGAAGGATCTTGATTTATTCTAAAAAATTATCACTTGCTAGTTCATAAGTGTAGTTTCACTTGGAGGTGCTTCTTGAGTAGCTACTTGTTGTTGTTTTTTTCTTCTTGGTTTGTTTCTTGAGGCACACCAACCATTGTCACCATCAATGCTTGATTCAGAGAACCATTGAAACATGTTACTTGATTGTGAGGTTGATTACATGGGAAACACCATTCATACTCTTGTGCCATATTGTTTTGAGTTGGAACCAATGCCCTGGATGTAGAGGAAATATTAGGATTATAAGGCTGAAATGACATGTTAGTAGGAGGTTGTCCTTGGTGCTGATTATCATCTTGAGAATGTGGTCTATTTACCTAATATGAAGGTCTATTGGGTTGGACTTGAGGCTGATATGATCTATAATTTTGAGTTTGTTACCTCTTAATTGTTACCAACTCATTCCCTAAGTTTTTCAACTATTTCATGACTTCCTGGAGTTCATTTAAGGTACTAAAGGAAGAGGAAGAAGCTTCATTAGAATTCTGATTTTTGAAGTAGGAATGGGAACTAATGTAGGTCCTTGAATAGAGCTTGGATTTCCCATTTCCGATAAAGAGGCATAGGTGGCCTGGGTGTGAGTTTACCACTGAATCAAACAATTCTCAGCTCTAATAGCTATGGCATAAGTTGTGGGTAATGTTGTACCTCCCATAGACTGTATCATCATAGCTATTTCAAAATTAAGAGCTTTTAGGAAATAGAGAAAAGTACCTTTAGTTACTTTCCGATGGGAATTGTAATCCTATCCCATGTCCTTTATAACCTGAAGTTGAAATCAAACATTTGTTCATTTGGTTCTCTCTTGATTGCAGTTAATTTCTCCAACAAAGATAAGTTGTCTACATTTTCTCCAAAATGGCCAAAAAGAGCTATGTAAAAATGATCCCAATTATGAATTGATCCTGCTCCTAGGATTCTAAACCATTGTAAAGCTTTTCCTTTGATAGAATGAGCTAAAAGTTTCATTGCCACATCCATCTCATCAACCTCATGTATAACACAAAGACATTTGCAATGTATTGAATGTGGTCAATGGGAGTTGTGTAATTTTCTCCAATGAAATATGGGATGTTCTTCAATGCTACCATGAGAATTGAGTTTTGTGCATTGAGAGTAAGTGGGCTGCTACCTGTGAAATTGACAAAAGTATTTGGTGGTGGTTGATGAGCCATTCTATTGGTATGATAACTCTAGTTGATTGAATAAAAGGCCTACCAGGTGGAGGTGTTGAAATATTTCTATTTGGTGGAGATGGAGATCTTTAAACTCTTCTTCCCCTTCTTCCTCTTCCGGAGATAGTTGTAAATACTCAAAAACACCTTGTTCTCTTGTTCTTGACCTTGTTTGAATCCTTCTCATGAACTTGAACCACTTTGGGCTGCTAAAACCATTGAATTCTACCTCTTGGAGTCACCAGATGTGCTGCTACAAAGCCTCTTAAGGCTGAAATTTACAACAAGAGCACACCAATCTTGTTGCAATGAAATTCATAATTCCTTGTGGTCCCACCGGGTGTGCTAGAACTGTTATCACCGAATCACAACACCCTCTAATTTATTATCATGTGAGTGTGTTAAGGCAAGCATTGTGATTTCTTAACATGGAATTTCTTCAAGGTGTGGGACCTTACAGTTGAAGCAACTCTCCAGAGAAGAATGGTTCCTCTTCCTAAACTAATGCAACAAATAACTCTAGTGAATGGGAATCTACTAACTAATCCTAACCTATGAATTCCAAGGGACCATAGAGAGAGAAGTATCATGAAAATGAAATAAATATACACTAAAAGAGGTGATACACCGAGAGAAGGGTGTGGGAATCTCTCCAATGTATGAAAATAAAGGAGAATGTAAAGTAGAGAGGGTGGAACAATCACCACATTCTAACAATAGTACTCACATAAACATTTCCATAGAAGCACAATAGTAACAAACCCTATAAGAAGCATAAAAATAGACACAAAACACTTGTAATCTGAAACAAAGAGGAAAGAGAATGCAACACACACAAACAAGGGAAGGAAACATCCACAAATCTAAGTCTATTGCTTCATTAATATGCACAATTCATTTCATTACAAGAGAAAGGCCTAGATCATCATAAAATAAGTACAAAATGAAGGCTTGCAGTACATTGGTGTTCCAAAACTATTTTGACATAGTTTTGTTACAAGAGCAATCCCCCTTCTCAAATGAGAGGGCACTTCAATTTATAGAAAATGAGGAAGAAGAGGGAGAGGTGAAAAATTCATATTTTCCCTTCCACCTACTTGTAAAGTACCATAAATGAGTGTAAATCATGATGGGAAACTTGTAAAAGCCATCCCATGTTGTCTTGTAACTTGCAACAAAAGAAAAATGGTTTCCCATGCTCATTAAATTCCCCTTAACCACCTGGAAGTCACCATTTCAAACTGGGCTCATTTTATACAATTTTCACCCCTAAAACACCACACAATCTTCATTTTTTTGATTTTTTAGTGTAGATCATGGAGCCAATATTCCAATGAGTCTAATTTTACATGATTTGGTTGAGAAATGAGAAAGTTATGATCATCCGATTGCAACCAACTATTTTACCTCCTCTTGGTTTGGTTGTTACTTCATGGGGTTGTGCATTAAGAATAGTGGTTGGGAAATGATTATTATATTTTTCCCCTTTCATATTATATTTGCATATTTTTAATGGCTTGGGCATTTAAAATTTCTGGTAGGGTCCACCATTTACAAATATGAATAAGGGGGTTGAATGTTTGAAAATTTGAGTTCAAGGGGCTAGCTCACCAAATTGGCTCACCAAGTGGCACATTTCCATGCATATGGGGATCCTTTTATGCATCGACTATCCATTTCCATACCTCCCCAACTAATTTTCTTTCCACTAGTGTACAACAACTTAGACCCTGTGGATGACCACCTCAACCATTGAGCTCTATGTCTATGCCTTCACCAAATCGGTGTTTACCCTACATTGAATCTCGATGACCCACTTGGTGAGCCACCTCGGCTGATTCAATCTTTACCTTGATTCCCCCATGTTTGGATTATGGGATTGTCTTGTGTGGAAAATATGGGTGCTCGGGAATTGATGTCTTGATGTCCCATGTGCTTCTTTTTCGTAGAACCCTCACCTCAGCCGCACCATGTTCCTTATGTCCTCGTCGGGTTTGCAATGTTCTCCAATCCCAATGACCACTTGCACCCCGGTTGACCACCTTATTAGCCAAGCTACATTCTCACCTCCCATTGTGGGCTTGCAACGAAATTCTCACCCATGCTCATGGGCATAAAAAACCTCCCCTCCCAAAATTCATGGCTCACGAAAAAAGTGGAAAATCGAAGCACACGAGGCCCAAGTTCATTTGGGCCACTTGGGAATAGATTTTCCACATCGCCAATAATATCTCAGCTTGATACATGTTCAATGACTCGCCGAGCTACCTTGGTGAGACGAATCCCATCCTTAGCCATTTTAGCCATTTCACTAAGTCCATTTTACTAAGTCCCGACTTGATTCATTGAGTTCTCGAGCCAATGCTAAGTTAACTTCCCTCCATTGTTGAGTTCCCATTACTAGAGATGATTTGAGATTACTCCAACTTGTGCATGATCCCAATATCACTCACAAACACACCTTAGTCCCACTACATTCAACATGGTGCCCAAGCCCTCTTTTGACCATTCCTTGAGCTTGATGATCTAAATATGATGGAATCCTTGTGTTTGGCACCAAGTTACCTTTGTAACTCATCGAGAACCTTAAATATCTGAGCCACCATTGATGACCTCAAATAGTGCATTGGAGCCAACTCACCCTGTAATGTATGGGATCAACGAGCTCTGTGAGAATACCCCTCCATAATAACTCATTACATCCTCCATCCCGAGCTACTTACGCTACCTCGGTACCCTACGACTTGCCTAGCTCTCCGAGCTACTCGGTGAGCTCACCTCTTACATACACCTCCATAGCCTGATGTGAGCTCCTCTAGCTTGCCCACCATCTCACCCGAGCCGGTGGGGATTCTTGCTAAAATTTTAACCACCCTCACATAAATTTAACTAATTTTTGAACTTTTTGGAAAACATGTCGACCGGGATGGTTATGGAGAAGACTATGAGTTGTCGGGGGCTATTTTTTCACTTTTCCTATCTTGGTCACCTACGGGCTTTCCAGAGCTTGCTCATATTTTTCCAACCGAGATCTTGAGCTTCAAAACCTAGAAGAGGAAAAAATCCTCTTATGGCCTCAACACTCCCAAAACACCGAAATGATCCCGAGAATGTGGAAATATACTTGTTATGTAGATGGATGCCCTTCGTGGCTTGGTAAGCTACAATTCTTGGCTTAATTGTCCATTTTCACCTTGGGAGGTGAAAATGGATAAAAATTGCCTTTTGGACATAAAATCTAGTCTTCCTATTTAAAAATGTGTAGGCCATAAAATGTATTCACCAAGATCTAAATCAATCCACACATCTAGCATATCCCCCAACAACTCGTAACATCAATTTAGATCACATGGAAAATGGAAATCATGAGAGAAAATCAAACTTTCCATGAAACTAGCATATTTAAGTGATCTTCACCTATTTTCAAGACCTCAATCCACCACCATATGAAATATGAGAGAGTCCTTTCCATTAACTCCTTCCATTCTCCCTCTCTTGTGCCTCAGTCATAATATTTTGTTTTTTAGGCACTCAAAACCTTCTAGAAATGGCACCATTGGATAGAGCTCTTTCTCAGCTTTCCAGAAAGGTAAAGTTTTCCTCCTAACTCCATGTATTTTTGAAGTTATGGCTCGGCGGAGTTTTTTGGGGAAATTTTACCCTGAAAGGCCCGCGGCCAATGAGATGCCGCCACGTGTCATGGAAGTGGCGGGGGTCGGAGGAAGATTTGGAATTTTCACCAAGTGTTTGGTGAAATTTCAAATGGAAACATTTTAGCCCGTAGGCCCGCCAGCGAATCAGGTGCCGCCACGTGTCCAGGGGAGCAATTTGAAAAATTTGGCTAAGTGTTGGCGCATGGAAAATTTTGAAGGAAGGGCCCACGCCCAATAAGGACATGCCACGTGTCTTATGCAGCTGGAGGTGGCGGAGGTCGAGGAGGAAACTTGGTTTTTACCAAGTGTTTCACCAAAAATTTCAAAAGGTATGTTTTAGCCCACTGCCCCTGCATCCAATCAGTGCTTGCCACGTGTCACCGGAGCTCGGACCTGCGGAGCGGGAGGAAGTTGGGAACTTTTCCCAAAGTGTTGGCACAAAAGGAAATATTTGCCCCAAGGGCCCACAACCAATTATATGTCGCCACGTGTCCTGGAGAGGTGGAGCAAGGGGGGAATTTGGGAAATTTTCCCAAGGAAAAAATAAAGGAAAATTCAGAGAGGAAGGCCCACCCCCTTATTGCGAGCCAATAGAATCTCGCCACGTGTCCAGAGGGCGCCAAAATCAAGGAAATGCCCACAAGAGAAATTTTGAAAGGTCAAACCCACATCGAATGGGGTTTTGACATGTGTCCAGGTTGAAAATTATCAGAGAGACCATGGAAAATTTAGGAAGGACAAGCCCGCATCCAATCAGCGCTCGCCACGTGTCCTCACCTCATCGGCCCGGCGGGGAATTTTGGGAAAATTTTCCAAAGGCGGAAACAAAGGAAAATGAAGCAGGATGGGCCCGCGCCCAATAAAAACGTGCCACATGGCACATGGAAGGGTGGAGAGCGTGGGGAAATTTTGGAAAATTTTCCAAATGACCAAAAAGGTAAAAATTCAAATTTTTGCCCGCCGCCTGATTTGGCCCTGTTTTGCCCTAAATTTTCAAATGGCCATAACTTTCGATCCAGAGCTCGGTTTTTTGTGTTCTTTATATCAATGGAAAGATGGTGAAATTATCTACAAGATTCTAGGGTCATTTTTTCATTTTGATGGAGTTTGGAGAGAGAAAATCAAAAAACACCTCTGGCACGTGGTCATGGATAGAAATGACGTTTCAACCACCATTTTTAATGAAGAATGGCTCGCATTCTCTCCCAGCATGGCCAAAAATGTCAGGGGATGGGTCTGTAAGGATGCCCATGCTATTTTGAATGCATTTTGGTCAATGATTGAACCTCTCCCATGTTTTCCCATGTTTCTCTCTCCTGGGCTCGTCCCTTGCACTATAAAAGCCAGATTTGGCTCATTTTCAAAGGGTTGAACATTTTTGTGTATTGCAGGTCCCCTTTCTCACCTTGGAAGTGATTTTGGTGGAATATCAGACCTTTTCTAAGAACTGCAACTCATTTTTTCCTCTCAGGTGTTGTAATGCAAGTGATTTTGATGTTAAAATAACAATACAGGCCCTGTGATTAATTTTTCATCCTCTGCTGGTGTTGTTTGACTAATTTCTGATTCCTCATTACAGTTATCAGTTTGTGCATGTTGTTTTGTTACATTTTATGAATTGTGTCAATCTGCAGAAGTGAGAAATGCTCACCACTCCTTTGGTGCATCACCTATTAGCATTAGTTTTAGTTTTTTTGCATTCTCTATCTCTGTCTCCTTTGGAATTTAGGGTAGGATTAGGAATATAGACCTCTGCAACTTGTAAGTGATAAATCTAACCAGAGGAATTGAGGAACCAGCCTCTAAACTGGAGATTCCTTTCTCATTTTGCAAGTCCCACACTTGGGGAAAGGATTCAATGTTGTGCAATCACACTTGGATGCTTAGTATGATCAAACTAGAAATCTGATCAACATCCGGGGGTGTTGCTGATTTGCAACAATAGTTTTGGCACACCGGTGGGACCTTAGAGGTCTTCATCTTCATTGCAACAAAATTGATGTGCATTTGTTGCAAGTTTCTTGCTTTAAAAGAGCTATAAATTACACATCTGGCGACTCCAAGGAAGAAGAATCAGCTGGTTTTAGCAGTGCAGACCTGAAAACTCATGAGAAGAATCACTACAAGGTCAAGAGCTGGAGAAGAAGAGGTGTTGTTTGAATATCTGTAGTTATCTCCAAGAAGAAGGCAAAGTGGGAGGAGAATCCAAAGGTCTCCATCTCCACCAAATAGAACTCTCTCAACTCCTCCACCTGGTAGGCCATTCATTCAATCAACAAGGGTTCTAAGGCCAATCAAAATGGCACAAAACAACCCCTATGTCAATTTCACTTTTGCAGCACCACTTTCCCTCAATGCACAAAATCCAATCCCGATTGCAGGCATTGAAGAACATTCCATACTTCACTTTGGAGAAAATCGACCACTCACGGTGATCATGTCAGGATATTGCTAACATTTGTGCGAATCCATGAGATCAATGAGATGCAAGTTGCTGTCAAATTGGCATCTTCATTCAAAGGGAAAGCTTTACAATGGTTCAGGAGCCTTGCCTCAGGTTCTATTCAAAATTGGAATCAACTATGTATAGCCCTCCATGAGCAGTTTGGGGAAAAGGGAGACAACTTGTCCCTTTTGGAGCAGTGACAACCATCAAGAGAGCTCCCAATGAGCAGCTGACTGATTTTAATTTCAGATTTCAAAGGACTTGGGAGAGAATTCCAGTGGCAGTCAGGCCAATAGCAGAAGGTGCTTTTCTTTATTACCTTAAAGCTTTAAATTATGATATTTCTATGTTAATTCAATCCATGGGAGGCACAACCATCCCCATTGCTTATAGTATTGCCATTAGAGCTGAAAATTGTTTGATTCAAGCTGGCAAACTAGCTCCTAGGCCTCCAATGCCATTGTTTCCAAGTTTAGAGAGCCCAAGTACTAGCCAAGTGTCTAATTTAGCTCCTATTCCCACTCCTAGAAATAACAATTCGAATGAAGCTTCTACTTCATCTTCTAGTGCCTCAAATGAGCTTCAAGAAGTCATGAAGCAGCTGCAAAATCTAGGCAATGAGCTGGTTACTCTCAAGAGGCAGCAAACCCAAGGTTTTAGACCTTCTTTCCAGCCCCAAGCTCAGCCTAACAGGCAGCCATATCAACCCCAAAGACCACCCAATCCAGCTGCAAATTTGAATCAAGCAAGGCCTCCTACCAATAGACCATTTCAGCCCTATAATCCCAATGCTACATCTGCCTCTAAAGCATTAGTGCCAGTACAAAACAATATAGCTCAAGAGTATGATTGGTGTTTCCCATGCAATGAACCTCACAACCAATCCATGTGCTTCAATGGTGCCTTGAATCAAGCATTAATGGTGACAACAACTGGTGTGGAGGGTGAAGGTAGTCAAAGAAATGACCAGCAACAAGAAACATTCCAGCAACAATCAGCTCCAAATGATACCACACTTGTAAACTGGCAGGCAAAAGATTTTTGTGGCATGAATCAAATGGTTTCCCAAAGTGTTGCAGCCAACACAAGATCAAAAAGAAGAAATCTGGGTGAAGAACAACCATTAACTCCAAGCAATTCACAACCTTCCATCACCCCACAGAATGTTGGCAAACAAAATGCAATCCCAAGCACGCAAGGATTGCCTAAAATAGTTCCTAGGCCAGCCCAAATGCCAGTTGTTGCTGTCCATACACAAGGAATGAATGTGCAGGCCAAGGGACAGCAAAAGGATACTTCATCTCCATTCAATATCATTGATCAGATGAAGAAGACAAATGTAAACATATCAATGTGGGAATCACTATCTATCCCAGGCCAAAGAGATTTGCTACAAGCTGCCATGAAGGACTGGTCAACTTCAAATCAGCAAATCCAAATGCATGAGAAAGTGCTCACAAATGCTACCCGGCCTGAGGGGAACCATGGAGGACAGCAGGGTAAAATGTTGAAGCCCCCTCCATTCTATGTTTCATTAATCATTGGAAATCAATTAGTACACAATTGCATGATAGATTCCGGGGCAAGTAGTTCAGTAATGCCCAAGCAAATAGCTGATCAGTTGGGAATTTAGTATGAAGCCACATCCAAAGGGGTGGTACAATTGGATGGGACAGCAGTAACAATGTTGGGTGATTAAAAACTTGAGTCTTACCTTGCATGCATGTCCCAACGTGGTTGTTTTGCAAGATGTCTCAGTAATAGACCTTCCACCACTCTTTGCCCTATGTTTGTCAAGGGATTTCACAGCTAAGATTGGAGGTTACTTGTCTGCTGATTGGTCACACATGTTGTTCAGAACAAGATATGGAACCAAAGCCACAATCAGGTCTGAACCTATTGCAAACTTTCACATTGAGCCTTACACCCCAAGTCAGATCAATGCCAATTGTTCAGCGTTTGATCAAGAAGATCACCCAAGCACTGATGAAGCTGACACCAAGGTTGGAAGCATCCCAGATCTAACTCTTGATGAATGGGCAAACAAGGTGCATGCTTTTGATCCTTATCAAGAAATAGAAGAATCTGAACTAGGAGTCTATTGCATGCATGAAGAAAATCAGCCTATTCCTAGCATCACCAAGCCAGACCACAAGGATGAAAATGAGGTATGGCAGTTGTTTTTTGATGGATCAAGGAGTAGACAAGGGGTAGGAGGAGGAGCTATGCTTGTTTCACCACAAGGAGTTAAGTATTATTCAGCTTTTAGATTTCAGTTTGCATGCTCTAATAACACTGCTGAATATGAAGCTTTGGTACAAGGATTGCATTGGTCAATCAAAAGGGGGATAAAGAACTTGCAAGTCTTTGGTGACAGTGAGTTGATTGTCAACCAAGTTAAGGGGCAGCATGCTTTGTCAAGAATGATCTACTCAAATGCTACAAGAACAAGGTATGGGACCTCATTGAAGATTTTGAGGGCTTTAGCATAAAATCCATTCCTAGAAAAGAGAACCAAGCTGCTGATAGGCTTGCAGCAGTTGGGGCAGCCTTTGACGTTGTTGAAAGCATTCAAAAGGACAAGGTACAGCCAAACATCCATGTGATTGTGAGGCCTTCAGTGCCAGAACAACAATGTAAGTTGGCAAGTGTTTGAAAATGATCAACAAATCATCCATTTCTTGCAAGAAGAGGCTGAATTCTCAACCAAAAATCAGGAAAAGTTGGAGCAGCAGTATGGTGACCAAGTGGTGCAGCTGAGAACCAACAAACTACCAAAGGGACTTATTACTTTGGAGTCCATTTTCAATCCTAATGATCAGTTTAGGAAGGAGAAAGCAAACATCCAAGTGAAGGGAGAAGATTCAGTGTCCATCTCGGTGGAAGAAGGCAAATCACTCCAAATTGGTAAGATGACAATGAGCAAGAAAGGTATGAGTTCATGACTTTGTCAAGAATTCCCGATGTGTTTGCCTGGAGCTATGAAGATTTGAAAGGTTTCAATCCTGAGTTAGCTCAACACACCATTGAATTGGACCCCAGTACTAAACCCATCAGGCAAAAACAAAGGCCAGTCAACCCCCACATGGAGCCTCTCATGAGGAAAGAGTTGGATAAGTTGATAGAATCAAGAATCATATTCCCTATCAAGCATTCTAGTTGGGTTGCCAACTTGGTTCCAGTCAGAAAGAAGAGTGGGGAAATCAGATTGTGTGTTGACTTCAGAGATTTGAATAGAGCATCTCTCAAGGATCATTATCCACTTCCTTCCATGGAGCAAATTTTGCAAGTTGTTGGTTGCTCAAAGGTTTTCACTACTTGATGGCTATTCAGGGTATAATCAAATTATGGTGAAGGAAGAAGATCAGTTCAAGACAGCCTTTACAACCAAATGGGGAACTTATGCATACAGGAAAATGCCATTTGGGCTGTCCAATGCTGGAGCCACCTTCCAAAGAGCAATGGACATGGTGTTCAAAGGTTTGATTAACAACATAGTGCTGATATATCTTGATGATATCACTATTTTTTCAAAAATACAGCAGACCACCTCTCTCATTTGAGACAAGTGTTCCAAAGGTGCAAAAGATTTGGAGTCTCCTTGAACCCTAAAAAATGTATTTTCTTAGCCCATGAAGGAAAGCTCCTTGGTCACATTGTCTCCAAAGAAGGATTAGCAATTGATCCAGAAAGAGTTGAAGCCATAAGAGCACTACCATTGCCAAGCCACAAGAAGGCCCTTCAAAGTTTCTTGGGGAGGATAAATTTTGTTCGGAGGTTTGTCCCAGATTTTGTAGCCCTTGTCAAACCTATCACCAAGATGTTAAAGAAAAGCATGGCTTTCAAATGGATAGTAGAAGGCAAGGAGAATTTTGAAGCAATCAAAGAAGCCATCTCTCAAGCCCCAACTCTCATCAACCCGGATTTCTCCAAGGATTTCATCCTCTATGCATTTGGGGGTGATGATACTATTTCTGCAATTTTGGTACAGCAAAACAAGGACAATGATGAGCAGCCAATTGCTTTCTTCAGCCAAATCCTGGAGGACTATGAGGTGAGATATTCTTTCATTGAGAAGCATGTTCTTGTAGTAATCAGAAGCTTGAAGAAGTTCAAGCATTTAGTCTCAAACAATAAGGTCCAATTGCTTGTTTCTCATGTGGGAGTTAAAGACTTCCTCCTCAACAAAGACTTGAATGAAAAGAGGGCAGGTTGGATTACTCGTGTCATGGAGTATGACATTGAGATTAAAGTCACCAAGCTGGTCAGAGGGAAAGGATTGTGTGAGCAGCTGACTTTGAGCAAACAAGAGGAAGCATGCAAGGAAAAGGAGGTTGTTTTGGCATTGCAAGACAACCATGAGCAAGAAAGCACTCAAGAGGAAAATAATGGTGTCCCCACTCCTTGCTGGACCCAAGACATAATGCACTTCCTAAGCACAGGCCTATGCCCTCTAGAGATGAACAAGACCCAAAGAAGACACTTCAGATTGCAGGCTGTCCCATATGCCCTTGTTGATGGTATTTTGTTCAAAAGAGATGTGAATGGAGTACTGCTGAGATGCATTGGTACAAATCAGATTCATAGGGTGTTGGAAGAGTTCCATGGTGGACCAGCTGGTGGTCATTTTGCACCAAGAGTGACAGCTCTAAAGATCATGAGGGCTGGCTATTATTGGCCCAAGATTTTCAATGATTGTTATGCATGGATCAAGAGGTGCAAGAATTGTGCATTCTTCACAGGTAAAGAGAGGCTAGCTGCCCTTCCATTGCATCCAATTTCAGTTGACCAGCCATTCATGCAATGGGGTTTAGACTTCATTGGAGTCATTAATCCCAATTCAAGCCAAGGGCACAAGTGGATTTTAACAGCCACAGATTACTTCACTAAGTGGACTGAAGCAGTAGCACTCAAGGAAGCAAATGAATCTAGCATCCTAGACTTCTATGAGGGAATAGCAACTAGATTTGGTGTACCTGCTACTACATAATATCAGATAATGCATTGGCATTCATCGGGTCCAAGGTGACTGAATGGGCTGTCAAGAATGGATCTACCTAAGTACTTCATCAAACTATTACCCTCAGGGTAATGGCCAGGCTGAGTCTACAAACAAGAACTTGTTGAGGATCATTAGAAGGACTCTTGATGAAAATCAGAGATCTTGGCATACTAAATTGAAATCAGCTTTATGGGCTGATAGGATAACTCCCAAGAGATCTACAGGTAATTCTCCATTCAAGCTTGTTTATGGAAGAGAGGATTTTTCCCATGTCACTTGAGTTGCCAACATTGGAACTCATGAAATAGTTGGAGTTGTTGGAGTTTGAGCCCATGGAAGTCAGATATGTAGAATTGATGGAGCTCCAAGAGATCAGAAATCAGGCATCCCAAGCAATGGAGAAGGATCAGGCTTTGATAAAGAAGACCTTTGATAGAAAGGCCAAGGATAGATCTTTCCAAGTTGGAGATCTAGTGTTAAAATGGGATGCAGATAGAGCAAAACCGGGGAGGCATTCAAAATTTGATGCCATTTGGAGTGGCCCATACATGGTCACAAAGTGTAAGGACAACAATGCCTTCCAATTGTCTTCATTGGATGGTGAAGAACTGTAGATTCCAGTCAATGGAATCCATCTAAAGCATTGTTACTAAAGGGAAATTCTCCACCTTGTAAATATTAGCTTAGGTTTTCATTCCTCCAAGTGCTTGTGCACATTGTTTCTGCTATAGGTTAGTTTTCTTTCCCTAAGTGCTTTGGCACAAGCTTGTTGTTCCTGGGAATGTGTTTGCAGGCCTTGCTCCATCAGGTGATATTCCATCTTCCTCCTTGCAATGTTCTAGTCAGTTGGGGTATCAAATAGAGAAAATGATGACTCCATGCCCAATGGATTGCTTCAGGAACTGGTAACTTCATCCAGCAGGCAGATGACCCCTCTGAGTCACCAAAATTGTTATCCAAAATGTGCCCCTGCTCATTTTTGTGGCTAACTCCTTCCATTCTCCCCTCTCTTGTGCCTCAGTCATAATATTTTTCTTTTTAGGCACTCAAAACCTTCTGGAAATGGCACCATTGATAGAGCTCTTTCTCATCTTTCCAGAAAGGTAAAGTTTTCCTCCTAACTCCATGTATTTTTGAAGTTATGGCTCGGCGAGTTTTTTGGGAAATTTTACCTTGAAAGGCCCGCGGCCAATGAGATGCCGCCACGTGTCATGGAAGTGGCGGGGGTCGGAGGAAGATTTGGAATTTTCACCAAGTGTTTGGTGAAATTTCAAATGGAAACATTTTAGCCCATGTAGCCCGCGCGAATCGAATCGTGCCGCCACGTGTCCAGGGGAGCAATTTGAAAAATTTGGCTAAGTGTTGGCGCATGGAAAATTTTGAAGGAAGGGCCCGCGCCCAATAAGGACATGCCACGTGTCTTATGCAGCCAAAGGTGGTGGAGGTCGGAGGAAAACTTGGTTTTTTACCAAGTGTTTCACCAAAAATTTCAAAAGGTATGTTTTATCCCACTGCCCCCATGCATCCAATTAGCACTTGCCACGTGTCACCGGAGCTCGGACCTGCGGAGCGCGGGAGGAAGTTGGGAACTTTTCCCAAAGTGTTGGCATGCAAAAGGAAATATTTGCCCCAAGGGCCCACCACCAATTATATATGTCACCACATGTCCTGAGAGGTGGAGCAAGGGGGAATTTGGGAAATTTTCCCAAGGAAAAAATAAAGGAAAATTCAGAGAGGAAGGCCCGCCCCCTTATTGCGAGCCAATAGAATCTCGCCACGTGTCCAGAGGGCGCCAAAAATCAAGGAAATGCCCGCAAGGAAATTTTGAAAGGTCAAACCCACATCGAATGGGGTTTTGACATGTGTCCAGGTCAAAATTATCAGAGAGACCCACGGAAAATTCAGGAAGGACAGGCCCGCATCCAATCAGCGCTCGCCACGTGTCCTCACCTCATCGGCCCGGCGGGGAATTTTGGGAAAATTTTCCAAAGGCGGAAACAAAGGAAAATGAAGTAGGATGGGCCCACACCCAATAAAAATGTGCCACATGGCACCTGGAAGGGTGGAGCGTGGGGAAATTTTGGAAAATTTTCCAAATGACCAAAAAGGTAAAAATTCAAATTTTTTGCCCGCCACCCGATTTGGCCCTATTTTGCCCTAAATTTTCAAATGGCCATAACTTTCGATCTAGAGCTCGGTTTTTTGTGTTCTTTATATCAATGGAAAGTTGGTGAAATTATCTACAAGATTCTGGGGTCATTTTGCATTTTGATGGAGTTTGGAGAGATAAAATCAAAAAACACCTCTAGCACGTGGTCATGGACAGAAATGATGTTTCAACCACCGTTTTTAATGAAGAATGGCTCGCATTCTCTCCCAGCATGGCTAAAAATGTCAGGGGATGGGTTTGTAAGGATGCCCATGCTATTTTGAATGCATTTTGGTCAATGATTGAACCTCTCCCATGTTTTCCCACGTTTCTCTCTCCTGGGCTCGTCCCTTGCACTGTAAAAGCTAGATTTGGCTCATTTTCAAAGGGTTGAACATTTTTTGTGTATTGCAGGTCCCCTTTCTCACCTTGGAAGTGATTTTGGTGGAATATCAGACCTTTTCTAAGAACTACAACTCATTTTTTCCTCTCAGGTGTTGTAATGCAAGTGATTTTGATGTTAAAATAACAATACAGGCCCTGTGATTAATTTTTCATCCTCTGTTGGTGTTGTTTGACTAATTTCTATTCCTCATTACATTTATCGGTTTGCATGTTGTTGTTTTGTTGCATTTTATGAATTGTGTCAATCTGCAGAAGTGAGAAATGCTCACCCTCCTTTGGTGCATCACCTATTAGCATTAGTTTTAGTTCCTTTTTGCATTTTCTATCTCTGTCTCCTTTGGAATTTAGGGTAGGATTAGGAATATAGACCTCTGCAACTCTTTAACACATTTGAGAAAACATGTTTCACACCTCTAAATTACCTCATGGGTCCACAAACCTCTGTAAGTGATTATTATACTCCATTAGGCCACCAAACACCTAGACTAGGTCTAGATGAACACCCAAAACCCTATTCTCACCTTACTGCAATCAACCTCTAAACCTGTATGAGTACTTCAATACACTCTCCTCATGCTCCCCATGCCTTTATCATTCTCATCTAGATGACTCATGCCTTCATTTAATCATCTAAGCTGACCAAATCTCATGATTAGGACTACTAGACCAAACAACTAGCACCATTTTCATTCATGCACATTTTTACGTACCATATTGACTATACCACATCATCACACACTTTATCAAGAACCTAGGACATCATAATGACACCCTATCACATCCTCCTTTGTCATTAATGGACCTTTTACATCAATAACAACAAAAAGTACACATGCCAACATCTATTACATTTCACATCATTGAAAATACTTTTCATTATAACCTACTTTTAGAACATCCTTGGATCCATGCTATGGAAGTTATCCCATTTAATATGCACAAAAATGTCAAATTTATACACAATGGTTATGAAAATAATTTTACCTCCGATGTTGAACGTTGTAAACATTACAAATCTCTCATGTTCCTATCATTAGTCCTTAAATGCAGCCAATTCCTATAGATAAATTAGATACATATGTGGTTGGTGAAACTAATAATATCTTTAACACTACATCATCTATGCCACTACTAGTTTAGCATTCTCTGCATCTATCTCATTACAAAGAAACTTTTTGCTTCATTTTTCAATCTCATCCCTCCTTCCTTTGTTTTTACTACTCCTTTTAATTTATTGGATAATGCACAACAACAAGATAATGTTACTAATTATCGATAGTTTATATGTCATCTTATTATTTATTCTTAAAGAAGGAATTGATGTGAGTAACCCCTTGATGACAACTTCAAATGAAAAACATTTTTGAGGAATTGATAAGTGATTGTGATTAATAATGCAAGGGAATTCTAGCGTATTTTGAGGCACCTGTTTAGGGAAATAATATCCACGACCAACCTATCTATCATGTGAACTATGTTAGCTTAATATGATATTTTAACTTTATTCCTCACAAGTATCCTTTTTTAACATTCTATCCATAATCATGTCATATTCAACTTTGATTTCAAATGATTGGGTAGAAGTCAAATCTAATGCTTGTTATATCTCAAGGAAAAATACCTCACAAAGTTTGGTGTTAATGAAAAAACACCTTTGGTTCTTTTCTATGGGAACATATGCTTGAGGAATCTCGTGAATTTTTTGTTAAATTTGGAAATAAAATCTCTCATTGGTTCATGTACTTTCTTCATATGAGCTAAATGGGCCATGAGGGCATGCTCATCTTCTACATATTTGAAGTTTTCCTTCAAATCATCCTTCCTGTTTTTATAGGATGTGATTGAATGTCCTTGTAGATGATAAAACCACTCGGTTGAACCCTCCTTCAAAGATTCAACAAAGAGGTGTGTAGCCACATCTTTATGTTAAACATCAAGAAAACCACACACGCTTGTAAAAAATACAATATGGTTTTCATGGTGTTGTCCCCTATCATCTATATACTTGGGAATTTTTTTCTTGAACCATAAAAGAGATCATGTATAGGTCTAGCTAGATCTAATGGCCATATGAATGGTACCTAAGGAATTTCTTCCATATTTCAAAACCCAACAAGATTAGATATTCAAAATGCTTGAAAATGAAAGTTATGACTCTTCAAGTCCTATTTGTATCCAAAATCTCGTAGTAATTTTCTTGACAAACCTAAACGTTTTTGTGTCCCCATTGTGAAATTTGGTCAAAATTTTCAATTTCATCCTTTTCGAAGTGTCAATTTTGAGTAGTGCAAATGAGTTAGCATTGGATATGTCTATGGATCAAAACCTTTCAGAACTTTTTGTGAGAAGAGGTTGTGGACACCGAGTTTTTTTTAACCCACACCTACTTCATCTCACATACACATTATTCAATATAAAAATTATCATTATGTCACTATCCTAAGTCACCCTACCCTCAGCTAGTAAAATTAATTCTTGCATCCTCAAAAATTACTATTTACTCATCCCAAACTACCTCAAACTCTTTAAAACCACTTAAAAACCTCTAAACCACCTCAAATCTATTTTATCCTAGGATCCTAACATCCGTAACTCATCCATAACATCCTCCCAACCTTTTTACCACATTATTCACCCATAAAACCCATTTAAGAAGTGGTTTCAACCATTTCCTAAGGTTTTTCTAAAAACTGTTCATCGGAAATTCTACCTAATCGATAATGATTATAAATAGGATTTTTGCTCCTTTCTCAAGGATCTTCAGAAACCTTTTTCTCATACTTACTCTTTTTTGACTCAATAATGAATCTACATCATTTCTAGAGATCATTAAGGACCTGTATAAACCTCAAGCTCTTGCATATACATCATTTTGATATTATTTTTATCAATCATCTTACAAATAACTAGTCATCAACTTCAATCGGCTCCATCTGACATTTGGAGGCATCTTTCACCTATCATCAAGAGTTATTTCTCTTTGTTATTTCATTATTTACATTTCATAGAAACATTAAAAAAACCAAAATCATCAATTAAAAGCTTTGTTTATCATTTTTATGAAAGTTTGTAATTTTCATAGTAATCGCCAATGATTCTATCCAATCACCTGCGATTCCTCTAAATCACCTGGAGATCCCTAAAAATTTACATTTTTTTAGCTAATTTATCAATTTAGTCTCAACTTTTACCAATATTTTGGATTTAACTTGTCCTCTGCAAGTATGAATTTTATTTATATGGTAGTACCTAGACGGTCCCATCCTATCACACGTATTTATGACATTCCTTTAGCTCATCAACCCTTATTTTGGGAAAAATACAACATCCTTCATGAAATTACATTGTGTGAAATACATTTTTCCACTTACATTGAGGACATCGAAGATTAGATCGAGTTCGTCCACAAGATCCAACAAGAAACAAAAGAATTTTGGTATGACTACTTTTAGTCTATTCAAATTACATACACCCTTGCTTGGGTCACATTTGAAGCTGCATATGACTTGCCCTTTGGTATTCGAGTTCTAGATCTTATCATCCTTTATCTATCGGTATTTTTATATTAGATATCCTTATCATTATCTTTGTTAATCTACTTAATTATATCAAAGTGAGCTGACATCCTCTAAGGAAGTCCCTTTGGATTCCTAGAATCGGCCTTTGTTAAGAAGCTCATTTATCCATTTATCTAATCTATTTTGTCTAGTTGTCTTTGATCTAAAAGTTTCTTCACAGGAAAAAGAAGGACATTTATCCAACAACATAGATAATCATCATCATGGGTATCAGTAAACCCCATCGTCTTCCGAGGTCAGTTTTTTATTATTATTTAATTTTATTAAGTTAAAATTGGGAATAAAAAACTCTCTGTACATTTTGGAATGCCCAGTAGGATCTTTGTTCCCTTTCTTTCATTTCAAAATTAATTATTTTTCACCTTTAGGTTCTCTATTTTGCAATTGCTAATGATCTGGTCAAATCGCTAGCAATTTTGGTGATTCGCTAGTGATTCCTGTAAATCACCAACGATCTCTATAGATTGTTTCCAATTGATCACCAATTAGCCTCTAACTTTAATTTCTCTTTCCTGTAATCTATTTTCATCTAACCCTTGCAAGTTGCTTCTTTGGGAGATTTTTTTCTTGTTACGCTCTAGTTGTGCTAAAAATTAAAGAATAATTTTTTTTTTAAAAGGAAGCATTTTACAAGTACATATCTTTCCTTTCTTTTTCTTTCAAAGCATTACATTTTTGTCTTTTGTCCTCATCAAAATCAATATTTCTTTTGGGCTTAAAAAGAACCTCTCATTCTTCTTGATCACATAGTTTAATTAGGAGGTTAATAGATTGCATTCACTTAACCTCCCCCACACACAACCAAACCACATCAAATATAACTCACATAAAAAAATTACTACCCATGTGGACCTACTTGGATTCGATCACCAAGAGGAGAATCCGACTTGGTGTTCTAGCTAAGTATAAATAATTGCTTTCTCAGTATATTAGCTAATCACTCAACTCCCTTATTACTACAGACCATGAAGTGAGGATTTAGGCCTCAATACCAAGCCTCGTACCAACACCAATACAAATTCGAGCCTCATATACCTTCGGATATATTGAGGAATTTGGCCTTAAAAATTACCTAAAACCATCCATATACTATCATTTCCTAGGACCCCATCAACCATTTTACACATTTCATACCTTTTTTCCTTAATTAATCAAGATTAAAAAAACTTTATGCATTATTTTCCCGATGTTTGTAATTCACAATTTAGATTCATTTTTTTATCTTAGGTGATTGGTTTCTTTCATGGTTAATGCAAGACAAAAATCCCACCTCTAAAACTCCAAAAATATGACAGAAAAATTCCAACGAACTATCTAAAATATCCAAACTCACATTGAACATGCTTCACATTTAATTAAACAACATCGAGCATCTATATCACCTCGACCACATGATCAAGAACCTCCACATTCTCCCAGTAGCCAATCTAAGTCATCTGAAATACCCAATCCACCCAGTCCTCATTTCTTCAATAGCGGGGATCCCCTCTTTTATGAAATTATGGACTTTAACCTTGTTGTCCTGGGTGTTGACCTTAAACCATTTACACCTAAATCATGAACCCCTATATCTAGCACATTGTATGACTCATCTAAGTTAATTGATCTAAACCATGAGCCCATCATCTAACAAATACACCCTTATCCCATTAGTAGCTAATCAAAAATATCCAATATCATTTCATTAGCTCCCATTATTTCCTTTGACCTTAATGTGGTCTCCTCACAAGACACAACCAATCAACAACCTACATCTTCACCAGACCTTTCATTTGGGTCTCGCATCATCTCAAAATAATACCAATACATCTTCATCCATGTCAACCCTGTTAGTCTCTTCTACCATCCAAACTCCTCATGTGAGTTTAGTATCCATCCCATCAAGTGCATCTCAACCTACCCCATCCTAAAAACCTACATTAGTTGTTCAAAATATAGTTATGTCTATCCCTACATCAATACCACCAATTCTAGTTCTATTTCTACTACCCATCCTTCTTCACAACAATCATCTACCATCCCTACTTCCTCTCAATTCATACCTCGAAGTCTCAACCTCTCATTCATACCTCTATTCCCTTTTAGCACATACCTCAACAGTCTCAACCACTCATTCACTCTTCTATTCCTTTCCAACATATACCATAGTAGTCACAACCTCTTATTCACACATCGATTCCTTTCTAATACATACCTCAATTATCACAACCCCTTATAAACACGTCCATGCCTTTCCAATACCAATATATTAAACCTTCCCATCCATTAGTTTCACAACTAACTTATAACATTCAACTAGGTAATCCTTTTCATAAAAAAATCCCACAACCATATGAACAAAAAAATCAATTCTCATAAATCAACCAAGTTCACCCTCATCCAATACACAACAACCATGGCATAACCATCTTTAGGACTTAATGAACATAATATATAGCCTTGAAGCTACCTCGATGGGTCTTGTTGGCGAGAAATTTTTTTGGGGACAAATTAATTGACTTTTTGCCAACGCTCTAGAGTCTAGGTCCCTCTACTTAATTGGTGTAGCTTCCGTATGTGCATGCGTGAGTAAAAATTTAGTTTTATCCTGGTGGCCTTTCAGCTGGGATCTAATAGGGACACTCCACTAACCTTGCATAAAAAGCTTGCAGATATCTACAAGGGAGGAATTTGGTAGGAAAGTGGGAAAGGGAGTGAGAAAGTTAGAAAAGTGAAAGTAATGCTGCAAGTAGAAAATCAGAGACTTGCATACACTAGTCATAAATTTCATTGCATACACTTGAATTTAGAAGAAAAAAAAATCTACATAACAACAACAAGACCAAATACTTTTAATGAGAAAACGTACCACTAAACTCCTCGACCAAAAAAGGCTAAAATTCCTTCTTCTTTTATTGAAGCTCAAGCAGAAATTGTACATAACATAGAAATGGAAGACATTTTAGAGTAGGGAAAATGGAAGAAATTTTCTATCTCTTTTCTCTCTTCACAAGGATATCTCTCTCATGAATTCACAAAAATAGCTCCAAAATCTAAGAAGTCTAAGAAGACCCTCAAATGAGGTGCTTGCTACAATTTATAGAAGATAAGGAAACTCTTCATTTTCTTGATGAATTTTCAAATATTTTAATTTGACTTTAGACTATTCATATTCCACTTAAATATTTAAGTCCCTTTTATAAAAATAAGGTGACTTAAAGTTTACATTATGTTTCTAAAGTCACTTAAAGTTATATTAAAAAGTACAAACCTCAACACAAAAATATAACATCGAGGAGAGAGAGCATTGGGTGAGAAGAGAAGAGAGAGAAATAAGAGGAAGAAGAAGAAGTGAGAAGAAGGAAGAATTATGTAGAAGAATGAGCCACTATGGTGGATTTGATCTTGCTCCCTGAATGGTTTCCATTTACAATCCTAAGAAGGCCTATGTCCCTCCAAGATCCTTGCTGAAATGAGATGTTGTAGGTTGCACTTTGTCGACATGAGGAATGCAAACACAACTCAAGGTATTTGTCCATCCATCAAACACATTGTTGATATCTTTTCACTTCCCGAACCATGATGAATGTTTCTCTGTGATAAGTGCAATAGAGGCCCGAATCTCTGAGAGGAAGTCTAGGGTACCCTTAGTGAAGGAAAATGGATTGCCTACCTCTTTCTTGACATATTATTCAAATGGACCAATCAACTCATCGAAGTTGTGTCCTCACCCATTGCAGTACTCCAAGTTTCTAATTTTTTTATTTATACTATCCTAGTCAACTTGTATTCTTGTTCCTCTTTTTCCTCCAACTCTATGATGGCATGATTGATTGCCTCAAACCTGATTGTCAAGGCCCTCACCCATACACGTGACAAGTATTCTAAAGGATTTTCAAAAACTTGTCAATCAACTCCTAGCGATGAGTGTTGCTGATTTCATCTACTACTGGACCCAAGAGGTTCCCAATAGTCCCTTTCTTTCTCCAAGTCTTCCTTAAGTTCTTGTGTCATATTTACATTTCACACATGCAAATGAAGAGTTTGACCACTTCTTAGAGCACTGAATTCCCTTTTTCAATAATCGAGTCGATCCATTCATTATTCACTTGCCCCTGCATTGTGAACTCATGCATCCTCCTGATGGACTCTGGATTGAAGCTATTGATGGGTAAAACTTATTCTATGGAGATTTTCATGGCATTGGGATCAAATAGATTTTCCACATAGAAAGACATAATTTGTACCTGTTCCTTTAGTTCATCAATATTATTCTTATACTCTTTATTCCTTTCCACCATGTGACCGGAAGATTGCTGATACATGTGCAAATCTCCTTCATGAGTTTCTAGTCCCAGTTGGATCATGCTCATCTCATAGTTAGTCGGTGTCATCTAATTCACTAGATTGATCACTTTTGATTGAACTAGTTTAATGTATTGACTACCTATTTCCCCACTGTAGAACCGCAAGGCCATGTGGGTGAAATTCCTTTTCTTTTCTTTATCCAATGAGACAATTATTGATAGGTCAAGGGCTGCCACTTATTCAATAGTGTGAGTGTCAAGGGAAATTGTTTCCCACATCCAAGGGAACATCTCATTGGATTTAGGTTCTATGACAGGTGCATCAACTATTCCCTATTCTGGAGGAGGAGGCAAATCCTAAATGAGAGAGGTATGGGTGTCAACAAGAGGTGAGACCTCCTGTGGTGGTTTGAAGACTGGGTCTTGAACCATGTGTTCTTCATCCATTTGTGCTTTCACCACTGGATTTTCTTCCTACATTTTTACGATCAAGTCTTCCTCTTGTAGTGACACAAATGAGTCTTCTTCTACCCTAGCCTTCTTTGGTGACTTTTTGTGAGGGGAGGTTTCCATTTTTGTGTCCTTTCTTTTCAAACTTTCTCCAGAGTGTCTAGAACTAGAAGTCACCTCTACAACTTTTGAAGATGACTGATGGGAGGCTTGATTTTGACTTGGAGGAATTTCTCATGACTGGATGATCATGGTTCTCTTCTTCTGAAACCAATTTCTCATTCTCCTCACTACCTTCTCAGTCGATCCTTTATATCCCTTGGTTCATGAATGTACCAGTTGACTTGAGGAAATGGGGACATTTTGATTGCTATGTATTCAGGGTCGTACATCTCTATCCCATCATAATGTAAAATATATTTATACCAAGAGAAATTGAATTTCTTCATCTCATTGACTGTCATCCTCATATGGTCCTTTTCACACACTTCAAATTCATCAACATAATTGGCCCAATAGTCCTCGACTCATGGCTCATGCTAAACATCCGGGACATAGGAAGAGTCATGATCATCTTGTATGTCAAATTAGGCCTGAAAATTTAGGAATGCAAATTCAAATGAGTGAAAGTGGCCTCTAGATGAGATGCATAATTTGAGCTCTTACACATGAATACCCCAAGAGAGATAGGAAATGAAATGAAATTCTTCTTCCTACTTTTAAGCCTTCTATTCACTTGAATGATATGCCTGTAGAGCTCGAAGAGTACAATTTGGTCACTAAGGTACTTGGGAAACCTTAGTGGAGCTTGGTCGAAGCTAGCAATTCACAGGTAGGAGAAGGTTGAGAATTGTATGAAGTAAGAGCCATAATTTTTGATTAGAGATGCTACTTCTGGTGACATCCTGGCCTCCAAATCACCTTCCAAGCTTCAACCACATACATTGTGAATGCATCATTCACACGAGTGAAATGCCTATGGCTTTACTCCATTACCAATTGTGGAAGCTTCTCAAATGTAGGTACCTTGGAAACAATGTTCTGCATGAGGGCCAATACTTTGAAAAGTAATGAGATCATGAGGATATAGACCAAGTAAAAATTCATGTGAAACTTCTTCATCATGGGTACTTGGAGTAGTTATAGATGGAGATTGTCATTGATGATTTTCCCTAGTCAATTCTCTTCTTTCCTTCTATCACCATTAAGATGAAAAGGCCCATCCAGTCTTAGAAGTATCTTGTGCTTGCTTCACCCATAAATTTGTTGAAGAGAGTGATGGCATTTGAATATAATTCTCAAGACTCACATGTTGGAAGGTTCTTGGGCATCCTTGAGAGATTTATTCCTATCTTCAACCACGAACCAAGTTCTCCCCCTTATACTTATGCATCCATCATTTCCCAATCATGTAAGGCCCTATCCTTTGAGATGACGACCATACTAGGTGATGTCGGGATTTGTAGAGAGAGTGAGATGGTTCTAGGACTGATGACTATCATCGATGTACCATTTTTGGCTCAGATTGTCCATTTTTTTGGCTCATAGTTGTGAGAGCAAGCCAAGACCAATTCAAGGCTTTACACAGACATAAGGTGTCCTGTAGATGTGAACAATCCACTTGTGAATACTTGATCCTCAATTTTCCCTCACTCCTTGGTTGTCATGTGAGATCTTAGGTCATTTAGGTCCATGTATGAGACATCACTACTTATATATCATACTCACAAGTGAAGGGTTGTGCCAGATTCTATCCCGTCCACTTATGCTTCATGATTTCCTTAGAAAAAGTAACTTACTATTTTTAGTAAGTATGAAAAAACAACTCCCTCAAACCTCAACTGGACATTTTGAATCTGATTTCCTCTTCTCCCTACGTTCCTCTCACCTTCAGGATCAAATTTCTATTTTGGCAGGTGCTTGTGGGACCACTTACTATTTTTAGTAAGTGTCAAATTTAGACCAAGATGTCCATTTTGATGAGATTTCAACTGTAGTGTACCCTCTGTGTTCAGCGTCTCCTTCACAAGTTCTTTTATTGATGAATTTCCCAAAATAGTAGTCCTCTATGTAGAAGACCTATTATTTTTAAAAATTGGTCTTCTAGAGGTTGGATTGACATGGAATGAAATTTTATGATATGGGTGTTTGCATAATATCAACCCATTTTAAATTTTGTGCTTACCCAATCAATAGTTTAGGAGATTTTAAACTTTTAAATTTTTGACCTAGCAATGCTTTTAGACACGCATCCATTGATGGACATCAAAAATTATAGGTCTATTTTTATCCTTCGTTCACATTGAAATTTACGTTTTTGATATGGGTTTTCTCTTCTTATCTCACTGGTGAAATTTCTCCTCAATCCGGTTGCGGTTTGATGGGGAATTGAGCTTTTCTCTTCATAGAACATGTAGACACTGTAGTTTTATCAAAGCACTAATATCTCTAGTATTGCACTAACTATTCTCTTCCTCTCCAATTGATGACACATCATCGCTAGATCTATCTAACTCCCCTTTTACGACACTCTTATGGTATTATTCCTATTCCTCTTATAAGTCAATTAAATAGGCTATTATAGCCTCTTCTTGGCTAGAATCCTCTTCTTTCCAACCTCTATTAGCTTCCTAGACTATTAATCCCTTTCATTGGATTACTTAGGCCTTTCATAACCCTAATTTCTCTCTAACAAGATTAATTAGTCTAACCTAGGTTAATTAAAACATGATCAACTTCTTCTAAACTATAAATAACATGCACCAAAAGCCTTCCATTTCCCAAATGGAAAACGATAAATAGCCCAACCCCCATCTCATTTTCAAGAACACTTCTTCCCTCTAACATAAACTATAGTATTATTCTTTAGGATTAGGAGTTTTATTTATTCTTATTGAGCTATCTTGCTTTGTCTTTTGCATTTCACCACATAAACATGGAGTAAATGGGAAGAACCATTGGCCTTGAAGCCATTAATGGTGAGATCCCATTCTCTTAAAGCATAAATTGATTGCTTAGATCCTTATTAGGCTCATTTGATTAAGCTTTCAAGAATAGAGGTTAATTACATTTGCTAAGTTTGCTTGTTTGCTTTAAACTAATGCATGAAAAGTAGGAATCCTTGTTTATTTCTTAATTGATGGTCCATTGATCAATTTTGCACAAATATTTGGGGTTATTGAGTGTTCTTACCCCATTTCATAGCTTTTGCAACCTTTCTTTGAACACATTTGGCACGCCTGGTGGGACACTTATGTCCATCCTCCATTAATGGAGGTCTTTTAAGTTTTTCAAAGTTCACTTACAGGTTTTTTAGAGAAAACAACTTGTTATTTTCTTATTTCCATTTCTAAAGCTAGTTAAACCACCTTTTTTGCATATATTTTATGGGTTTGAACTAGAAATAAGCTTCTTTGACTAACAACTAACCTATTTGTTTTTGAAATTTTCAAAATCCGTGAATTTTGTAGGTTTTTTAGGGGGTACGCGTAGGTGTCTTGACTGGGTGCGTCTCTGTCGAAACCCTAGCGTTGGCATTGAGTTGGTCACACACCTGTCTGAGCATATTACATAGTTGATAGTTCATTTTAGAATGGGTTGTGTCTCCGTTGAGAGGTGGGCATCTCTGTTGGTTGGTAAGCATACCTGTCACGCCTGGACGCGCGTTGGCGTATACGGTCTTACTGTGTAAACTCTGTCATTTTTGACCTATCTCGTGTCTCCTTTGAAATGTCAACATCTCTGTTGACTTTTGAGCATCTCCATGTCTCTAGATGCATTGGTGTCTGCTGCCATATTGTGTTTTTCGACATTTTTGCTTATAGGCGTACTCGTTGGACGATAGCACATGCATTGAAACCCTAACATACCTATATGATAGGCCCGCGTAGGTGTTATATCTCTTTGTCAATTTTTCCTACCGGACATCTATGTCGGTTAGGGCACATATCTATCGATTGGGGTGCGCACTGGTGTCATTTTGGGTACACATGCGTCTGTGTTAAAATTTGAAAATCTTTCTCCAAGCTGTAAACTCAATTTGCTAAGTGTTTTAAAGGTTTTTTAATACTAACCAAGTAGATGCAAGGTTTTATTTTGTCATTTCAACTTGCATAGCTTAAGTTTTTTCATTTCTTGACTTGCACAAAGTTTGTAAAGTGTGTATGCTCTCTCCTCGTGCCTTCTAGGTGATCTTGGAGATCAAACACACTTGTACAAATTTATGTCATATTTTAAAAACACTTGTTCTATGATTCTAAAAAGTAAAATAATTTCCATATGATTTGTCTTAGTAGAATTTTCACATTGCGTATGCTCTTCCTTCGTGCCATTTGGTGATCTTAGGAATCAAAAGCAAGGTGTCGATTCTCTTTCTTGATATCAATTTGCAAAATGGAAAATTACTAAACTCGTTGTCTACAGGACCTAACACTTGCTAAAGAAAGGCGTAGAAACAAAACACAAAACTTCTAATACACGTGTTTACATGTAGATTGCCAAATGGTGTGCTACTTGAAACCACATTTAAGTTAAAAAGATAAAAAACACACCACTTTCATCACACTGTATTGTAGGTTTCAGAAAATGGTACGTCCCTATCCACTCAATTGGAACATAACCCCTTTGGCATAACACCTTAAGCTATAATAATGGGTGTGGTTCCAGGAACCCTAAAGTAATCCACCGCTAAGTAACCTCGTGGATGAAATAGGAAGTGCTCGGCTTACCCACTTGACTAGTACTCCTTATGAGTTAGAGTTAAAGATTGTCCATATCGTGACCCCAATGACGGTACAACTAAACACACTAGTTGCTCATTGTATCAAAAGGGTGTAAAGTAAATCTGAGATACTCCCAAGTTAGTCAGTGTGACTATTTTGGTAAATCAAGCTCACTCCTAGACAATCTTTTGACACCTAGTTGAGAGAACTTATTAAGGAGGCCATTCTATCTTGGAGCCCACTTTTCTAGTCCATTGTTGCATCAAGCCATCACGAAGTGATGACTCACTTGGGTCTTGAACCTTGTTTCTCAAACAAGGTAAAGAACCCATGTAAGTTTGACCTAAGTGTCTTTCATCACGGAATTAAACTACGTCCCACTTAGCTCAGTTTTTATTCTCATCTTCAGACGAGGTGAAACTCTGCCCAAGTGGCGCTTAGTTTATTTTCATCTTTTTGATCTATACCCATGCATTCTCACTTTCCACTTTTGGGGTGAGAAGGAGGCATACCTTGCGCATTTTATCAGAGATAGTACTCACCACTTTTTTGTCCGTTTACACCCATCCATGTTTGCGGCTAGGTTGTTAAATGTCTAAAGTGTGTAGGTACATTTTTCGTATCTTTGATAAAGTCCTTCGATCTTGATTTCAAGATCATATTCACTATTGTGAGTTTAGTTCATCATTTGTCTCTTCTTGAGTTGATAGTTTTTCTCACATTCTAGTCACACAATCTTGGTACTTACATCATATTTTCATTGAAAATGTGATATAAGTCCCTTTTATTGCATGGTTACGCTACTCGCACAATTAAAAACTCCTTTTCATACTTATTACTTGGTTTTAGTTTTGACGTCATCTGAGTATTTTAAAAAGTGTCGATATCACCTTATATATATCACAATGATGTTGTCTTGATACTAACACCTTGCTTGCTCGGTTAATGTATCAGGATGATGTTGTTATGCTATATCTAGTCGCGACTTTCATTTTTTATAAGACTTAGCTTTCATCGACATTCAAACTACTTTTAAGTATACCTCTTTATGAGACTACGTCAATACCACTTTGATATTTAGGTCTTGTTATAATTATAACTTGACTTACACATTAATACGATATTGTCACTATTTGTTTTAGGGTATATGCTTGGTAGAAAAAAAATTGAGTGATCATTACATTTAGGTGTACGTATGAGTGTTCTTTGATAAAAACAACTTCATAGCATTGCATCTAGGATACATGGTGACATATTTCAAACATCACCTTGAATGACTTAAGAAATCACACACTTGGGAGCCATGCTAGCTTCATACAAATGTCATCTAGTAATGCCTAAAATTGCCAAGATGGCAACCAAATCAAATGAGCATGACTTAGGAGAAAACCCTTTCGAAACCTTCCCATTTAGCAGCAACAACTTAGTGCCCCTCTTTTCTCAAGTTAAAGATATAGAGCCATTAATTGATCATAGTGGAGAAGAGTTAGACTCTTTCGGAGAACAACAGAGATTAGACCTAGGAAGTTTTGATGAACTCCTATATTATAATAAAGATCAAGTACTCATGAAGAGTCTTAGAACTAGGAGATAAAATTCCACACGAACGTGAAATAGAAACCAAAGTCGTTAATCACAAAGTAGGAGAGTGGGTATCGCTCCTAGACATAGATAACCCCTTTGAGATAGGGTACACTTATACTTCTAGGAAACATCATGGCACTGTTATAGGGGACCCATCACAAAGACCTCGCTATAAAGCTTCATGTAAAGTGAAGATTGAGCGTAAAGCTTCACCTCCTCCCAAATTTGATGAAGAAGAGGACCCTCTAGTTGAAGAGGAAATCCTTCAAAAATAGATCTTGAAATTGAGCTAGAAACTAGCAAACTTAGGCTCTTCAAAAAGAAACATATACAAAGACGGAAAAAACTAAACCTAGCAAGTTTTAATTTGATCCATACACTGACACTACCTTTAAGGTGACTCAAGTACAAAGACCAATGTTGCCTACTAAAGAACAACTCATTTAGAAAGAGTTATAATCAATGAACGATATGCTTACTACGTTATAAGAGGGAAACATAGGCCATAATAGGAAATATTCGTATGAAGAACTATACCCTTACCCCTTTGATAAGGACATGTTACGAGAACCCTTCCAAAAAAACTTTACCATTCCCAAGTTTGATAATTATAAGTGCAAAAGTGATCCTTGTGATCATATAAAAGACTTTTACATGGCTTTGCCAAGAGGTCGCATATAGTGATAACTTCTTGATACAACTTTTTCCTCGTAGTCTAGAGCACTGGGATTGGAATGGTTCTATAGTATTCCCAAGGGCTCCATTACAACGTGGCCCACATTAGCAGAAAAATTCATATGAAATTATTCCTATAAGATGAAAATGATATTACAATGAACGATCTATGCAATATGAAACAAAAACCCAATGAGACCTTTGCCAGATTTTTACAATGATGGCAAGGGTTAGAAAGTCGTTTCCCTTGTGCATTACTAGAAAAGAAGCTAGTGAGCATATTTGTTCCTAACTTAAACCCATAAATAGCCATCCATTTATAGATGCACTATGGCTAAAACTTCGAAGAGGTCATAGAGAAAGGTGGTGAAATCAAGAAAGACCTCATTGTGAAGGGAATGCTTAAGTCTGTCGTTAAAGACAAACATGAAGCCAAATCCATAAACAAACCAAAATTCTTCAATAAGAACAAACATGTTGTTGGTGATGGCATTACTGAGACTCCAAGAGTCCAAGCCATGTAGACAGGCCCACTTTTAAAGCTTTCACAGGGACCTCATCCCAAGGTGCCCACTAAACACATGTTCATGCCATTAACGGAATCCCTATCGGCCATACTAAAGCAGTTAGATAATGTAAAAATGGTGGAATATCCAACTGTGATAGTACCATACCTAGAGGATGCTCCAAAACCTGGTTGGTTCAAAGACCATGAGTACTGTGACTTCCACCATGTTAAAGGACACAAGACAGATAGGTGTTTAAGACTACATCACTACATACAAGACCTCATTGAAGAGGGTAAGATAGCCATAGATTCTCCCCCTGACTCAGGACAAGGTCCAAATGAGAAAATGGGTATCTATAAAGAGCCTTTTCCTAATCATGCAGATAAAAAGAAAAGGAATCTAGATCATGGGAAAACCTCCAACGACTATAGAATTGCCACTTATGTTTACCCTACTAATGATAGTCCCTTTTATTCTCTCATAGGATGTATTTTCTTATCTGATGAACAGTCAACACTATCCGGATCTTAGAAAAGAGTTACGCAGTAGGGATGAGATGTGCTCATTTAATAATACCAAATCCCATGCCTATCCCTCAGGAAGGTCAATATAATTTGATAGATCAGTTAGAGAAAACACCTACTAGGATATCCATTCTCGATCTCCTCAAAATCTCTACTGCCCATAAGAACATACTGTATAAAACGTTGTAAAGTTCGGGAGTCTCTACGGATGTAGATCCCACACACCTCCAAGCCATGATTGCACACCTCGACTCCAATGATCATATTACTTTTGATCACACCACAATCCCGCATAACAACCCAGAACACAACTTACCCTTATATCTATAAGTGGTGGTTACCCATCGTAAAATCAAGAGGGTACTTGTGGATGGTGGATCTGGTATAAATATTTACACTTTAAAGCTGGTTAAGTAGCTAGGTCATTTAAAAATAGATCTAGGAGCTAAGACTATTATGATCACAACATATGAAAATGAAGAATGAGAGTCAATGGGTACTATAGTAGTTCCCATGTAAGTAGGCTCTACTTGTCATGACACGACATTTCATGTCCTTGACTTATACCTTCCATATAACATGCTCTTGGGGTGCCCATGGATTCATGCCATGCGAGCCGTTCATCAAATTTCCATCGGTGTATCAAGATATGTCATAAGGGACAAGTGGTTACCATTATGGTTGATCTCGGAACCATTCACACATTGTAGGGCATTGCACATTTTTTCTCATGTGGCTTATGAGTGTCCTTCGGTGGATGTCATTATGCCTCTATAAACCAAAGCTATTAAGAAATGGGTAGATTCGAGTCACTCATGCCTTATAATCAATATTTTCCTTTGTTAGTCAACTTTGTTATCTTCATGGGAGGCAATGTCGAAAAAAATATGACCCAAGTGAGCCATTCACTCTTGAACAAGCTTTGTTAATATCTAATTTATCAGTATCTCCTAGAACATGGGGTAAGCCTTATTTTTAGTTCAAGAGCACTCGGGAGCAGTTTCCTAAACCATTGGAAATGTTTGTCCATAGTGGTATCCTATATGAGGAGAAGATATTAGAAGATCATACTAGTAGAGTGCTAGAGGGTACCATGGCTTCATACCATCAAGCACCCCAATACATTAAAGGTCACTTTGCATGATGTTTATCATGGGTTACAATGGGTTTGGATGTGGAATAAATGCACAAGGCCAGCTAGAGCCTATTCCCATCCCTTGTTTTAAGTCGAGATAAGCATGGCCTAGGGATAAGGAATCATAATGCTATGCCCTATGAGATTGATGCTACCTCTTCTGAATGTGAGGATGTTTCATCTCATTTTGATAGGGACACATATTCCCAATGTAGCCTCTACGAGGATCTTGCTTCCACTAACATATTCCCGTTCGAGGTCCTTACCTTATCTAAATCTAACCCCCTAGCCAATCATCAAATAACCCTTGTGTATCCTAAACTTATAGATTGGGATCAAAAACTTCACATGCCACTAGAATTTTTTTAAAATGATGAGGCATTTGTAGAGTTCATGGGACTTAGGGATTCTATTCTAGCTGGAGACCACAAGAAAGGATTTGCAATTCAACTAGACACCTATGCATACTTCGAGAAGAGGTAGAGATGTGTGGATGTTTGAATAAGAAGGTGGTAAACAAGAGTAAAAACACTTCAGAGAAACCTTGTAGAAAAGATAAACGGAAGTCTCACAGTGACAAACTCTTTGAAACACTCATAGATAAATAAAACAAAGAGTTTGTGGATGAAGTGGTTTATCCATTTAAAGATGATGATGAACTACCACAAGAATTTGATCTTACTCTTCCCCTGATCCTACATGGATGGAAGATACATCCAAGATGCTTGTTGAGGAAACAATTAATGTCAACATTGGCTCGAGAGCAACCTAGAATAATAAAGTTGGGAGCTTCACTCTCAACTCAAGAACAAAAGGTATTTATAGAGCTCTTAAGAGAATACATGGATATATTTGCATGGACATATGTAGATATGCCTGGTTTGGACCCAGAGTTAGTTGTGCACAACCTCATTTTGCACCCAAATGCCAAACCCATCAAGTAAAAGTTGAGAAAGATGCACCCTAAGGTGGCTTTCCTTGTCAAATAAGAATTGGAAAAATTGTTAGTTGCTGATTTTATTAAACCCATTGACTATTCATAGTGGATCTCTAACATATTCCCTGCACATAGAAGAAGCCTGTCGGCATAAGAATTTGTATTGATTTCCACGACATAAATAAGGCATTCCCTAAGGATGAATTCCCTTTGCATAACATTAACATGATAGTTGATTCCACCGCTGGTTATGAAAAGTTGTATTTAATGGATGGGCTTTTAGGTTATAATCAGATATGGATTGTAGAAGAAGATCAACATAAAATAACATTCATTACCCCATGGGAACATTTTGCTATAAGGTCATGCCTTTTGGACTCAAGAGTTATGGGGCTACTTATTAGCGGGCCATGACTGTTATCTTTCATGATATGATGAATGACATCATGGAAGATTATGTTGATGACATCCTAGCTAAATCCAAGAGTAGAAGAGAGCACCCTAAAGTGCTGAGACATATTTTTCAGTGTCTCTGAGATTATAAGGTTTGGTTGAACCCTAAGAAATGTGTCTTTGGTGTTTTATCAGGAAATATCCTAGGGTTCATTGTTTCATAAAGAGGGATTGAAGTGGACCCTGTAAAGGTTATGGCTATCATAGAAATGCCACCACCTACCACTCTCAAACAACTAAGAAGTCTACAAGGGAAAATTCAGGCAATCTGTCACTTTATTTCACAACTTGTGGATAAGTGCCACCCCTTTACCCATTTACTAAAGAAGGATGTTGCATTCAACTGGGGACCAGATTGCCAAAAGTCCTTTGCACTACTAAAACAATACTTGGTCAACCCACATGTACTCATGCCACCTACCCTAGGTGAACCTCTCCTCTTGTACATTTACACTACCCAATTTGCTATTGGTGCATTGCTTGCCCAATATGACTTAGACCATAAAGAGAGGGCATCTTACTATCTCAGTCACACCTTTATCACTTACGAGTTGGATTACCCGTAGATTGAAAAGGATTGTTTGGCAGTTGTCTTTACCTTCCAAAAGATTTGCCATTATCTCCTAAACAAGAAAACCAAACTCATATCCAAATTTGACCCTCTCAAGTACCTTTTATCCAAACCTACCCTCACAGCCGAATGGATAATTGGATCATTCTCCGAGTGAATTTGATATTGAGTTCATGAATCAGAAATCATTGAAAGGACATGTATTGTTTGATCAATTGGAATAAGCTCCTCTACTAGGAATGGAACCTTTGTGCCTAGATATGCTAGATGCATCTATGATGTACATTAAAGAGTCTATAGAATGGCAGGCCCATTTTGTTGGATCTTTCACCTTCCATGTAGATCCAGAGTAGGAGTTGTGCTCATCACTCCCATAGGGAAGTCATACCAAGATCATTCTAGTTAGGATTTCCATGCACTAATAATATTACAGTATGAGGCACTCATTGTTGGCCTCAAGCTAGCTATTACTTGGAATATTAGACATCTACGAGTCATTGGAGACTCCCAAATTATCATTAAAAAGGTAATGATGAGTATAAAGTTAAAGATGAGAAGATCATTCCATATAAGAAGATGGTCAAAACCATGAAGGATTACTTTACACAGATCATATTCAAACAAAACCAAGGACACATAATAGATCCGTAGATGCTATGCTACTTTGTTGGTTGCTTAGATGTGGACCCGTGTCTTAGATCTCTAAAAAGGGATTGAGGTGTCTGAGACCACAATGGAACCATCCCCAAGTTGTGGGACCTTGCGAGCTTAGGACGGATCTCTAAAGAAGGCCGGTTCCTCTATCTATCTCTACTAAAATCTTTGCTACTACTAGTGCTTGAAAGGGGAAACTAAGCTAAGAATGCCAAGGGACCAGGGAGAGGAGGATAACATGAAGTAAACTACACTAAAAGGTGATAGCACTAGAAAAGAGGGATGAAAACTATCTGTTCTGAGTAAGAATGATAAGGAATGTATGAGAGGAGGCTAGGCATGAGTAGCACAACAAAACATGCATTCACCGAATCATCCTTATGGAACATAACCAAATATGGAACTGCAGGGGACCTAAAGTAGCACAAAAATACACAATGCAAGAAAAAGGCAAGAAGAAGGAACAAAAAAATGCTAGGATAGAGAATAGTCACAAAATGATGCTTTTATTACTTTCGAAAATGCACAGAATTGTTACAATGATAAGGAGAGCTGATATCCACATGAAATAACCAAACATGGAGGTTTGAAACTCAAAACATAGAACATATGGAGTCCTTAGCAACATGCGTAAGGATCCAGAGTATCCAACATAACAAATGAGCCTTGCTCTTACATTTATAGATGAATTCATGGAGGAAGAAGGGAAAAGGAGGAAAACTTGAATTTGAAACACAACCACCAACAAGAAGCATTCAATGTCTATAAATCCACTTAGAAATATATGAAATACACTTCCCCATGCCTGTTTGATGTGTTGAAGACAAAAGAGGGTGGATCATACCAAATTGGGGTGGTTAAAGCAATTAGACCTACTCATCAATGTTCAGAGAGACATTTTCTTGTTTCTCACCTACCAGATCCACCATAATTTGAATTTCAAATATTTGGCACTAAATTTGATGTCAGTAGCTCTCTGATAAGTCCAAGTGCACAATGATCTCGAGCTCGTAGTTGATGATATGGCTGCTAGAAGATGTCAGAGTTGTCGGCATATGTAAAATATGTGGCATGTGCTGATTAGGTGTAATGGTGGCCAAATGTATAATTATTTTTCATTTCTGCCATATGTAAATCATTCATTTTTTGCAAAGATTCAACACTGTATCAGTTACACATGACACACTTTAAGAATGTCAAAAGATGATCTGGCATAGAAGGGTGTAGGGAGAAAATAGAGAGGAAAGCACGAGAGGAGCGCACATGATGCACATGAGGAGATGAATTAAATTAGTGAGTAGAGAATGTATGGTTAAGGTGCAAATATTACAAAGTAATGGGTATGACACATGAAGGGTTAAAGACTTAGGCATGTGGGGTGGAAAGAAACTGACCCAAAAGAAGGTGGACGCATAGAAGGTGGGTGTAAGACAAAAGTGGGAGGAAGGAAAGGGGCACATAGGTAAACTGTGACCAAGGGAATGTGCCAAATGATTTTTAGCGCATGTAATTTCTTCAATAGATAACTTAGGGCCAGAATGTGTATGCAAGTTATCCTAAATTGCTAGGGGAGCTATTTGGATAATAGTTTTGGTGACTTTCGGGGCCATCTGCCTGCTAGATGCAAGAGACCAGTATCCTAAAGCATCCATTGGGCATGGAGTCTACTTTTTCAATCATGAAAATGCCCATGTTATCACTTTGAGTATCATTTTTGTAATCATGAATCTCACAATTGCTGAGAGAAGCTCTACACATTGGAAGTAACAAAAGAGCGCATGTAGGAAGCATGTGAGAGGAAAGAACTATGTACAGACAAAAAATGTGTGTGGAGCACACTTGGAGGAATTGAAACCACTTAATATATATAATATGATGTAACAAACCTAATGAAAGGGTTTGAGATAGATCCCGTTTAGTGGGATTTGCAGCGCACTTCCATTCAGATGGGTTAACTTAAAAGAGTTAACTTCTTTGTAGGACTTGATGATTTATGGGCCACTCCAAAGTGCATCAAAATTTGAATGCACCTTGGTTTAGCTCTATCAAGATCCCATTTTAGAACCGTGTCTCAAACTTTGAAAGCTTTGATGCCTAGCCTTTTGTATCAAACCATTTCTTTGTTGCTTGCTGATGTTGTTCTAGCTTAATCATGGAAGATTTTCTGAGCTCTTTAAGATGAACTAGCTCTACCATCTTGATTTATCTTTGATCCATGCCCTAAAATTCCAGTGTTGGGCAAGCACTAATGAATTTATCTCTAGTGTCAAATGAAGGGTAGCCTCCTTACCATAGAAAAACTTGTAAGGTGAAGTTCCTCTTACCTTTTTGACTATGAATCTATCTACCTAGAGCACGCGTGGAACCTTCGTATGTCACTATCTTTGGCTGATGTTCATTATGTGCTTCATGATTCTGATCAGGTTCTTGTTTGTTGACTCTGCTAGACCATTTCATTGAGGGTAATAGTTGGAAGAGGTTTTCAGGTAAATGCCTAGACTTAGATCCCAATCAGTGATTTTAGCACTAAGGAAGGCCTTCACATTATCAGAGATAATGGTTTGAGGAATGCCAAACCTTGTGACTAAACCCTCGATAAAGTCAAGAATGACTGCCTCATTGATTCCTTAAGTGCGACAACTTCTGTCCATCTGGTGAAGTAATCTATAGCTGTCAGCACCTATTTGTGTCTAGTGCTTGAAAGTGGATTGATCATGCCTATGAAGTTGAGACCCCATTGCGTAAAAGGTTGATCCACTTGGATTGGTCGGAGGGGAAGTGCTGCCAATATTTTCTTTCTTGAAAAGAAAGCACACTCCTTGCATTTTGTGACCCACCTATGTGCATCTGCAAATAGGGTAGGATGAAAGATACCCGTCATTATGATCTTCATTACTATATATTTGGAAGAGAAGTGTCCACTAGAGAATCCATCATGAAATTCTACTAACACTTTTTCATTACATGCGCCATTAATACATCTTAATAGCACGCCATCTATATTTCTTTGAAGAGAAGTCCATCAATCAAAACATAAGGAATAGATTGCAACCTGAGATGCCTTCTCTTTGCTTTATTCAAACCGGGAGGGTATGCACCCTCAGAAAGGAATGTGATCATGTCCTTCATCTAGTCATGCACATCAAGGTCTATATTATGTTCATGTTCTATGCGTGGGAGGTCTTCATCCAAAAATAATGAAGCCTCAGGTTCACTCTGCGCATCCTCAACAATCTACTTATAGAGTGCACTACCTCTTACCAGCTTTGTGGCCTTAATATTCACATCATATTCCATGATTTTTGTCACCCATCGTGCTCTCTTCTCACTAATTTCTGCTCCCATGATGAAGTCTCTAACAAATGAGTGAGAGACTAACACCTTGATATGATTTGTGGTGAGCATAATTTTGAATTTCTTAAGTGCGTGCATGATGGTGAAGACTGATTCTCCATGTGACTATATTTCAATTCATAATCCTTCACATCTAGTTGAAGAAGGCCACTGGCTGTTCTAGTCCTTGTTCATTTTCCTGTGTCAGGACAACAATAATGCTTGTGTCGGCACCATAAACATAAATGATGAAATCCTTTGAGTAATCTAGATTGAGGAGTGTTGGTGCACAAAAAATCTCCTTTTTGATCTTGTTGAAGCTTTCTCTTCCTTTTGCTATCCATTTGAAGGTGATGTCCTTCTTGAGCATAAGGGTGATGGGCCAAACCAGTCCTCGCAAAGTTACGGATAAAGTGCACCTAACAAAGTTGATCTTGCCAAGGAAAGACCGTAAGGCCTTTTTCTGTGTTGGTAGGGAAAGGGCTAGGATGGCTGAAACACGCTTAGGGTCAATTATGATGCCATCCTTTGAAACCACATGGCCCAAGAGCCTTCCCTGAGCCACCACAAAATTACACTTCTTGGGGTTAAGAGATACCAAAATTCTCTGCATCTCTCAAAGACTTTTTCCAAGTGTGCTTATGTGATCCACACTCTGCTTTGAGAAAATAATTATATCATCTAGGTAAACCAAGATGAACTCATTGATGTAACCTTTAAAGGCAATATCCATGGCATGCTTTGAAATGTTACACCCGCATTTGATAGACCAAAGGGCATTTTCTGGTATGCATATGTTCCCCACTTGGTTGTAAATGCTGTTTTGAATTGATCCTCTTCCTTGACCAGGATTTGGTTGAAACTCGAATACCCATCTAGCATGGAGAACCTTTGCACACCAGCCACATTCTATAGAATCTACTCCATTAAAGGAAAATGATAATGATCCTTTAGAGATGCCTTATTCAAATATCTGAAATCAACACAAAGTCTGATTTCACCATTCTTCTTGCATACTGGAACTATATTTGCAACCCAAGTAGAGTATTTGATGGGAAAGATAATCTTTTCCTCAATGAGTTTGGATAATTCCTTTCTCATGAGGGGCTCTATCTTTCGATTAACTGGCCATTGTTTCTGTCTAATGGGATTTATGCTAGGATCAAGGTCAATGGAGTGTTGACCAAAACTTGGATGGAAACCTTTGAGGTATTCATACTCCCATGAGAAAATATCACTGGATTTTTGGTAGAGAGAGATGAAGGCATGTTTTTCTTCAAGTGCACAAGTCTTGCTGAGCAACATCTCCTTTCCATGCACAATGGTTATGGAGGAGCAATCCTCTTGCATGGCACACATGTATCTATCCTCACCCTTGAACTCATCATCAGGGATGAACATTTTATCTAAGGTTACCAGCCCTTTAGGAAACTTATTTGTCTTGAGCTGTATTACTTGGTCCCCATAGTTTTCATGCAAGTCAACTTGCATACTTGATAAAACTTCAGCTTCATTCTGGATAAACTAGATGATCTACACATCACTTTATCAAACACTTACTATCTGGTGTTATTGTCTAGAATGGATGTTCTGACTACCATCTTAATGTGTTGAGTATTTCCTTTGACAAAGTCCTCAACAGGAGAAAATTATGAACCGAGTGCGGCCATTTGGTCATCTTCTTTGTTCATTTTGCGTGGGACTACCTACAAATTAAGGGCATCAAAGTTCTCAAGTAGGTCCTAAACTCTATGTTTATAAGCTATAAGAAGCTTATTATTTGTCTGACATTTTTTGGTGACCTGGTGGATGACCAATTCTATGTCTCCAAAGATCTGCAATAGCGCTTTAATTTTCTTCTTTTCAGCAATAAGCAAGCCATGTACTAACACTTCATATTCTACATTGTTAGAACATGGAAAATGTAGCCTATGCATGAATAATAATTTCTCATCCCTAGGGAAATGAGAACTAACCCTACTCTATGTCATTTCGCTTCGGATCCATCAAATTATAACTTCCATAGACCAGGTTTGAACATTATCTCCAAGGAGCGCATGCGGCGTAACATATTCTTCTAGAATGGAATAAGTACCAAGCCCAGTTTCATAGGCTTCCAATTATTTAGCATAGGAATCAAATTTGTGATGTCTTTTTACCCATTCATCAAGTACTAGGTCTAGAAAAGAGGGTAGAAGAGATTGCTCTTCGAGAATTGAAACTTGTTCTTCTTAGACAAGGCGATTGGCTTGGAGAGGAGATGGGACATATGTCTCTACATGATAAGAAAATATAGGCTTATTTTGTATGGTAAACTAGGTACCATATCTTGTCTTGAGTAACATATGAGACCAATCAAAAGACAAGTAACCACCCACTTTAGCAGTAAACTCTCTTGATAGACATAGGGCAAACAAAGGAGGTAGGTCAATAATTGATACATCTTGAGTAATTGTCAGGCTTGGACATGCATGAAGGGTTGAATCAAGATCCTTGATGAATCCTAAGGTGGTTACAATCGATCCATCAAGTTATAGGAATCCTTTTGAGAAAGGGCTATATTTCAAACCTAAGACATCAACTATCTTCTTAGGCATAATAACATAAGTACTAGTGCCTGAGTCAATCAAGTAGTTATGCACTAGGTGTTTGTTTATAATCAAGGACATATAGAAGGGTGGGGTTTTAGAAAATTTTCTTACTTGTTTCTCCTCCTCTTGGAATATTTTGATAGAAGCATGTGGATTCGCATAATCGGGTCGTGTGCAGGAAGCTATGCAAGCTTCATACAATAGATCCTCGAGACGGAATGGTCAGGGCATCCCACATTGTGATGTTTATGTTTGTTTTCTTCATCTGGTCAACAATGTTGAATGGAAGCCCCCACCTTGTGAATTTGGGGAACAATATATCTTCTTAACTGTTCGGTGTGGAATTCTAAATTTTAGTTGGAGCAGAGGATTGGTCCACCAAAGGATGGGTATTTGTTTCTTGAAGGAGATTTACGTGGGACCTCCTACATAGGGATTTAAACACTTTTTCTACAAGAGCTCTTGTCTGATTATTTTTTCTTCTGAAGATTTGTTTGTGTTTAGGGACCGTGACATGTGTGCTCGACTCTAATATTCTTTTCTTATATCTTGTGTTATCAAAGAATTGGGCGCGCATAGATCTATTTGTATCTTTTGTAGCTTGGTTGATTACACAGAAGTCCTCTACGCCAAAGAATATAAAATTGGTTCGGAGGAACTTCTAGTTCTTCTAGATTATCTGCTTCATGGGAACTTGTTGAGGGCTCATAGGATGAAGCATTTTAGATCATGAAGGCTTGGGCATGTGCAACATTAGCATAATGGTATTGACTATGAGGATTTTGCAAGGAAAGCACCATTCTGATTCTTGTGCCAAGTTGTTCTGAACTAGAATGAGTGCTCTGCTAGCTTGGGTGCTTTGGGAGAGTAGGCACAAGAGGGATAACTTACAAAGGAAGATGTGTATTAGGTTGCCACCGGTCATTATGTTGGTTGGGCACATATATCCCGATTTCCATATTGATTTCACCAAGGCTAATTCCCTTGAGCATGAGCCTTGATTGGAAACACCTCTATACGCTTGTGCTTTCTACTTTTCCAGTGATATGACCTTGTTTGATAAATTTCTGATCAAGGCCTTCAATTCTTCATCTTCATTTTTCTGTGATGGAGAATAGGATGTTGAGGCAACTGGTTGCGTATTTTTCTTAGGGTAGGAAAAGGGGCCACAGAAGGCTAGGGCACTTGTGCAATCTATGGGAATAAGGTCATGGGTGGTCTAGGAGCCAATTTTCCCACCTGAATGAGACTATTTTCTTCCCTTACTTGTAATGTTGTAAGCAATTGGTAGAGTGCTTGTAACCATTAATTGGATCATAACTAAAATATCACTTTGTTGAGTGCCTTCAGATAATAAAGGAAAGCATGTTGGGCTATAGGTCTTACCATAAGAGGAATTCTGTCCCAAGTCTTATGAAATATGATGTTGAAATTAGTAATCTATTCATTGGGTACCCTCCTTGTTTTTGTTAGGTGCTCCACAAAACATAGGTGATCTGACTTGTCTTCAAAATAACTACATAGAGCTATTCCCAACTCATCCCAATTGGTGATAGATCTAAGTCTCAAGCCTCAATACCATTGAAGTGCTTTACCTTTGAAAGAGGCCGCAAGTAACCTAACTATGCTACATCATTATGTGTGATCAGATAGAATGAACACACATTTGCTACATCTTGGATATGCTCCTGAGGGGTGACTTGATTCTCACCAGTAAAGTAAGGAATACTTTTGAGTGCACCATTGGGCATATCATGCTTTGTATGGCTAGGAGTAAGGGACTCAAAATATTCTTAATGGAGTTGGTGGTGATGTGCCATTACAGGCACATAGGTTGTCTATTTTTAGGAGGAGTTGAATGGGTGCGGCGTGTTAGAGATAGAGATGCATGCGTGGGCTTCCTAACAAAATTTTCTTAGGGATAGCTGGAGGTATTCAAAAGAATCTTTAGTTGCTGCACTTCTTCTTGTGTGCACTCTTCTCATGAAAGGCACTCAAGACTGCTGAAATAGAGATTTTAAAATATTAGGAGTCACCAGATGTGTTTGAAATGAGCCTCTTCAAGGCTGAAACACTAAGTTCACACACCAAAACTTAGAGATATGAAATTTGAGCTTTCAATGCTGGTCCCACCGGTGTGCTAAAAACTGTTGGTTGCTCAAACGTGCACCCGTGTCTTGGATCTCTGAAAAGGGATCGAGGTGTCTAAGACCACAATGGAACCATTGCTAAGTTGTGGGACCTTGTGAGCTTGGGACAAATCTCTAGAGAAGGCTGGTTCCTCTATCTATCTCTACTAGTAAATCTTGAAAGGGGAAACTAAGCTAAGAATGCCAAGGGTCCAGGGAGAGGAGGATAACATGAAGTAAACTACACTAAAAGGTGATATCACTAGAAAAGAGGGATGAACACTATCTATTCTGAGCAAGAATGACATGGAATGTATGAGAGGAGGCTAGGCATGAGTAGCATAGCAAAACACACATTCACTAAATCGTCCTTATGGAACACAACCAAATATGGAACTGTAGGGGACCTAAAGTAGCACAACAATACACAATGCAAGAGAAAAGGAAAGAAGAAGGAATGCAAACATGCTAGGACAAAGAATAGTCAAAAAATGATGCTTCTATTACTTCCAAAATGCACAGAACTATTACAATGATAAGGAGGCTGATATCCACATGCAAGAGCCAAACATGGAGGTCTACAACTCAAAATATAGAAAATATGGAGTCCTTAGCAACATGTGTAAGGATACAAAGTATCCAACATAACAAATGAGCCTTGCTCTTACATTTATAGATGAATTCATGGAGGAAGAAGGGAAAAGGAGGGAAAACTTGAATTTGAAACACAACCACCAATAAGAAGCATTCAATGTCTATGAATCCGCTTGGAAATATGTGAAATACACTTCCCCATGTCTGTTTGACATGTTGAAGAAAAAAGAGGCAGATCATACCAAATTGGGGTGGTTGGAGCAATCAAACCTACTCATCAATGTTTAAAGAGATGTTTTCCCATTTCTCACCTACCAAATGCACCAAAATTTGAATTTTAAATCTTTAGCACTGTAGTTGATGTTAGTAACTCTCTGAAAAGTCCAGGCACATGCTGATATGAGCTCTGTAGCTGATGATATAGCTGTCAGAAGATGTCAGAGTCGTCGGTGTACGTAAAATATGTGGTGCGTGCTAATTGGCTATAATGGTGGCCAAATGTATAATTTTTTTCATTTTTTCCATGTGTCAATCATTCATTTTTGCAAGAAAGATTTGACACCCTGTCTAGTTACACGTGGCACTTGAGTGTGTCAAAAGATGATCTAGCACAAAGGGTGTAGGGAGAAAACATACGAAAGCACAAAGGGAGCGTGCGCGATGCACGTGGGGAGATGAATCAAACTGTGAGTAGAGAATGTATGGTCAAGGTGTAACTATTACAAAGTAATGGGTACGGTGCATGAAGGGTCAAAGACTTAGGTATGCGGGGTGGAAATAAAATGACCTAGAAGAAGGTGGACACGCAGAAGGAAAGCACAAGAGAGAAGTGGAAGGAGGAAGGAAAGGGGTGTGTAGGTAAATTGCATGACCAAGGGAATGTGCTAAATGATTTTGAGTGCGTGAAATTTCTTCAATAGATAAGTGAGGGCCACAATGTGTATGCAAGATATCCTAAATTATTAGGGGAACTATTTGGATAACAACTAAAATTGGGTCTTTGTTACGCATTTCACTGAGGAAAGTATGATGCCTTTATTTGTAGAGCATTTACAAGTGTCTCGTTGATGCAAAATCACAAAGACACCCACGGATGTTGATCGATTTCTAGTTTGATCACTCTAGCATCCAAAGTGTGATTGCACAACATTGAAACCTTTCTCCAAGTGTGGGACTTGTAGAAATGAGAAAGGAATCTCCAGAGAAGGCTGGTTCCTACTCCTAAACTACCTGCCACAAGCTATTCCAAGGTCTGAAGCAAGCTAATCTAATCCTAATCTAACCATGCCAAGGAGACAGAGAGAGAGAAAAAGGAAAAAACAACAAAAGCCTACACTAAAACGGTGATACACCAGAGAAGGAGAATGTTGAACATCTATCAAAACTACCATGGAACAAGGAGAGGTGAGCAATGGGAAGGATGGACAAACACATCACATGCCCAATGATAGATTTCACACGAGAAAATGTCCCAAAACTCCATGAACACAACTCCAGACCTGCAATGAACATTCAAACTTGCACAAATACCTGCAATGAAGAGAGGCAAGAAGAAAACAAGCAAAAAACGAGCAAGGATGGACAGATGCATCACGAAACACGTTTTTGTTGCTTCAAAAGTTTGCACAGAACATCATTTTAATAGTAAAAGGAAAAAAATGCCATTACAGAGCAAGGGAGGAGGTTCAAACTCCATTTTCAACCCTGGAGAAGAAAAGAAGGGAGGGCAGAGCTGAAAAGATGAACCACTTGTAATCATTAATTGAAATGAGCCAAATCTGGCCTTTTACAATGCATGGGTCGAGCCCAGAGAGAGAAAACATAGGAAAACGTGCAAGCAGCCCAACCATTGACCAAAACACATTCTTCATTAAAATCGGTGGTTAAAACATCACTTCTAGCCATGCTGAAGAAGAATGCAACCCATGTGCATTAAATCGGTTGTTGAAATGTCAGTTCTGCCATGTTGAAGAAGAATGCGACCCATGTGCATTAAATCGGTTGTTGAAACGTCAGTTCTGGCCGTGCTGAAGAAGAATGCGACCCATTTGCATTAAAACTGGTTGTTGAAACGTCAGTTCTGGCCATGCTTCAAGAAGAATGCGACCCATTTGCATTAAAATCCGGTTGTTGAAACGTCGATTCGCCATTACTACGTGCCGTTGAGACATTTCTTGATTTTTCTCTCTCAAACCGAACCAAAATGCAAGATAGACCTAGAGTCGTGTAGAGAATTTCATAAGCTTTCCAATGATATAAAGAATGTGCAAATCTGAGCTCTGGATCAAAAGATATGAGGGTCTAAAGATTTAGGGCACGAAACAGGCCAAAAACGGATATTTGAATTTTTTCCCGCTCTGCCACTTGGATGACACGTGTCAAGCGCTGATTCACCGCACAATTCTCTCTCCTCCCCCCGCGGGTTTCCCTTTGAAATTTTGACGTTTTTATCACTTTGGGAAATTTTCCATTTTTTCTCCGCGCCCCGCCACTTGGGACACGTGGCGTGATCTGGTTCGTAGACAGGGGCGCGGGGAAAACCTTTACCTTTTAGTTTTGGGCCAACACTTTGCTAAATTTTCTAAGTCCTTCCTTGGCTCCGCACCTCCCTGCTCCATTGGACACGTGGCATTTCCTGATTCGTTGGCGGCTTTTCCAGGTTTTCGCGTCCCTCGCGTATTTTTGGCCCAGATGTCCCAAACCGTCTGGGACAAATTTCTCCGATCCGCCCGATTCGGGCTTCCCTGTCCCTCTTTGTAGCGAAGACACGTGGCAAGATTTGATTGGCTCTCGGCTCCTTTGGCTCTCCGCGTCCCGCACGTACTTTTGGGCCAGATGTCCCAAACTAAAGTCTTCTGTTTGGCGAACCGGCCGGTTCGCGTCCTCCTCCACGTATATTTGTCCTAATCGTCCCTGAGAATGTTCTGGAAAATCTCTCCGATCCACCTGAAATGGGCTGACTTGCGCCAAACCGGTTGATCTGCACTTTTCACGTACTTTCGTCCCAACTGTCTCGGACTGAGCGAAGTGAGACTTAGACATTTTTCCTTGCTCTTTTGGCCGATCCAGCCTTTCGCGCCCCGCGCGTCCCGATGTCCCTCTTGTCCCAAGTGCTGCCTGGACCGCCTGGAGGCTTTTCAGCCGGTTCGCGCCTCGACGTCCCAACTGTCCCAAGGACCGCCTGGACTAGGACTTAGCCGATTTTCATGATTTTTTCTACCCCAAGCTTGGTTTTTGCAACTTTTTCACCCTTTTTTAGAACTTGCTCTTTTCTTCTTGGACAGGAGAGTTAGAAAAAAGGCTGGGGACCCTTAAACATGATTTTTTGCCTTGAATCAATCTACTTGTTTGGGGGTGAATAATTTGATGCATGTTATCAAAAATTACCTCAGGGGTGAATTTTTGACAACAAAGGTGCCCATATATGATATGCGTAATCATGTTTGGCATGTGAATTTGTTGGTCCATTGTCCCCATGGTATGACCCTATCTTTTGATACCTACAAGATGGCACTTTTCCACGGACATAACCAATTATGAGAAGAAAGCCCTTATTCACCGTATAGCTTGTTATACCCTCCTAGGAGGCACCCTCTATCATCATGGCTACAACGGGAATTTGCTTTATTATTTGGATGTTATGTGCAGATCAACACTATTAAGGAAGTACACAAAGGTATTTACGGAGCACACACTAGCGACATGATATTAGCTAAAAACTATTAAGAGTAGGCTATTATTGGCCTACAATGGAATCAAACTGCTGCAATTTTGTAAAGAAGTGTGAACTATGTTAGAAGTATGGAAACTTAATACATGTGCCACCAGGATTTGCAAATTATTGATACACCTTGGCCATTTTCTAAATGAGGTCTAGATCTCATAGGAAGCTCCATCCTTCTTCTTCGATGGCCACAGCACATCATCACTTCCATCGATTATTTTACCAAATGTGTAGAGCCGTGCCTCTTACTTATGTCATTGGTGCACAAATTTCTAAATTTGTTATGAACCATCTCATCTCGCCATTATGGTATCCCCTCCACCATTGTCACTAATAATGGTAAGTACTTCAAAAATAAAATAGTTAATACATTGTGTCAACGTTTCCATATTCAACTCAAGTGGTCTACCCCTATTACCCCCAAGGTAACGGACAAGAAGAGGCTACTAATAAAACCCTTGTATGGATTATGGATAAAATGGGTAGTAACACTGGTCATAATTGGCACTTACAGATACATCCCGCCCTCTGGGCCTATCAAACCTCCATCCGTACTCCTACTAGTTTGACCCCATATTCACTTGTCTATGCACTTTGAAGCCATCATATCTCTAGAAGTGGAGCTTCCTTCCCTCAAAATATCTCTCAAGGAGTATCTTAATAAAGACAAGGACTACGAGATGCTCAACACGCATAGTTGGAACTATTAGATAAAAAATGTATCGAGTGCTCAATCACCCGAAAGTATATCGAAAAGAGTGTCCAGGGGATAAAAAAATGCATCATTCATCGGAATTTGATGTAGCATCAAAGACAGAGAAAAGAAAGGAAAGTTTGAAGCTAACTGGTTAGGCCCTTATGTGGTGGTTGATAAGTATGAATTAGGAGCCTATAAACTTTCATACTCGGATGGTGAAGAGATTCCAGAACCTATGAATGCCATGAAAATCAAGCAGTTATATGCTTAAGCATGACGAGAATATCAGATAAGAACTAAAAATAGAAAAACAAAGAAAAAAACAAGCAAAAAAATGGAAAATTGAGAAAACAAGAAAAGAAAAATTAGGTCATCCACACATGAAAACCATGTAATTGTCATGTAGTGGGTGGGTCTTTGAGTGAAAATTGGTCTCTAGTGCTCAAAGAGGATTCACCAATCACAAGTCACTTTTATAGCAAGGTGGGTAACCCTCACTATTTTTCTTGATATAACTTCCTTTGTTAGGTCTAGGAACCCTACCGACTCCATCTTCACCGAATTGTGATCGGGATTATTTTCTCTTATATGTGCATGAAGGATGTTACCTTTGTATATTCCCATCTAATGTTGGGGGTACCTTCACATTCCACTTTCTTGTGTGTTTACTTGTGGCATTCGACCTTTTATATATTCCCACATCATGTTGGGGGCATCCACGTTTCTTTGTCCTTGTACATGGCTTTGAACATGACCTTAGAAAATACCTAAAAATTTAGAAAAACCCCTTTATAGGGACAAAGCTACACCAACTACATGATGTTGTCTTGGAGTAGGCTTGAAAAACTTATCTTTTTTAGATAAACCCAAAAACATTAGAAAGTATGTCAATGTTGTCCCACAAAAACAAGGTAATGATTTAATTTCTTTTAGTTGTTGTTTTTTATAGTTTTTGATTGAAAATAATTTTTTTCATGTGATGTCGTGACTCATTTGCTTACTAGGGGTTGGATCTTGTTTGAATTAATTGTATATGGCATTAGGTTCATTCGTAGTTTGTATACATCTATTAGGATTCATTTTACTTATTTAGATTAAATGTCCATTTGATCTCTTTGGTATGTTTAATAGATTCATATAATTTGCATCTTGGTTATGTTATGTTGCATAAGTACAATTTTTTAGATTTGTTAAATTTTGCTTGTGTGTTTGTTTCTTTCTTGCACAGTTGTTTGTTATCACATCTATCACCTACCATTCATCACATATAAAACATCATCTACTACATCATATATACAAAAATGCTAAGTATTACATCATGCATGTATGCTAAGATAATCATCACATATCGTATCATCAATGGGGGTAAGAGGGTTGCGTATAATAAAAATCTATGCCCCCACACCAATATCATCTAGTATCATCCTAAGTACTAGAATAGAAATTGGAATCATTCCATAAACCCAAAGAATGTGATACTATCTACGAGATATATCATCATCGTATGAAAACATGTAACATAAACATCTCTAAATCTAACGTATGTCACATACATAGAGGAAAGGGAAATCATACATCATAATACAATGATTGCAAACCAATAACCACAAATCATAAAAGGCATAACCATAGTATAACATGACAAAAATCATCATTGAATGTCCATATGATACATGTATAAATGTCCATCTCAAAAATCAAAAATAAATCATCGATACAATATGCCATATAAAAGGGGCATGCATAAAAACTCGAGCCTTCATCAATAGGCATCATCAAAATAATTGTACACGAATCTATACATCAAAATCATCCTTCATAAGAGGCATGAATACAATAAATATGTAAAAAAGGAGAAGTGAAGATCTCAACCACAACTTGTGCCCTCTTTGGGGCTCCTTGGGTCCATGACTTGGAGGATGGAAAAGTGGTGCCTGTGATGGATAGGCACCGAGGTATCACCCTACTTCTGGCTGGTGCTCTTTGTCCAACCGACTTCTTTGTAACAAGTTTCTGAGTGATCTAATTAAACGACTTGACCACCATGACACGGAGCTGTGATGCTCACACACCGACTGCTCAAAAGGTGCTACTTACTGCCCTACCATGACTACTTTGAAATAAGTAGTCCTATAATATAAGGCCTAACCGCCAGGCCTCATAACATCCTGTATCAAGTTGGCATCTCCAAAAGTAGTGGCTTCCTTGCATAGTGGAATCTCACTCACATATCAATTTTCCTCTATTAACATGAGCCTGTCTAGTGGTGGCAGCCTCTTAGTCTCTATCTCAGTGTAATGTTTTGCACTGGCTTGTACCTAATCTCTTTGGATGATATAGCCTTATGCCTATTCCAGGGCATGGTCCCTCTGAGTGACAACCATTTATACCTGGGTCTAGGACTGATGTAAAAGGCTCGATATCTAATCCCCTATGCTACCATGTCACCAATCTAACTTTGCTAGAGACACTATGACCACCATTAGTGGCCTTTACTCTAGCTGATCCCTCTCCATTTGTCAAAATATGCACTCGAGTGCTTGGCTCGATCTTGCTCTCTTTGTACTGTAAGAGCTGTACCTATTCCCTGGCTACATCTCTCTCTCTAGCCACCTATAACTAAATGACAATCACGACTGTAGAATCTTTCAAGAGCAGCCAACTTCCCACCATCACCACCACCCCTTGGAGCATGAGGTGGCGGGACCTGCTCTAGAAATACCTATTGAAGAGGGGATTGTATCCCGCTTTGGAATGCCTACTAGAGGCAACTCTATGTCTCGTGTCCTAGGTACCTATCTCTCGCCTAAGTCGGGTCCCCGTCTAGGATCCTCTCTGTAATGGAGGACCATGTCCCTACCCCTAGCATAACGTAGTGCGTCAAGACCACCACCACCACCATCATCACCATCGATGGCTCCACTTTCATCACTGGGAGGCCCCACTCGAGGAGTTCTCATGTTGGCATTATAAGCCGCCTTAGAAATATTCAAATGGCATGGAAGCACACAATGATACCATGGCACATACTCAGGTGTGGTACCCAGATATCTTATCTATCTCAATGGCACCCACATAGCGAGTACCACCTATTAGAAGGTGACCAACACTCTATCCTAGGAAATCTGAGGGCCCATATCAATATAATCTCGGGCCTGCGAGCATACCATATATCTAGCCCAGAACATCTTGGGTAATGCCAAACTATCTTTGGTACTAATCTTCTATATACATCTCCCGCATATAGTCATGGCTGCCCAACATAAAGTGCTCAACTTTGGCGGTGAATGAGCTCTAAACCATCCTCAGGCCACTGGAAATGTCTATAGGGCCTCCATACCATGGCAGCCTACTATAACTCATCAAGCTCATGATGGTAATGATATGCATCTCCGCCACATATCATATCCAATTAGGACCCAACCCATAGTAGAAGGCTCCTCTGGAGCCCGAAATCTCAAAATGCCTAAGGGGTGACCAATAACAATGTGGTCCCACACCCAAATCTGAAGCAATTTGGCTATCCCTACTTTCTTCTAATGGTAGTAGGTAATCAAATGTAGGTCCCAATATAAATGTGCTAGAATGCATTGACCCTAGCAATAGGTCTCTCCATCTATCAACCCACGTATCACTCTAAGGAGGCCAAAAGAAATGAAGCACTGGTCTTGTCAGGGAGTAGAACTCCACTGACAAAGGCCATCATGTAAACCACCACTCGATCTAGCTCTGGATCCTCAATATATCTGCGACAACTTAATAGTCATCCCACACCGTGGTATTGTTGGGACACCAAATAACTCTGAGATGCAACGCTGAATATCAGGCCAGTGACTCATATACTGGATGAGATGACCCTGAATCGGGACCTACATAATGTGCCACACATCCTTGAGAGTAATCGTGATCTCCCTGGTTGGAAGCCAAAAGCACTGATTCTCGCTATGCCATCTCTCCACTATAGTTATCAGAAGGCCGTGATCTAGTGTGATCTAAGGCATATCAGCCACGTAAGCCAATCCCATGACGTATAGGAGGCTATCCAATATCACCCTATCATCCTCATCAAACTATGCCTCTATCGCCGCTTAGCCACCATATCACTCGCGTGTATGTAGGATGGGTAATATATACTGCAAACAAAGAAACACACATGTATTAGGCACGTTTCTATCTACTTCTATCTAATTTGTTGGTAAAATCCTTCATTCTTCCATCTCATTTCCTAAATTTTCACTTTCTTCTAGTCTACTTTACTTTCTTCTCCTTGGTTATTTTGCCGGAAGGGTGTTCTACTCCCCTTTCCTAACTCATACACACCTTTTCTCCATGCATACATGCATTTACCGATGCATGTGCACCCATTTCAATGCATGTACATACCCCCTATATTCTTCTATCTCTTTCCCTCATTTACACAAGATGCATATGCACCTAGTGTGATGCCTACATGCCCTTTTTAGTGCGTGCTTGTACGTGCCCCCATTTCCCCTACCCATGACACATATGTGCCCTCTTGGCGTACGTGCATGCATGTCTGTGTGTTTTCCCGCAATGGCCACATGTACGTATTTCTATTTTTTGTCGACGAATATGCATACGCGTACCTTCTAGGTTTGATGCATGCGTGTACATGTATACGTCAAGCGGATGCATGCGCACACGTGCATACGTCAAAATTTCCCTAATCTATCCTAAAAGTGCCATAATAATGACATTAAATGTGTAATTCACAAGGAAGGATAGACCACTCATGTAAGGTCCATCCGTTGGGTCCCACATGAACTCTCGATGCAATCTACTCACCTCCTCCTACTCGGTAGCCTCACCATCTCACTCCAAGGCTATCACTCTCACTCACGGTAAAAATTTGCAAGAGCTTTGGTACAAATGAACTGGTCATGATTGATTTACCCCCTAGGTGGGTATATTAGGTTGCCACGATGCCCTTGGGGCATGTTTTCTCCACCGTGATCATTCTAACCCTTCTTCTATCCACCGAGGTAATTATTTTTCTATTAAAATAGTTATTTTTACTCCTTTTACATGTTGGGGCACTCAGTGTCACCCTGTAGTCACTTCTTCATTACACTAGAATAATTTACACATATTCTAGGTGCCATTTCCTATCATTTTCTTCTATTTTCCCTCTCTTTCACCTATCGTGATGATTATTTTTATTAAATAATTATTTTTGGCTTGTAATTCTTCTCACCCCAGAATTTTATATGCTGACTCATGCCTTTGCCTTCACTTGTAGGCGGTGCACATGTTTTTTAGGAAATATTTGATCTCTTATACAAATTCTTCTGAACGATTGAAAAAATTAAAAATTGTAAAACCATTTAAAAAAACCAAAAACATCGAAATACTTCAAAAATGGACTAAAAATTGGTAAACAACTCATTTGCAGCTGAAATCTATGTCTCTCGCATGACACTCATCTCGTATCTTGCTGGAATTTTCACATGTTTTGAAACAATGACTCATAGATCATCTGAATCTTCAATCATCTACAAAGCTACGCTACTTACTTCATTTGTACTGGGGCACTATCAGTTGCCTGGTACTGTTTTCATCGTGCACGTCACTTTTTCATTGGACCCAAGTGTCCTCCATCTTTTCCCTTGCATATACAGATTGCTTGGGGCATCATTTTTAACCCTTGTCATTTATCAGAAAATTTGGGACTACATCTTGATAACAAAATATTTTTGTAACTATCTTGAATGTTGTTGGTTTGAGTGTGTGTGAATGTACTCATTTCCTGTTAAAATTGTTTGTTTACTTCTCGTATTGCATTGCATGTTTGTATGTTTCATGGATTTGTTATTTTAGAAATGGACAAGTTGTTTGTATCATGGATTTTTGTTTCATTTTATGATTATGTCATATGCTTACATCTTAATAAGGGTCAATGATGAGGATTCTAAGCAAAATGATGATTTAAAGTTGTTGCACTTTGGTTTACGGATAGCTCAATATCCCCCTTTCTTGTTGTTTTCCTCATCTCCTCTTTGCACTTGACCTTCCTTATGTTCTATTTTCAATCGTCATTGAGTTCTTCTATCACCCCATCGACACTCGAGGGGGCATCCTTAATCCTACCTTCATCCTATTAATTTTTCTTTTACCCCTTCAAAAATTTTCTACTCATTTATACCTATCTACTTTATTTGAAGTGACGTAACTTACATCACCCCAAAGAGGAGAAAATATAGACACTGCCGGTTTGATCAAAGCACTATTATCTCTAATATTGCACTAACTATTCTCTTCCTCTCCAATTGACAACACATCGTCAGTTAGATCTATCTAACTCCCCTTTTATGACACTCTTTTGGTCTTATTCCTCTTATAAGTCAATTAAATAGGCTATTATAGCCTCTTCTTTGCTAGAATCCTCTTCTTTACCACCTCTATTAGCTTTCTAGACTATTAATCCATTTCATTGGATTAATTAGGCCTTTAGAACCCTTCCGAACCCTAATTTATCTCTAACAAGATTAATTTCTCTAACCTAGGTTAATTAAAACGTGATCAACTTCTTCTAAACTTAGTCAAATCTTGCTTTGACTTGCTAATTAACATGTTGACTCCATTTTTAGTCCCACATGAACCAAAAATCCTTCCATTCCCCAAATGGAAAACTATAAATAGCCCACTCCCCCTCATTTTCAAGAACACTTCTTACCTCTAACATAAACTATAGTGTTATTAATAGGATTAGGAACTTTATTTTCTTCTTATTGAGCTATCTTGCTTTGTTTTTTGCATTTCACCACATAAACATGGAGTAAATGAGAAGAACCATTGGCCTTAAAGCCATTAATAGTGAGATTCCATTCTCTTAAGCATAAACTGATTGCTTAGATCCTTATTAGGCTCATTTGATTAAGCTTTCAAAAATAGAGGTTAATTACATTTGATAAGTTTGCTTGTTTTCTTTAAACTAATACATGAAAAGTAGGAATACTTGTTTATTTCTTAACTGATGGTCCATTGATCGGTTTTGCATAAAGCTTTGGGGTTCTTGCGTGTTCTTACCCCATTCCATAGTTTTACAACCTTTCTTTGAACATAGATCCAGAAGTGAAATTTATTTATTGTGAGAACTTATGAACACGAAAGAGGATTTGAAGGTGTGTTTTTGATGGTTTTAGACAAAATGATGGTTTGTTATTCCGTGTACTAGTTTGCAAGATCTCTTCAATTCTTTGTTCTATGAAAATGGATTTTCAGATTTCTTCTTCTCACAAGGAGTGAGGAAAAATTTCATGTCCTTGATGTCCCTTAAGCATTAAGGGATGTGAGGGACATCAAATTACATGCGAGTGCCTAGTCGTGATATGTGGCAGAGATCCGATGGTAGGGGATTAAGACTAAAAAGCAACTTTAAAGCACTGGGGGGATGAGAAGAGATCACATGAGGAACCATGAAGCTGTATAAGGTATGGGTGCATTTTTCATACCTTGATGTCTCTTAGAAAAAAAGGATGAGAGGGACATAAAATTGCATAGTGCGTCTGGTCATGACATGTGGCACTTGATCCGACAGTTGAGAATGAAGGCTCTCGATGAAGCACCTAGGGGCTAGAAAACTGTTCTTGAAGGGGTCACATGGGTGACCAAGAGTCTCCTTAGGGGATGGGAACATTTTCATACCTTTATGTTCATAAACACAAAGGGATGTAAGGGACATCAAATTTCATAGAGTGCTTGGTCGCGACACGTGGTACTTGATCCGATGGCAGGGGATTAAGGCCTCACTAGTTCCCGAGGAGTTGAGCCGGCGGTATGAGAGGTCACACGAGGGTCTAGATGGCTTATAAGGGCTAGGAGAATTTTTATACCTTGATGTTACTTTTATTGAGGGACTTAAGGGACATGAAATTTTCTAGGCTCTTGGTGCTGACACGTGTCCTACTTAAAAATTGGCTAACTCTCGAACTCGCTCCTAGAGGGCAACTTGAAACGGTAATAACTTGAGCTCCCAATGGACTTTTTGATGAAATTTTATATGATATTGATTGGAAATGAAATTATGAAACAAATGGTTTGGTTTTTAGGTATTGATTCCTCCATGTGATCCTTAAAAATAGGATTTTTGATTTGGCTTGCTAGATGTGCATGGAAAAAACTAGTTATAAACTTATTTCTCCAAGGTGTTGTGAAAGATATGATTTCCCAATATTATAGGTATTTGAATTAAATTTATGAATATGTGTTTTTTTCTCTCAACTCCATCCAAAGTTCCTGGAATCACATTCTGAAGCTCAACAAATGTTTTGACTCATACACTACCTAGGCACCGTGAACCTTGATTTTAGTGAAATCGTCCCAACTTCTCTGGATCCTTCCTGAATCTTCCTAAATCAATTCCATGATGTTCCTAGGCCTTTGATTCACCTCTATATCTAGTTTAGATTTTATGTTCCACTCCATGGGGTTGCTCCAGTCCTAGGAAGGCCAGTGATAACCCTTCCCACAACTGCCCGAAGTTTGCATTTTTCAATGAACTCCTAAAATCACCTAGGGGTTTTGAATTGACTTTCCTAAATCACCTAGGGGATGGGTTAACATCAATTGGGAGGTCAATAGAATAAATAGGAAGACCTAGGGTGCCTTGGAAGGGTAAAACTTGAAAAATAATTAACACAGGGGTATAGTTGTCATGCTTGGAAATTGTCAATTTCCTTGTTGCACATTTGCATGACAACGAGTCCCAAAATACACTATCATACAAAAAAATATGTAATGAACCCATTTATCCATTTGTACCATAAAATTCCTACCCTCCTCATTGGGAAGTTCCTAAGTTCCTCAAATTATATAGTAAAGAAGATCCTCAAAAACATATCTAGGGCTACCACATACATGTTACCTTATAACATATGATCGGGACCTTATGATGAGAAATACACTATGTTGGTATAAAAATATCCCACAATATTCACTTTTCTAATTCAAACATCTTTCTCAAATATTATTTGAACACTTCTCAATCAATATCTCCCTTAAAATCACTATCACCGACCTATATGTGATCAAACAATTTGAAGAAAAATCCATTGCTAATTGTTTCACCCAATGGATGGGCATTATCAATCGCTTATCATTTTCCCTCCCACAGACTGAGCTAATAGAGTTATTCTATCACTCTCATGCCAAACATATCTCATCTACATTAAAAATTCAATATTTACAGACATTTTATGAAGCCTTCATGATGGCTCACAAACTTGAGCTTCGTACTCTTAAAGAAGGTAGAGTTAAAATTAGGCTGAAAAATCCAAAACCTAGTTTTTCATCCAAATCATCTTCCAGTAAAGATAAATCTAAATCATTAGCCAATGCAGTGATCACAAAAACTTCTCCAAAGGAATGTTTGATCACCAAATGTTCTCATCCTTAATGCACTTATACGCCTATAAGAGAATTTTATAGTGTTTTCTTTTATAAAATCCTGGCTTCCAACATGATCACTCTTCCCCCTATCCACCACATCGATACATCCATATCAAAACCCTCTTGGTATAGAGAAAATTATTACTGTAAATACCATAGGGTCAAGGGCCATGACATCAAAAGGTGTTGTTCATTCCAAAATGCTCTTAAATATCTTATTGACAAAGGTGTGCTACAATTAGATAACCCAAATGCACCTCAAAATCAAAACCTAGATGTCTTCAAACAAAATTTCATGAATCATTTACCATCCACCATTCAACCACAATCCAATACGCTTGAATCCCATCATACTTTCAACACATTCACATAATACACATCCCAACCATTTACCAATAACTCTACCACTGAAACAACAAATCAAGTATCCACGAGACGAGGCACATACCATAGTCCTACCGTAGAAAAGAAAACACTTTCATCCACATCTACCCTATCCATGTCAAATTCATCCATAATATCTTCACAAACCTTACAAAAGAAACCCATCATAAAAATTGTGAAAATATCATATGATGATCATGTCACCCAATATCATTTACATGCATCCCGAAATCCTATCATACAACCATGTGTCCCTTCATCTAAAAAACCAAAAATCATAACACATCACCTTGTTATTCCTTCAACATAAAAATAAAAGTGCTTGCCCTCCATTCTAGGTCCACATCCTTCATTGAAATTACCAATCATTGTTATGCAATCAAAGACCATTCCTTAGGACACATCCAAAGAAACTACACCAAAGGTGATATGACTTCAACATTTTTAAATAGAAAAAAATGTCGTTTCCTTTAAAATATGTCTCAAAAGGATATTATGAATCAACCCTTGAAAGGATCCTTCAACAATCCATCATAGCCCTACCCCTCTTAAGCCATCTAACTCTCGAGGGTGGAAGCCTTCCTAGTATAAATTTGAAGCCTTTTGTGACTATCATCATACACCAGAAATCACACAAGATTGTAAAGCCCTTATTTCCACTATCGGAAGACTTGTGAACAAAGGCCTTCTTCCTCTAGACTTAAATGCATCAAAAATTCCTCATAAGACATCTACAATCATCACATCTAAATGATTTGTAACCATTGAAAGTGGGGATTCTTCCTAGAAAACCCCTCCATATCAAATTGATGTGGTATGCATTACCACTAGAGAATGTACCCAAAAACCTAACACCTCGTATAAAAAAAAGTCCAAAGTTTATGTTCCACTCACTCCTAAGTCATATATCCAAGCACCGCACACTAAAGCCAAGGTTTCCATCCTTTCCACTTCTATGCAATCTACCATCGTAGTACAAAACATCATCATCAAAAAACTTCACTAAGATCTTGTCAAGATGTCCCTTTATGAGTTGGTTCAAACCTCACCTCCACACCAAAAAGTCATGATCGAAGCACTTAAATCCATATTAGTTCCCTCAAATGATCCACAACTCTTTTCAAATCTAGTAAACACTCTTAAAACATCCATCACTATCTCTTTTGACACTTCCAAAATACCATAATCACAATAAGAAGATCTCAATATTCCCCTCTTCATCACCGCCCAAATCAATGATATCCTCATGAAAAGAGTCATGATCAATAACAACACCAATATTAATATCATATCATCATATGCCTTCAATCAAATTCAACTACCTAATACCATTATCGCCCAAACACTAGCTGTAATTTGATCTTTCAATGACACCATCCTTCCCACATTGGGTACAATCATCTTACCACTTAAGGTCAGTGTCAAAACTTTCCCGAAATCTTCTATCTAGTAGAAGGATAGTTCCAATATAACATACTATTAGGCCGAAATCGGATACGTGCTATGCATTGTATCGCATCAATGCACCATCGATGTCTTAAGTGAAAACATGAAGGTAAGATATTTATTGTTCTCACGGATCCTAATCCTTTTAAAGATTATAACATGATGTACTTGTTTGAATGACATGCTTGTTCCCAAATTGGATTTAGATTCATCTAATGAGGCCTCTACCAGTTCATCCATCCATCATCTAAACTACCAGATGACTCTTGCTTTGACAATGTTATGCAACAAATGTTTCTAGGGAACATCACCTCCTCACTCTCAATTCACTTCCCACACCAAAGACTTATGAAAGACCCGATGAACAACCATGTAAAAACCCAACATCGGAGATGTCATCTCCTATAGTCACCTACATCTGAAAATAAATACTATCTATGGAGGGATCAACTACCCTTCTACGTAACCTACTTATCGGTGTCACACCATGCCATTCATATTATAATTTAAATTATTATATAATAAAGTATTTACACGATGTATCTCCACCACCGCACCTAAAAGGCTTTGGATTTATACGTTATGAGTAAGGTATAAATGATCTAATCATCCAAAATTCCCTCAAACCACACAAGAAGTATGGGATAGGTTATGAGAAACTCATTTCCACCCACCATTAACATCCTCTAATGTCAAGATGATCAAACTATCCTCTTTCATATGGGGGCAGAGGATCGTTTCCTTCGTAAATCCTTACCACCCGAAACTTCAACACTCCTTAATAAATCCACTACGATGTTAATATATGGACCTCACAAGAGCTTTATATAGTCATAGTCGACCAATATTTAGATCCACAGGAGTTAATTGACTTCATCGCCTTCCTATCTAAATATAATCAAGCCTTTTCCTAGACATATAGAGATATGCCAGTTATCGATCACAATATCTTCATCCATAATATCATCACTTATCCTAATGCCAAACCTATAAAAATAAAGCTACGTAGGATGTACCCTCACGTAGTTCTTCTCATAAAAGAAGAGTTACAATGTTTTCTCTCTAGCTATTTTTATCATACCCATTGAATATCTACAATAGGTATCTAATATCATACTTGTAACCAAAGACTCAGGAAAGTTATGCATCTACACCGAATTCCGAGATCTTAACCTTTCATATCCTAAAGACAACTTTCCTCTTCTAAATATTGACCACTTCGTCGATCTAACAACTAACCATGAGATGCTCTCCCTTATGTATGCTTATTTAGTTATAACCAAATCCTCATTGCTACCAATGATCAACACAAAATAACCTCCATCACTCCTTGGGGGAAATTATGTTACCATGTTATGCACTTTAGAATTAAGAATGTGTGGGACACTTATCAATGTGCTATGTGTTTCACTTTATTCTTAGATGTTTCTTTGAAAGTGATGAAACATATAGGGTAATGGGCATAGGAGGAATACCTATTTAAATGCTGGTTGGTTGGTTGTTACACACGTATAACTTTTGAATCCAGAACTGATCGTGAGAGCTTCCTTTTGGCTAGGAGGAACTACCTCGTAATAGAAAGCAAGACAACCGAAAGAGTTAAACAATATGTGCAAAGGAACTACCTAGTGTGTGCTAGATCCGGGAAATGTGATACTTCCTGAGGCATTTATCAATCCACTATTTAAATTTTTTTAACATGGGTAATAAAATAAATCCTATCGTAATTGAAATTATTTGGATGTATCATCCAAAATACAATAAGAAATATCTAATCTAATAGGCTAAGTTAAAATAAGATTTGAAGGTCAAACAACTAGCTCTGGGTCTCTACAGTCCTGACAGAGGTCTCAGGCAGGTCACAAGTGAATAGGGGTGATGTGGGAATAGGTGGGTAGGTCACTGTTTTGGGCTCTATTAGTAAATATAGAGACTAATGCTGGTTAAGGGTGACTAACAAAGGTTAAGGGTGATCGACGATGGTTAATGGTCACCGACATTGGTTGGGAAAAACCGGTGCGATTCTTCGTGGAATCTTGAATGCCACAGAATGAAATTTTGGTCTCCCTTGTGATTGCACAAAGGACTTTGGTTGATTGGAATGAGGTATTAGGTGGTTTGGGTGGGATTTGGAGAATTTTTAATGGGGATATGGAGGGGTGAGTGTTAATGGAGGTCAATGGGTGGCTAAGGAAACAAAGGATGACAATATAATGATGAAACCAATGAACCAAAGGAGTACAACATTCTACTTACTTGGAACCTAGTTCTGGATGCCTGTGAGTGAGGAATGAAGGTGCTGGTAAGAGGTTGAAGGCCACAGATGATCACCAAACATAGGAAAGCTTCTGCATGGGCTGCATGTGCATTCCTTTTTGCTTGGTTGGATCAAATCCTTGAGTGAGTCTTTGGATGGTCATGCGGGAGAAAATGCTTGATCTCCTTCCATACATGTGTGTTCCCATTGAAATTCATTATGAGAAGATGTGATATCTCTTTGAAATCTCCCAATGTTTTCCAAACTCCAAAATAAGGTTGTTTTGGGGATTAAAAGGTGACCAACGATGGTTTCAGCTTAACCGGCAATGGTTAGGGGTAACCGACGTCGGTCAAGGTGAGATTTTCTAGGTTTGCTAAACTAGGAATATCCCCTTGATTTTTTGGGATCTTGTGTCATTTACCTGCGGATTAGACTAGAAGCTTCTTGTAAGCATGTGGGAATGTGGTTAGAGGGAATGTAGGCATTGATTTTTAGGGTTTGGGTAAGTCTTAGTTAGTTATGGTAACTTACTAAGAATAGGTCTTAGGGTGAGTTGGCTTGATGAGGTGTCTAGGTGAGATGTATGTGGACATTATCCCTAATTAAGATATTTAAATAATAAATATGGTGAGGATAATGAATTAATTTAATTAAATTAATATTAGTGGAGTGAAGGGGGCCATGGCTAGGTTAATGTGATGAAGGGTGCTTATTTTTCGAGGGACCAAAGGGGAGTGTGACCTAATTTTAGTGTCTACATTTTACCCCTTTTTGTACTTAGCTTGTATTGGTAAGCGACACTAAAAAAAAAAGATTTGGTTGCCCTATGTGTGGGTGAGGGTGATCCCCCTCAAACAAGGAACTGACGAGGCAGAAGGAAGAAGCGGTGAGTGGTTTGATAAAAGGTGAATGTGAGAAAGTGGAAGGTGGGGAACAAGGGAAAAAGGGTTAAAGGTTTACTCAGGTAATCTAGGTAATGGGTCAGGGTCAAAGGTAGCAACAAGTGAGACAAAATCTACATTGTCTAAGGTTGATAGGTTTATCCCAACAAGGTTGAAGTGATTCTGGTATCCAAGGTATATGATATGGTCGGGAACACAACATAGGTTTGGGTGTAAGATTGCTTAGGTATGTTCCGATACACCAAAGGTAGGGTCAGGATAAATGGTCACGGAAATAGGCTAGGTAAGGTCATTAGGTCAACAAAATAGGTAACAATGCCATAAGGTATAGTGAACACATGAGGTCAAAGGTCACTAGCAATGGTCTAGGTCTAAATATCTAGGTCACGGCGTGGGTAAGGCTGAGGTATGGGTAAAATAATGAGTCCCCAAAGGAGGATGAGGTTAGGTAGGAAATGATGAGGGCAGGAGGGTGAGGTAAATGGGTTGGGTAAAGGTGAGGTGGGGTAAATGATCAGGGTAAAGGGTAGGTGTGGAAGAAAAAGGAAGGATAGGTAGGGTAATAGGGGAAAATGTTGGGTTTGTGCAAGAGAGGGTGACCAATGTCAGTCAAGGGTAACCAATGCCGCTATAGGGTGACCAATGATGGTAAGGTAGGGCATAAGACTGATGCCAGTGAAAATGAACCGACATCGGTTAGGTCGGGTTTGTTATAAAAACAAAAAATCCATGTTTTTTGTTATTCATTTGTCATTTAGCGAATTGAGAAAATGAAAAAAGAGAGAGAAAAGAGAGAAAAGTGTCTAGATGGAACGGAGCATTGAGTTGGTGGTGTGAACGGTGGGTGATTGGTTGGTGAGAGGCAGGTCCATAGGATTGGTGTGTGTGATTCGATTGGTTGGAGATGCGGGTGGAGATTTGGTGATGACAGAGGTGGAGAGGGATCGGGTGGGCCACCGGTGCAATAGCCGATGTGCCACCGAGACAACAAGATAGCACGATGATGTAAGCATCCAACACTAATTATATTTGGTTAGATAGATTAGGTGAGTTGCAAATTATTTTTGTGGTTTTTGTTTTGGGTGGGGAATAAAATTTGGAAATGGGAGGGTAAAGTGGGTTAAATAGGAATGGGGAGAGAAATAAGTGGGAGAGGAGGGGAGGGGATGAGGTGTAAGGGAGGTGTAGGTGTTTTTAGGTGGGTAAAAGGGTTAGGGTGGGAAGTTTTTGAGAAAAGGGGGTTTGGGGGTCGTGGGTTTTTACCATGACAGTGATTGGTGTTAGTCGGAGTTTGGCTGGTCTTGATAGGGTTGAATCGGTATCACCACAAAACAGGTGACCAATGCCGGTTAAGGGGTGACTGGGTTGGTTAGAGACAACCGACACCGGTTTGGTTTTGGGGAATAAGGGGAAAGTATGGATGTGAGAAATGTAGATTAATGTATTGTTTGTATTGGATGCAGGGGAGAGATCGATTACATATGCAAGATAGGTGTCACCCCCGCTCATGACAAGGTGTGACGCGCGACCCCTAAGGAGTTGTAGCATGTGGAGGTAGTGGGCTTGAGTGGATTCTGATGCTATCGGCATGTAGTCTGATAGCCTAGTTTGATGGTCATGCTCATCGATAGATGGGATTCCACGACCAACACGTTCCACCTGTCCGACGGTGAGATCACTATCACCCTGGAGGATGTGTTTAGGATTCTATGACTACCCATATTGGGTACGCAGGTCTACTCTATCTCCTCCAAGGCCTCAGAGGAGCTGATGTTGATGGTGTTTGGTGAGGGGATGGCTGAGATAACATTCCATAGTGCTAGCATTTGCTATGGAGAGATGTACCTAGCCCATCCAGAGGAGACGAGGCTAGTGGTTCTTTTGATGGAGGTAGTGTGCTACTTTGCACTGCTAGATGCAGAGGGTGGATGTTTTCCTAGTTGTTGATGGGGGTACTCCATGACATGATGATAGATCAGACCCGATTTTCCTGGGCACTAGCATTCCTGGTGCAGCTATATAGAGAGTTATGGGCATATGTATGGTTGCGCGAGTTTGCTTTGTGCTATACATTTATACTTCATTGTTGGGCTTATGAGCACATAGTTTGTGTGCGGCCAGTAGGGATGCCCCAAGCAGATGCATTTCCACCGAGATTGGTGTGGGTGGGGTACAGGCGATGGGTGCTGCTATTGGAGAGCAGAGATCAGATAGGCCCACACATGATGTGGCCTATTTCTGGCATTTATTAGAGGGGTTATCTAGAGTGGACATCATATGGAGGTCAGTATGTGGACTTCCCATCATATAGGCATATGCATGATGAGCCTAGCCGAGCCGTAGCTACAAAAATGGATATAGGGTTGCCATGTCGGGGAGCATGAGATGATCCCGATTGACGAGTTAGGTGGAAGTTTGGGCTACTACAGGGACATACCTTTGCCCTTCCCGTAGTATAGGAGAGATAACATGGAGAGGCCCTTACCTCTACCACAGCCTACAGTACCCACAGGGTAGGAGGAGTAGGTAGTGTATTGGCGGATAGATGATGCCGGGTCACGAGGCAGTATAAATAGTGGTGGGTGACACATTTACAAGCTATACCACCAAGACCGGGCAGCCGTATCTCGGCCACCATCACGGTGTAGAGAGACACCCTACAGGGGTAGGTGGCTACTCTGATTACCTAGTTGGGTATGGTACAAACATAACTGGCAAGCTTAGAGGTAGAGGTAGTAGAGCTACATGTATAGGTGGCTAGTCTTAGGCCCAGATGGCCGATGGTGGGGATGGAGACAGAGGGGAGGATGATGGTCAGGTGGCGGCATTACAGGCACATGTGCCGAGTTTGCGAGGCTAGTTGGCCACAACCCCGAGGCACGGGATTGGGGCCTTACAGGCCCAGATACAGGCACATAGTCAAGGGGCACCACCATAGGCACCGGGATAGGGTCCTAGTTCATAGGCAGGAGCGGGACAGGGTCCCATAGGACAAGTATAGAGGCCAAGACCTATGAGGCCACCACAAATCGTGCCTATATATAGGTTATGGGATGCCCTAGGTGAGGCCAAATACTACCAGGACTAGCTGATGGTGGCCGGGATAGACTTTCTATCCTATGGAGAGTACTGGGCACAACAGGCATTGAGTGAGAGGACTAGATCCCGCACTCACAATGTGGAGAGCACAAGGGGCCATCGAGCTCCAAGGCCAAATCAGGGAGAGGCTACCAGTGCATGGAGACCAGCTCTAGGTGAGGCACCAGTAGGGACTCAGCCACCACCTATGATGGGTGGGGAGATGCTAGTAGGTCGCCAGACAGGGGTGGAGGAGTCGGAGGGCACAATCGATACGAGAGATGGAGGATATTTTACGAGACACATGATATGTGGCTTGTGATTTTGATGTATTATAGTAATTTTTGAGATATATCTACCTATGTGCCAAAATTTGTGAGGATGTACAAGAGTTTTTGTTGTATATTTTGAGCATATATCAACATGTGTGTCGAAGAGATTTTGTATTGGTTCATTATTTTATTGTATATGAGACTGGCTTGCATGCCGATGATTTTGAGATGATGGACATGATGGGACAGCCATGTATGTTGTATTGAGATACACATTTATTTATATGATGAGATACATGAGATTTTTGATTTGTTGATGTTTGGATGAGACTTTTGATTTGTTGTTTTGATATGGATGGAAATTAGGTGAGTTAGGCATGATGAAGTTAGGTTTGGTTTAGGCATGGATTGAGTCAGGTCATAGGCATGGATCGAGTCAGGTCATGTTTTAGGCATGGTTGAGTTAGGTCATAGGCATGGATTGAGTCAGGTCTTAGGCATGGATCAAGTTAGGTCATGTTTTAGGCATGGTTGAGTTAGGTCATAGGCATGGATTGAGTTAGGTCATAGGCATGGATCGAGTCAAATTTGAAGTAGGTGAAGTTGTGATTCATTATTTTGTGTAATGAATAATAATATGGGTCATATGTGAGATGTGGTATAAGACATGCATGATGATGGTAGAGAAATGGTAGTCGTAATAAATGTATGTTGTAATGAGGATTAAAATATGAAGCAACTTGTTATGTATGTGGTTTAATTTTCAATTTTGGATATAAAAGGGAAACTAAGTGGGTTATGATGTAATGTGAGGAAGATGAAAGATGAATTGTTTAGGGTAGAGAGTGGTTGAGCTAACCTCCAAGGGCCCCATGCCCTCGGAGTGCTGCCTACATAGTCCCGGTGAAAAGGGACCTCAGGCCGATGTAGTTCTCCCATGAGCTAGGGAAGAATATGATGAGGTATGAGAATGAGTTAGTAGGTTTTAGGCATGTTGTGGGTTGAGGTATGTTAGGTGTGGGTGGGTTAGAGGTAAAGTGATATAGGTGATGTCAATTGTGGAAAAAGAAGAAGAATACCCCAAAGGTAAGCATCGAGGACCAAGTCCTATATAAGGTAATCAAAACGTAAATAACGACATTTAAAAGATAAGAGGAGGCAATAAAGCCACCTGATTTGTTAGGATCATATCGAGTAGATCATACCTTGGAGGAGGTGATGAACGTAAGACCCTAAAGACATTGCATGATTGATTGTTCTACGGTAAAAGTAGTCACATGATCACCAAATGTCATGGTTCCAAGAGGTCCCTTGAGGCAGTAGGAAATGGGAGTGGGAATGGTGAGAAAGGTGTAAGGTGGTTAAATTTATATGGTGTGAGGTAGTATGCTTTTCAGCAAGAGATCCAAGGTCACAATGGGTAAGTCTATGACTAAAAGTCCTCTGTTTTGACTTGTATTTGAGATAGACTGATCGATGCGGGAGGCTTCTAGCTTTTCAATTTTTTTAGCTTTACATAGCTGTCCTTCGAGGGAGCAGTCTATTTACAGTAGCAATTACTAAGAGGAAGATGTCCTTTTGAGGGATTCATCATTTTGTGAGAAGTTTGACTCAAGGAGTTGGGTCCCATGTGAGGATTTGAAGTCATGGACAAGACCAAGGTGAAGAATAGGACTCTTGTTCAAAAAGTAGGGTGAAATGACCATGGGATCTCATCTAAAGGTGGACAAAAAGTATCCATGAGAATCATGTTATGTGCAGCGCCGTGGTACACATATTCAAGAGAAGATAACAAGTGATGGGTACTCACAGGATTCTTGTTTAATCATTGGTGAGGTGTAAGAAGTGGGTAGTGCTCAAGGTATGAGCATGGGAAGAGACAAAAGGTGAGGTAGGACTAAAATTCAACAATAGAATGGTCGAATATGCAAGGTACTAAGGGTTCGGAGTTCAGGTTTACCATCGAGTGAAGATAAACAATAAGCACCTGATCCATAAGTATGAGTCATGATGTATGGTCCAAGCCAATTAGGAGCAAATTTTCTCCGTTTAATTTTTTTGCTTTGGTTACGTGTTGATTTTCTTTCAGGACAAGGTCACCGACTTGGAAGGATCATTCATGGACATGTTTGTCATAAGCACATTTTATACATTTTTGGTAAACTTGAAGGTGATCAAGAGCATTAAGATGATGTTCATCTAATAACTCTATTTGTGCTAAATGGTCCTGACAAAAGTCATCATCATTAAGCATGTCATGGAGAGAAATGCAGAGTGAGGGAATATGGAATTCAAGAGGTAGAATAACCTTTATATTGTAGACTAGAGAAAATGGTGTGGTAGCAGTGGAAGTGCGAATACTAGTATGGTATGCCCATAGGGAAAATGAATGTGCGTATGCCGAGTCCTTCCTAGTATCATTAACCACTTTCATGAGAATTTTGTTTAAGGTTTTGTTAGTGGATTTGGCATGGCCTTTGGTTTGTGGGTAATAAGGTGATGAAAACTTAGCTGAATGCCGAAGGCGTGGAAAAGCTTCCACAATGTTTTGTTTTTGAATTGTTTTCGTGATCGGTGATGAGGTGATGAGGAACACCAAAGTGACAAATGATGTGATGATTGATGAACTCACATATTTTCTTAGCTTTTGTGGAGATGAGTGGTATGGATTCAACCCATTTGGTGTAGTATTCGATAGTGGTGATGATCCATTGATGTCGTTGGGAAGAATGAGGATTGATCTCTCCGACAAGATCCAAACCCCATTGAGAGAAGGGCCAAAGGTCACGGGTGACCTGTAAGGCATGACTAGGTGTATGATGAAGGTTGGCATGCTATTGGCATTTTACACAATGTTTGACGTAGTCACAATAATCATGATTAAGGGTTGTCTAGTAATATCCCGATGAAGAATACAATTAACAACAAAAAGACCACCGAAGTGACCGCCACATATGCCATCATGAACCTCCATAATGGTATAAAGAATCTAGTTACTCCTCACCCGCACCTAAAACCAACCTCATAATGACTTGACCAAGCCCGCAACTAATCCCTCGGGAGAAAAGGAGGGAAAGCTGGCTATTTTACTAAAAATAGCCCACTTTGACCTGACCGATACCGGTTCCTACTCGACCACCGTCGGTTACGTAACCGCCATCGGTTCCCTGTAAATGACCGCTCCCAACCAAAAACAAGGGGTTGGATTTTCATTTGATCTAAATGAGAAGTCATTGGAAGGATCTGGAATTTACTTGGCTGAACAGAGACAAGTGAAGGAAAGAGAGGAGTTTGCAGAGAAGGACATCAAGCCCAAGACTGCAACTGAATAACCAGAGCCCAGTGACACTCATCCAAGCATCAGGAGAGGAGATAGCTCATCTCGGATTGTCAGACCATCCTACCTGAACCCTGCCTTCGTCATCACAGTCCTTGAACCTACATTTTTCATCAGGAACTAGTAAGTAAGTCTTATACGTTCTTTTAATAATATTTCTTGGATTTCTGAATCACAGTAATTACAAGTCTACTCCCAGATCCACTACCCGGTAACACCCCCCATCTAACTATCATTCCTCTACCCCTACACTGCCCCAAGAACAGCTCCCATACCCTCTGAGCCTTCTCTATCACCCCGTTACCCATCCCCAATCATTTACTAGCCTTATAAACACCATAGTCATCTTATAGCCAACCTTTTACCAAACCCCTTAAATCACTACCCCTACCGATATCGGTTATCATCAACCGGCACCGGTGACACTGACCGGCATCGGTCACCGTGATTCAAAACCAAGACCAGCCTTTTCTCTATTGTTCTAACAAGGTAAACAAATTGTAATTGGACAATAGCTTATTTGTTAGAATTTGTGTTAATTCATATTAGCAGGGGAACTGACCACCTTCGAAAGGAAGTCTCATATTTCCTGGGCCTAAGGCAGTTCCCTCACTTATCATCTAATTAGAATCTGGTGGTCTTGTATTCTTACTTGCAGGTAGTCCTTCCCAGACAAAAAGGAGTTCTTTGCAATCGATCTGATCTCTCTCTACGGTACGCGCACACCCTCTCGACATTCAACAGGTATTCCTCCTAGCCCTAACCCTTATCTGTTTCTCAAAGGAATGAAAGGATAGAAGCAACTCTATTCCAAAAGCTGAAACATTCTGTGTGAAACATTTTGGCACGCCCGGTGGGACCCATTTAGGTTTCTTTCTTTCTTGCTTGCTTTCATATAGGGAGCATACTTGCTTTTTTTCTTCTTCTAAAAATTTCACATGATATTTTCTTATATTTGGTAAAAGAATTTGTCTTGCTTTCCCAGCTTTGCATTAGTGAAAGTCATCTTCTTTGCTTCATCGAATAACATTTTCAATTTGGGTTTAAAACACGTGCATTCCATTTTTGCGTGTTGTTTTCAATTCTAGTGAACGTAGATTAAGTAACAGGTCATACACGTGGGGGTGATTTCCATGGTATTGACAAGAAATTAATCTTACTTTCACTGACACAACACATACCGAATCACTTCACAATTAACACAACAGCTCAAAACATCCCCCCTTTTTCCGCGGTATTCCTCCACCCGATTGAGGTAACCTTATAAGCCAAAACAAACTTGACATTTCCCCTAAGTCTTTTGTTTAGGATTCTGACATCATTCTGCGTCTAAGGGCATAAGCCCAAATTGATTAAAACTAATCCTAGGGTTAGTCTGTTAATTTGCTTGTGTATCTTGCTTGTTTTCAGTTCTATTTCTCTGTCATACACTGTTTTCTGTGATCACTTTAGAACAGTTTGGTAGGCATACTAAGCACTGTTAACCCCAAATCAGCAGCTTCTTACAGTTTCTTATACCAGTCCTATTATACCGACATCGGTTAAGTGACCGACGCCGGCTACAGTATAACCGACATCGGTTAGCAGACCGATATCGGTTACAGTCTTTTACAGTCCCTGACAAACCAAAAACCTACCAATTTCAACATTCTGGGGTTGTTTCTGTTCCTGATAGATTGAAACCTTACTGTGTACTCTTGCTCATGGTTGTTATCACTCGGAAGCAAGCCGCCACCATGGTTTCACATGCCTGCTCTGTGCCTTTGCCTGAATCACCCCCTTCACATTCTATGGGGAACCCTACGGACACCAGTGAGGTTCCCAAAATCCCTGTAGGAGATAAGGAATTTGCAAAAATTTTTGGACGCTAATCCTAGCACTGTACAATATTATTTGTCTCATGCCCCTGACCGTACGCCCGATGGTCAACTCCTTGTTGGCATGCCTATTAGTATAGCTGCTCATTTAGCTCCTTCTCCGCCTGATAACTCCACTTTGCCTTCTGCATCCTTAGCCCCGTTTCCCAATCCAGCGGCTTCAGGGGTTCATACGGCATAGATTGGCTTTCCTTTGGTTAATCTTGGGCCCCACATATCATTACCACCGACCACTCCTACCTCGTCTCTCTTGCAGACTGCTCCTTTCATGACTTGCTCTCTGCCACCTATCCACACGAGCTTTCCTTCTCAAGCTCCGCCCACCTTTTCATTTCCACACACGTATCCGGTGACCTCAACATCTTATATAGGACATCCCTATTCGGTCACCTCAACACATTCGTCCTCCATACCTTATCAACATTTAACCCCACCATTGTCTAGTGGTGGCCCTTGGCCCAATCTACCTCCGTTTACCGCAACCACACCATCATCTCATCCAACTACTGATTTAATCAAACAAATGATGGACAAAATGCAAAATCTGGAGGCTTCTGTTTCAGGAAGTCGTAGCACCCTGACATACGAGCAAGTTTTTCGAGCCTATCCACCCTTCTGTCCCCCTTCATTCATATCCTCCTCAATGGGAATTACCAAAATTTACTCGTTTTAATAGTAAGGAGGATCCTCAACAACACTTGCGCTCATTTAGACATGCCTGCTATCTAATTGCTCATGACGATGCCTTACTACTCCGCACCTTTCCCATGTCCTTATCAGGACCCACCTTGGAGTGGTACAGTGCTTTAACCCAGCACTCAATCTTCTCTTTTAACCAACTAGCCCAATCTTTCTTGGATCATTTCTCCATTAACATTGCCAAGAAAGTATCTATCACCGACCTCTATGCCATCCGACAATTTGAAGACGAATCTATCGCAGATTTTGTTGGACGATGGCGGGCCTTATCAACCAACTTACATATGCCTTGCCTCAGGCCGAACTTATCAAACTTTTTACGCGGGCCTATGCTAAGCACATCTCTCCTACCCTCCAAATTCAAACTTTCCGCACATTTGACGAGGCCTTTACTATGGCTCGAAAACTAGAGATTCGAGCCTTAGAGGAAGAGAAATTGCGGTTGCATTGTAAAAAACCCCAATTTCCGAACCCAAGATTCCACCAACAAACCTAACACCACCAATCCTCACCCATCGACTGCTTCGAAATCAAAAGGAGCTTTGTGCACGCGGTGATGGTCAAATCCCAACCACCGTCTAATACCCCGCCAAAAACCACCTATAAGTATAAAGCTGAGCCCATCAATTACACTCCCTTGGGAGAAACTTATGGTGTGATATTGGAAAAATTGCTTAAAGCAGGAGCCATTACCTTACCTCCTGTTAAACCTCACTCCGGGTTTGATTCCACCCGCGCCATACCTTCTTGGTACAAAGAAAATGACTTCTGTAACTTCCACCACGTGAAGGGACACAGTCATGAAAACTGCAAGATGTTGAAAAACATAGTGCAGGAAATGGTTGATGTAGGGGATATAGCCCTCGATAATCCTAACGCTCCTGCTAACCGAAATTTGAAAATTTTCAACAAACCATTCCCAAGTCACTCTTCTAACAGTAACATAAACCAAGATATCTTAGCCGAGGAGAGTGTTCATGAGATCCATGCAGTCTTTGACTCCCAGCCAAAAGCCTCTATCGAAAAAATTCTGAATCAAGCCTCTTCACTAATGCAGGAACCCGAACCCCCTTCACCACCATCAAGACAAGACGAAATCCTTGCCGTTCCTTTACCCATCAAGGAATTAACCGCCTAGAGTTCTCTTCTCACAAATGAGCCTTCTTACACCACATCCTTGCAAGACTGTGAGCGGATGTTATCTAACTTATCTATTTCCCAAACATCTCCTTCTACCATTCTTGTTGTACAAGAGGAAGGCTCGCCACTTCTTTTGTCATCCTTAGACGAGAAACCTCTTGCACCGACATCACCAAATTCTTTAATCATGATGGATCCTCTCAAACATGCCCTCCTACCTATTAGTTCTTCATCGCCTAAATCTTTTCAGCGACCGGTTGACCTCTTAACGCCCATTGATACAGTGCCTCATCTACCCCCTGTATCACACCCACAGTGGACCGGAATCACAACCCACCTTTCTTCCATACAAAAGTTCCTATTCACACGTGAGGATTGTCATCCCTCAGAAGATAGACGAGTCCTATGGGAACGTTTGAGTACCCCATATTCTACTCAAATGCAGATGACCGATCCAGACGCCTCTACCATATACCCGAAGTGTTTACAGAAGCTTAAAATGCCTATGTCCTCATCTTCACCCCCCTCATCTCTACCAAATACCTCATCCACCTCTATTAGCCTAACCAAATCTTCCCCTACGCTTGGGACCTCACCAATACCCAGTCTAACACACCCACCCAAACGCGGCTAGATTTATCTAAAAATAAAGCCGTCCATCCACTTAGGAGACAGACTCAATCTCCTCAACCTATGCCTCTATCACAACTAAAACCATCGTCGTCACACCTACCTTCCATATTGGGACCTCATCCCTCCACCTTGCATCAATATATCATACCTCCTGCGTTTTCTTTAAAATGACCTACGCCTTCTGCACCCATACAGAGATCCAAGGGTATATCAACACCATCATCCCGCGTATCCTGTCCGCCTATCAACCCTAAACAAATTCCATCATCAAAATATTTGTTTGTTGTCACTCCTATTGCTCCATGGTTGTTTTCTAATACCACATCATCTGTGGCCTCATCATCTAACCAACTAAACATAGCTTCTGCCAAAGAAGCCACGTTTAGTTAAATCCCATTATCAAAATCCCTTGGCTAAACCACCACCCATACAAATCAACCATACCCCGTCATTACCAAAAACTACCCAGTCAATAGCTTCATCTTCCTCTGACTTTGACCCACTCAAAGGGTCTTACGCCAAAATCCTTGCTATATTGGTGGAGAATGCGACCATTTCCCTACCCCCACTTAGACCTTATGATCCATCTAAACCTCGACCTATAGGTTATGATGAGTCTAAAATCTGCGCTTACCACCGCACACCAGGACATGATGTAGAAGGATGCAAAGTGTTGAAAGCCATACTTCATCAGTCACCTCTCTCAGACAGAAAGGTTAAACAAGACAACTTACGAAGGGAGAAACCTTTAGCTTCAATCTCCTCTCCTATACCACCTGTCCTCGCTTCATCAAATCTATCATTATTACAACCCCACCTCTCGAAGACCATGACTTATCCCTACCATCCTCCTCCTCTCGTGTTCACGAGATCAACATGATTAGTGTTGCCACTCGAGGGCAGAAAAACAATGAGAAAGCTAAAGGAAGCACACCTGCGGCCTCTCTTTCTCCGTCCACCATCCCGATCGCACCACCACCTAAAGTGGTTATTCGTGGACCCACCTACCCCGTCTCTAATGGAGTTTCCCACCGAACCATGATCAAACAGCTTCACCAATCACCTATAAAAATGACACTGTACGATCTCATTCAAACTTCTGAATCTCATCGACAAGCTCTCGTTGAAATCCTTCAAGGGATAGAGGTCTTACCTAATGAAACCTTTCCTGTTACCTCCATTCTAACACCCAATCACGTTGCTTCACTCACCAAACAACCTATCTCCCCAACCACTTCTGTCTCTGTACAACAAGCCGCTGCTGTCAGTTTCTCCGAAGATGAAATTGTTGACTTTGGTGTAGAAGATCCTGACCCTGCTCTTTTCATCTCAACTTATGTCCGGGACATTCGGTACGTCGTGTTATGATTGATGGGGGTGCTAGCCTAAACATCATCTCTTCAAAAGCCTTCCAACAAATGAATATCCCTTCTAGTTGCATGTGTGCCAACCCCATTATGTTGCGGTCATTCAATGATGCTATTACTTCTACCTTAGGTACCGTGATCCTTAACATTCGTGTAGGGCCACGCACTTTACCCGAACTCTTCTATGTCCTTGAGGGAGAGTTCCAATACAATATGTTGTTAGGCCGCCCTTGGATCCGGGCTATGGGATGCGTTCCCTCCACCTTACATAGATGCATAAAATTTGAGTACGAGGGGAAGTCCTACACCGTAAAAGCTGATCCTCCCCCCTTCAAAACCTGCAATATGTTATATCGCCCTAATGATGTGCTTGTACCAGTCAAGACACCCATTCATCCAACCCAACCATCCACTTCAACCACACCTCTACCATCCACTTCAACCGCACCTACACCTTCAACCAATGAAACCACCGTCACAAATACCACTTCCTTTCCCGCAGACAACATCCCAACCTCAGACCCCTTAGTAGATGTTTTTCAATGCCTTACGCTGGGGGAGTATCACCTATATAACGTTAGTTCTTTCCATACCCCACAGGAGTACGGACAGTTACATGCGCATCCTACCTACGACCGTCACGTGGGGGAGGTAATCTCTTACGGACCACCTAATTGCCGCACCAACCTAACGTATGGGGGTGTCGACGCATCCTCCATTACCCCTGAACCTCCTCTTGGTGTGGTTCCCTTCCAATCCGATTTTCAATACCTGACAAATCGTCATTTCGCCCTCACCTTCTTGACTCGCTGTGCTTGGAAAGGCTTTGGTTTTGGTCTTTATGAACAAGGCCGACATACAATCATTCCCATAACTACACGCAAACACAATGATCGTAGTGGTCTCGGATTTCCTGAAACACTTACACCGAAGAACCTCGTGTCAGTTGTATTCTGGAAGATGACGACGTCACCCCTACCAAACCATCATCACCCATTTTGCCATCGTCACCCACAGAGTCGATAGACCCTGAATCTATCCCTCCTAACTTTTTTTTTTCATAAATGCTATCTTCCTAGGTCCTCTCACTTATCAACGCGATAATGAGGACCCATCTTCTCTTCCCCTTCTATATCCAGACATGATCGAAGAGGATTCACCTTCAATTAATGTTGTTGAGTGCCAGGATGACGACTCCATCCTCACTTACCTTGGTGCGGATGACTCCTATATTCAACGCGCCTTACCATCTGAAACTCAAACCATGTTGAATGAGTCGACTATAGAAATCAACATCCACACAGAGGAGGATCCTCACATTGTGAAGATCGGACAATCCCTTAACACATCAGAACAAGCCGCCTTTACTACCTTTCTCCATACCCACAACCAAGCTTTCGCTTGGTCCTACGCTGACATGCCAGGAATTGATCCTGACATTGCTGTCCATAACATTACCCTAAAACCCGATTCCAAACCAGTCAAACAAAAACTGAGAAAAATGCATCCACGCATTGCCCTCTTGGTCAAAGAAGAGCTTCAACGACTCCTTTCTATTTCCTTCATCTTGCCTATTGACTATCCTCAATGGATTTCTAACATCGTACCTGTCACTAAAGCGACGGGGGACTTCGGATATGCATGGATTTTCGAGACCTTAATCTCGCTTGCCCAAAGGATGACTTCCCCCTACCAAGTATTGATCAACTTGTTGATCTCACTGCCGGCCATGAGATGCTTTCTCTCATGGATGGCTTTTCGGATACAATCAAATTTTGGTAGCCCCGGCCGATCAACATAAAACTACCTTCATCACTCCTTGGGGAACCTTCTGTTATCGTGTCATGCCGTTTGGCCTTAAGAATGCTGGTGCGACCTATCAGTGGGCTATGACTTACATTTTTCATGACATTATGCACACTATCCTTGAGGATTATGTCGATGATCTTCTTGGCAAATCTAAACATCGCAGTGAACATCTCGATGTTTTAACCATTATTTTCGATCACCTGTTACAATATTCTGTCCGCTTCAACCAAAGAAATGTGTCTTTGGTGTCCTTTCGGAAAACTTCTTGGTTTTATCATCTCTTTGCATGGCATTGAGGTCGATCCATCTAAAGTCAAAGCTATCCTAGAAATGCCCCCACCCAAAAACCTCAAACAATTGCGTAGTTTGCAAGGTAAACTTCAATCTATCCGGCGTTTCATTTCCCAACTCTCGGATCGATGTCAACCTTTCCATCACCTTCTTAAAAAGGACATTGCCTTTCAATGGAGCGAAGAGTGTCACCAAGCCTTTGAAGCTCTCAAAGCCTATCTCTTGCAGCCACCCGTGCTTATCCCACCTCAGGATGATCACCCTTTCTACCTTTACCTTTCTGCCACTGACCATGCTATAGGAGCCATGCTCGCACATCGGGACTCGGCACATCGAGAACAAGCCGTTTATTATATAAGTCGTACTCTCATGGATTACGAGACTAGGTATACACATGTAGAAAAATTGTGCCTAGCCCTATCATTCGTAGCCACCAAACTCCGACACTACCTCCTGAATCACAAAACTTTTGTCATCACCAACGCGGACCCCATTCATTATATGTATGCCAAACCACATCTAAACCAACGCATCGCCCGATGGCTTATGCTCCTCGCTGACCTCGACCTTGAATTTATACACCAGAAGTCAATCAAAGGACAAACTATTGCAGACCAACTCGCGGAGGCCCCTTTACCTGGGGAACAATTTACCAATTTTAATTTCCCCGACGAACTCATCGCTACTCTTTCACTCAGGGAGGAGTCGTATCCAATGACCCTCTTCTTCGATGGATCCAAATGCCAGCACGGCGGAGGAGCCGGCGTTGTTCTCATTCCTCTTGACGCTGAGCCTATGCCTCTTTCATTCCGGCTCGATTTCCCCTGCACTAATAATACAATGGAATACGAGGCCCTTGTTTTGGGTCTCCAGGTTGCATTACACTTAGGTGTCAAATCTATCAATATTTTCGACTCTCAATTGGTAGTCAACCAAGTTATGGGCATCTACCAATGTAAAAATGAGGAACTTCAAAAGTACAAACACTACGTAGATTCACTTTTGACCTTATTTACTCATTATTCTATCCAAACCATTCCCCGCTCCACTAACAAATTTACGGATACTATGGCTTGCTTAGCCTCACAAATTCCTGCCTCACCAATTGACTCTGACATATTCGTCTTGGTCCAACAACTCTTTGCCCCATCTTACTCAAATTTCGGTTGTTTGTATGATAAATAATGTGTCTGCTAATTTGCAGGATACCTGGTATCACCAATTTCACGACTACCTTACAACCTCTGTTCTCCCACCTGACCTTACTAGTAATGGAAAACGTGCTTTTCTTAAAAGTGTTTCTCATTATGTTGTCATGGGGGGACTCCTTTATAAACGTGGCTTTGATGGCATCCTCCTTCGATGTCTAACCGGCGTGGAGGTCACCTATACCATCCAACAAGTCCATGACGGTATTTGTGGTGGACATTTTAGTGGCCTTGCCATGGCCAAACGGATCCTTCGCCTAGGCTATTATTGGCCTACTCTTAATAACGACTACTACGAATATGTTAAGCATTGTGTTATGTGTCAACAACATGCCAACCTTCAACATACTCCTAGCCATCCGCTACAGGTCGCATGAGATCTTTGGCCTTTCTCACAATGGGGTTTAGACCTTATTGGTGAGATTCATCCGCCCTCTTCGCAACGTCACCGATGGATAATCACAGCAACCGAATATTACACTAAATGGGTGGAGGCCATTCCACTCATTTCAACCAAAAAAGAAAAAATCGTCGAATTCATTAACCATCACATTATCTGCCGTTTTGGTGTTCCTCATCGCCTGATAATAGATAATGGTAAATCTTTCAAAAATAAGTTGTTACAAGACCTTTGTGACAACTTTGGTATCAAACTTAGTTTCTCATCACCTTACTATCCACAGGCCAATGGTCAGCTGAATCTTCTAATAAAACCCTAACCAAAATCCTCATGAAAGTTGTTAATGATTCTGGAAGAAATTGGCATGATCACATCCCCTTTTCCCTTTGGGCTTATCGTACTAGCATTCGTACCTCCACTAATGCCACACCATTTTCTTTGGTATATGGTACCGAGGCTGTCTTGCCTCTCGAAATACAAATACCCTCCCTCAGAATATCTCTTCAGGATATTCTCACCAACGATGATTTCCGCCAAGAGCGGTTAGCCCAATTAGAGCTTCTTGACGAGCGTCGTCTTACGGCTCTTGACCACCTTCAAATCTATCAAAAACGCATCAAGCGTGCTTATGATAAGTGACTTCATGAGCGTACCTTTAAGGTTGGTGATCTTGTCCTCAAAGAGAATCAACATGTAACCAAACTAGAAAAGAGCAAACGTGGAAAATTTTCTCCTAATTGGATTGGGCCTTACATTATCACTCACACTTATGGATCAGGCACTTATCGTTTAGCTTCGCTTAATGGTAAACCTGAGCCTGAGCCCCTTAATGCCTTGCATCTTCGACCATTCTACTATTGAATTTAGTGTTATATCACTTCTTATCTACCTTGCGCTCGTCCCTTGAGCTCATTTACCACCGCATACACTTTGTTTCCTACATCTCAAAATCAAATCAAGCTCACATGGTTTGATTATCACCTCCCCTTAAAGATGCCTTCCCCTTTTTAGTCTAGTCCATGACTTCAAAGTATCAAAATGACACATTCTTAATTAAACACTTATGGGATTTTCTTGAGTCAAACTTCCTACAAAACTAGATGCTTTATGCCCAACGGACATCTAGACCTCTAAATTATACATAGACTGCTCCCTCGAAGGACAACTATATGCCAAACTATTGCTGCTATTATATATAGACTGCTCCCCCGAAGGACAACTATACACAAACGCCGCATCTGCTACTATAAATAGACTGCTCCCGTGAAGGACAGCTATACACAGTCAGCCTTTATCAGAAGCTTCTCACATTGATCCACTTCGTGAAGACCTCAAGAACAACAAAATATATATCCCATGTAGACTTCCCGCATCGATCAGTCTATGTCCAAAAACATAAAAAGCAGTATTCCAAAAGCACTTTTGAGTCATGGACTTGTCTATTTAGGTTTGGTCCTCTTTCATTAGAATAATCACCTTGTAACAAGCTCTCAGCACCCTCGCCCATATCTACCACCTCACCTCACCATTTATCAAAGCAACAAAACTCAAGGGACGTGACGTAATACCCGATATATTGTGATTATACAACTCTTTTCACCTATCGACTTCTCGTCTATGCAAGGTACCTAGAGGTTCAAGCTCATTCTACGTTGTTATGTGGTTTGTTTAGCTCTTCTCAACTACGGGACACTTTTTCCTCTTTTGCTCGACTCTAGGATTGTGTGTTGACCTTAATCAGGATACGGTTCCCTACCACTTGGGTAGGCTAACTTTCGCTTCACCTATACCTATACCAACATCGCCAATACCTTACCAACACCAACAACATTACCCTATCAACGTCAAATTCTTATCAAACAACACATTGCCTAACTACAACCAAATTGCCTGAATTCACCTCTCCCTGGTCCTAAGGGAGAACTACATCGGTCTGAGGCCCCTCCTTGCTTTGTGCAATGGGCTATGTAGGCAGCACTTAGGAGACATGGGGTCTCCCAAGGTTAGCTCGACCATCCCCTACCATGTGTTGTAAATATAAATATTTTCGTGTATTTCTATTTTGACAACATTCATCTTTATCCTTTTTCAAAACAAACCAAAACAACATTCAAAACACAACCACTCTTAGTATTATCATCCCTCAAAACAACATACATATTTAGTTTTTAGATGTTAAACAAATACATCTTCTCTATCATCGACTCGCAGGTCGGCATCCTTATTTATTCTTATACTCCTATGAAATTCACTTAGACCCTTGCGCCTCCTCCCGAATCCGGTGGTGATCGTGATCGTCGACGCCCCTCACTTGGCCTTTCCATCCTCAAAGGTGCCACTACTATTGGTTCCTCCCACTGATCCACCAACATCTCCTGTAACATACGAATACGTCCTCTCGCGTGGAGGAATCTTGCCTCTAGTCTCTCTACTCGTAACTGTGAAACCTCTAATAATCCCGTTGTCTCATTCACCTGTGTTTGAAGCTGGTGAACCAAATCCTATGCAGACGATCTCTCTCCACTGTAATCACAGCTATGTCAGGGCGCTCACGTGCACCTCGCAGCTCTGCTACCCACCATACTCTATAGGCCTCTGTCGTTCCCGCATCCATTACCCTACGATCGGCTGCTATCTCTTCTGGCCCTTCTGGAGGTGTCGGCCGGGGAGGTGAGAATGCTTGCCTCGGCGTCAATCCTCATGTATGGTCTATATGTCATAGGTATATCCTGAATGAACCCAAATTGTCACCGCACGCGATCTAGAGGAATCCTCTCGTACTCACCCGGCCTGTGCCCTGCGATCCACCTCAAGCGCTCTACACCCCTCAACTCCTCAGCTATGTTCTCTGTCACCATGTAGTTCCCGTAAGGCCTCCAACAAATATCCGCAATCGTCACCATCTCCCATACCTGTCTATAATACTCAATGTCATCTATCACGGCCTGGGATCTCGCCTCTTGTTCTGTCTGGACCCATCATCTGAATCCCAACCTCTGCACTCCTGTCTCTCCCGACTCGATGGGTCGGCCTATTGGGCGCACACAAACTATGTGCTCATAGGCCCAACAATGTAATAAGTATGAACAATCCAGTGTCGTCCTGTGTTTTCACCTGCAGGCCCATAAACCCTTGTATAACTCTGCCAGATATGCGGGTGCCCATGCGAAAGTCACGCTCATTTCTATCATTTCCCAAATAACACTCATCAATGCTTTTGGAAATCTTCCGCCATCCGCCCTCGGTAATGCATAATACCCCACCGCTATCATTAATACTACTGCCAACCTTGTTGCCTCAGGGTGTGCTGCATACATTATACCATAAGTGAATGTTAAACCTCGTTGTGTCAAATCTCGTGCGTATGGACCAAATACTATTGTTATCGCTCCCCGCGCCACGCTAGGCAATGCCTGATATACTGGTCTTCCTATAATTGGGAGTCTCAAAATACGGAACACATCTTCCAACGTCACTGTCATCTCCCCTGTTGGCAGATAGAAGGTATTCTTTTCTGGATTCCATCTCTCAATCAACGCCTGCAACATAGCATGGTTACGTGTGATTCGTGAATAATAGCGAATTCCACTTAACCCCAAATGATTTATCAATGCCCATTCAGCTGGTGTTACATCCGCTCGGATTCGTGACAACAACGCTGGCACAGTATCATTCATCCTTAACCTGCTTGCCTCTGCATACATCAAAACGACACATAATTATTCAATAAAACAAATCTCCATGGGTTTTTTCTCACATTCTGGAAACTCCTACAGTAACCGGTATCGGTTATAGATAACCGATACCGGTTTACTAACCGATACTGGTTATCTCTAAACGATATCGGTCACTGTCAAAAATATACACCCTGCTTAAAAACATACACCCTACGATAATTATTTTCCCGTTTACCCTCTCTATACCTAACAACATACGTGAACACCCCGCTTACCTACCCCATAACACTCACTCCCATCCCAAACCCTTGCCTATCACCTTTTCTTTCTCATCTTTACCCTCTTACCTTCTCTCATCCTATTCATCAAAACATGCAAGAATCAAATTACAACCAAACAACTTACCTCTTGGGATGCAGCAGCTTGAGGTGGACCCTGTCTTCCCTCTCGTCTCTCCCTGCTGATGCTTCTCCTCGTTCAGCCATGTTCACCACCCTCTTCAAATATAACTTGCCTTTCTACCTTCTGAATCTCAGCCCACACTCACTTTACCTGTCTCTTTCCTCCTTATCACTCAATTCTCTCATGTAATTACCTGTCTCAGTCGTCAAACAACGTCGCATTCACGTATTTAACTTCTTGCATGACTCTAAAAATAAGAACTTAAGTTGCCACCCAAGCTTTTCTATTTTTAGAAAAGCTCATTTTGGAATAACCGGTATCGGTTACCTAACCGATATCGGTCTATCCTCTACCGACGTCGGTTATCTAACCGATATCGGTCACATGCCTACTTTTTCTTAAACATAGTCCTTTCCTTTATTTTCTACCCAATTTTTGTGGCGCCCGCCTCTTTTTCCTGCATAACAACACCATTATCCATATTTTCATCAACATCACATCAATATCTCATCACAATTTCATCAACATCATCTATCTATAATAATAAAAAAAAAGCCATCAACAAAGACATCAAAACCATCCATATATAAACCATGTGAATCAAACTCATCATCTATATATACACACATTCCATTTCAAAAGCCATCAACAAAAGACATCAACACCATCAATATATAAACCATGTGAGTCAAAATCATCATATATGTATACATCAAAGGTTTCAAATATACAACTTGCCCTGCATAGGGGCCTCTGTGATCTCATAATAATACAAAGCCGGCACGCAGGCCGCAATAACTGTCAAAATCTCGACTCGGCTCGCAGGCCGGTCTCTCATATCAAAATATACTATCTCGCTCGCAGCCGGTATCAACTATACAACCCGTACTCAGCTCGCAGTAGGCCGTATATACAACAAGATGAATAAATGAATGAATGAATCATATGTGGGCACGCAGGCCTCTATATACATAACTAGTTCACAGACCGGTGCCTATATCCAATGTACAAACAAAAACACCTATCTCCGCTCCAGGGATGTCTCAACTCTCCCCACCACCCTCAGCTCCTCTCCCTGCGGGTCCTGGCGCTGGCTCCCGCCTCCTCCCTGTCACCGACCCACCGGCTGTAGCTGCACCCCCCTGGGATCTCTGACTCCGAGAGGTCTCGGCTCTGTGTGCCGCATATGGCTGATAGTCAGCCCCGGTACCATCAAGGACATCCTGATAATACCGGGCCTCCGCTCTCGCCTCCATATAGCGGGCCCGTGCCACCATAGCTGCTGGGGCTGGTCCCCCGACTCCTAATAACAATGGCCCCTGTCCTACCAGTACACCTGTGTGCTGCCGTGCTGCAGTGGCGGTGCCGTGTGTGCTGTGCTGTGTCGCGCGTGCACATGCTTGCTGTGCTGCGTGCATGGCTGCACAATGGTGGTGCCGTGGTGTGGTGCACTGCTGTGGTGGTGCATGTGGTGCATGCACTGTGGCTTGTGCTCGTACTGCTGCTGGGCTAGCTGCCCCTGTAAGACACCTATCAGTGCCTGTGCAGCAGCAAGCTGCCCCTGTAACAACTACACCTATCCCCTGAGCTGGTCCCTCTCTGCTATAACAGCCACTAAGTCTGGTTGTATGCGGGCTGTGCTCTCCTCGCTGCTCTCTCCCCTACCCACCATACCAAAAATGATCTGTGTGCGCAATGCGTCCTCCACGGTATCATCTGCCGGCCTCTCTGCTACCCAATCTGGGTCCACGGGCTGTGGTGCAGGCAGTGGGGCCTCTACATCCTCCCTCTGGTACTGAGGGAAGGGAGGTGGCTCATCCTGTCGTAGCCCCAACTACCGTCGTACCCTCTCCAGGGGTATCCGCTCATACTCTCCCAGCCTCCGTCCTGCTATCCAGAAAGTATACTGGATCCAGCGCAACTGTGATCGGGCTCCTCCGTGGGGCTGATGACCTCTGTAAGGCCTCCATACAATATCCAATGTGGTCACGCCCTCTAGCAAATGACGGTAGTAAGCTACATCCCGTCCGGTGAGCACCGCTCATGGCTGCCCACGACCCCCAACCACCTCTGAAAACCATATCTGTATATCACCTGTGGCCCTGGCTGCTGGGGCAGCCCTACTGGTCGAATACATATGATGTGCTCATATGCCCAGCAGTGTAACAAAAATGTGGAACAAATCCCGAATCACCTCATCCGGCGATAGCCCCACAACTCTCTGTATAGCTGCACCAGGTATACTGGTGCCCAAGCATAGCACGTATGCTCCTCCACCATCTCGTGTAGCACCCCCATCAACGCACGTGGAAAGCGGCCTCCCTCTGAGTCCGGAGGGCGAAGCATGTGATGCCTATCATCATCAACACGGCAAGCCGTGTCTCATGTCTGTGGGCACGATACATGTCCCCATAGGCAATGCTCGCGCTGTGATAAGTCAATAGCGCGGCTGCATCCCCAAATACCTGAAGAATGCTGTCCATAGCAGTCTCTGCATCTACCTGGAATACTGCCTCTCCTACGATTGGCAGTCTCAGGATGCGATATACATCCTCCAAGGTAATAGTCATCTCTCCAGTCGGGAGATGGAAAACATTAGTCGCGGATCCCATCTCTCGATGAGGGCAACCATAAGACTGTGATCCCTATCTATAGCCCTATATCGCTGGACTCCGCCGAGTCCCACCTCGCGCATAATGGCCCACTGCGCTGCGGACACGTGTGGCCGCATCCGTCTCAACAGCGGGGGCATCCTATCCCGCATAGTCAGCTGCTGACGTGCCTGCACAAATCACCCACTTCATTAGACCTACCCTTTCAAACAACAACTACTTTAACCTTCTATACCCCCTTTTACCCACCCGACCACACCCCGACTCTATAACACACACCTACACCCACCTATTTTACCATAAAACCTTTACGATATCCCCTTGCCTTATCTCGCACCCTACCAATCACTCAGCTCTACTCTCGCCATTTACCTATGCCCCTACCAATTTAACACCTCCCCATTCATGCCCAACACCTAATCTATCCTAACCGCACCAACCACACAACCGCCCCATTTTCCCCCACCCACCAATCACCCTTCCTATCAACCTCTACCCCTTCCCTCTTCACCCCCAAAAACACAAAGCCCAACAATAAACACAAAACCCAAACCACTAATACCAACACACCCAAACAACAACCCAAACAATACCAAAACACCCAAACAACAACCCAAACAACAACCCAAACAACAACCAAAAACAACCAAAAAACCCAAAACAACAACAAAACCAAACCAACAAAATAAATAATCCTAACTAAGGACCGGTACCGGTCACCCATGACCGCCACCGGTCCTCTCTCCAGCATTTCTCCACCGACGCCGGTCGACATACGACCGACACCGGTCAACCACAAACCAACCTTGCCCGAAAACTTCGTGGACCGATGTTTGCCGCTTAGTGACCAAACATCGGTCCATCAGTAAAATCACGAGCCGAACCCGACGCGGCCCCCCAAACCCATTTTTGGCCTATTACTCCCCTTTTACCCATTAAAAACCCTAAAAACCTACCCACCCTACCGTTTTAGCCTAACTAACCTACCTACCCTCTCCATTTTCCAAACAACTTCCATTTATTCATTCTTTTATTAAAAACATGGATTCCTACCCAAAACCCAAATCTAGCTTAAAAACATTAAATTCACATAATGAGAGGTTTCGAACCTACCGGTACGACTACACGTCATCGTGGTGGGATAGGTGGTGGCGGTCCAGCTGGTCCAGCACCTCCTGCTCCTCCTGGCTGTGCCATGGCTATAAATCTCCTCTGCTGGGTCCTCCACCAATCAAATGTTGCCTCCTACTCGCTCGGGCCTACCAACCACTCACTTCTCCACTCAAATAGTGCCACCTCAGCCGACAAATTCAACAATTTCACTAATACACCTCAGACAACTAAAATTGGTTTTCAAATTGACAATATGACAATGACAGGCCGTATTTTTTTTTTTTATAGGTTTTTCACCTATAACCGATATCGGTTATATAATGCCCTAAAGAACCGGTATCGGTCATATAACCGATACCGGTCATAGAGAATCGATATCGGTTTAATCCCACCTTTCCCCAATTTCTGCCCTTATTTACTAATCGCCCTTTCTCACCACATCACCTATATCCTCCTTCGCTGAAAACCCTTTGTTGACTTCATTGGCCCACTTCACGGCCGCAACCAATCATTTGGCCCGACCCAAGGCCACAACCAACCATTTTGGCCCGACCTAAGGCCAGCAAACCAACCATTTGGCCCGACCCCGTAAGGCAACGCAACCAATTTTGGCCCGACCCAAGGCCAACCAACCATTTGCCCGACCCAAGGCTTGAACCAACCATTTGGCCCGACCCAAGGCCGCAACCAACCATTTGGCCCGACCCAAGGCTGCAACCAACCATTTGGCCCGACCCAAGGCCACAACCAACCATTTGGCCCGGCCCGACCCAAGGCCGCCCAACCAACCATTTGGCCCGACCCAAGGCCGCAAACAACCAATCAGGCCCGACCCATGGCCCTCACTCATCAATCGGCCCGACCCAAGGCCGCACCACTCAAATACCTCACCCAAAACCAACAAATTACAATTTTATCCACCCAACATGTAGCTTTTTGTTCAATCGAGCTCACCTGTTCGTGTTTTAGCATGATTAGGGTACTTGACTTGATCAGTCGACCAACTTTGCCTAGACCAAGACCGCGACGTTTATCTCAACCAAACCAACCATTTGGTACTGCCGAACATGCCTAAACATTCCAATTACCTTACCCGTTATATCCCCCGAACTACTTCCTATGCCTTGGATACCGGATTATATCACCCTTGTTTGGATAAACTATCGACCTTTGCCTATGAATTGCTTGTTTGCTCTTCAAATCATGTACCCTGGTCGCACTACTGCATTTCAACGTGCGTCTACTTCCTTGGACCTACCCCACCATCTTACCATCATCTCAACACCATTTACCCTTTATCAACCCTATCCCTGATTTCACGTTATCTCAATCTGTGATAGATTTGAGGGGGATTACCTATACCCTTAACATGGGTAACCACTTCTTATTATTGTCCGTGCAGCTTTAACAAGACAAGCTACACGACAACAAGGGGCTAATGTAGACACCAAATTTGTGTCTTACGACCCCCTGTGCCCCGCATCTCATTTCGCAACCTAACCTCATCACCTAAACCTTACACAATTATTTATTAATTACCTTATAATTAATAAATCCACATCTCCATACCTGCCACCTCATTTCGCCACCTCATCATGACCTAGTCCAAACCCTAAACTAACCTAATTAAGACCTATAACTTGGTCTACATCCACACCCATGACTAATTACTCCTCACCCGCACCTAAAACCAACCTCATAATGACTTGACCAAGCCCGCAACTAATCCCTCAAGAGAAAAGGAGGGAAAGTTGGCTATTTTACTAAAAATAGCCCACTTTGACCTGACCGATACCGGTTCCTACTCGACCGCCATCGGTTACGTAACCGCCATCGGTTCCCTGTAAATGACCTCTCCCAACCAAAAACAAGGGGTTGGATTTTCATTTGATCTAAACGAAGGAGAAGTCATTGGAAGGATCTGGAATTTACTTGGCTGAGCAGAGACAAGTGAAGGAAAGAGAGGAGTTTGCAGAGAAGGACATCAAGCCCAAGACTGCAACTGAATAACCAGAGCCCAGTGACACTCATCCAAGCATCAGGAGAGAGGAGATAGCTCATCTCGGATTGTCAGACCATCCTACCTGAACCCTGCCTTCGTCATCACAGTCCTTGAACCTGCATTTTTCATCAGGAACTAGTAAGTAAGTCTTATACGTTCTTTTAATAATATTTCTTGGATTTCTGAATCACAGTAATTACAAGTCTACTCCCAGATCCACTACCCGGTAACACCCCCCATCTAACTATCATTCCTCTACCCCTACACTGCCCCAAGAACAGCTCCCATACCCTCTGAGCCTTCTCTATCACCCCGTTACCCATCCCCAATCATTTACTAGCCTTATAAACACCATAGTCATCTTATAGCCAACCTTTTACCAAACCCCTTAAATCACTACCCCTACCGATATCGGTTATCATCAACCGGCACCGGTGACACTGACCGGCGTCGGTCACCGTGATTCAAAACCAAGACCAGCCTTTTCTCTATTGTTCTAACAAGGTAAACAAAATAAAGATTTTAGAATCGGCGGTGAAGTGGGTATTTGAGAAGCCAAGCGAGCCATGGTATCTCCAAATTTGTTAGTTGAACAAGGGATGGTCTCGAAGGTCATAGTGGTCAAAGGTGGTCAAAAGTATGTCGACATGATGTTTATACTTTTTAAGTGTCTCATTACAACATTGGTATATACCATTGACTTGGTTTACGATCAATTGAGAATCACCAAAGATGTTGATTCATTTGACATCTAGGGCGTAGGTAACTTGAAGACCTAATACAAGTGCTTCGTATTTGGTAATATTATAGGTACAATCAAAATTGATTTTGAAAGATAAAGGCATGGGATCACAATCAAGAGGAATGAGAATAACGCCATCCCCACCCCCACGCTAATACTTAGAACCATCGAAGAATAGTGTCATTTGGTAAGGGGATTCATCTAGGGAAAGGGTAACAATTGACTCATCCGGAAAGTCAAAATTAGAGGGTTGATTCCTAGAAATAGGTGTGTCGGCCAATTAGTTAGTGATAACTTGGTCTTTAATGGAATTTTGATGGACGAATTCAAGGTTGAGGTTGGCTAAAAGCAAAAGCTAATGTGCGGCGCATTGATTTTGGTAATGTTTGGCATACATGAAGTGTAAGGGGTTGGTGTTGGTCACAACATAGGTTTTGTGGGTTAAGTAAGTAATGGCGAGTTTTATGGCAATGAAAACTAAAGATAGGAAAAGTTTTTCGGCATGGGTATATCGGGTTTTGTAGTCCAAAAGAGTATGGATTATGTAGTAAACCACTTGCTCCCGGTGTTGTTCATCGTGATGAGCAAGAATGGCCCCCAATGAGTGATTGGTAGCTAAGATGTACAAGTAGAAAGGTTGATCATCTTTAGGTGGAATGAGCACAAGTGGTTAGAAAAGGTATTGTTTTAAGGCTTCAAAAGCTTTATGGTAGTCATCATCCCATTTAAAGGAGACATCCTTCTTGAGTAGATGATGAAATGGATAACACTGATCAAATAATTGTGAAATGAAGTGGTGGATAGAATGTAACTTACTTTGCGAGGCTACAAAGTTGTCTAAGGTTGGTGGGTGGAGGCATTTACTGAGAATGGCCTTGACTTTAGCAGGTCCACTTCTATACCACATAGGGAAATGATAAATCCCAGGAGCTTTCCTGAGAGAACCGCAAAGACACACTTCTTGGGCTGAAGGCAAACGTAATATTTAATGAGGCGGTCAAAGATGGTTTTTAGGACGGTGAGGTACTCGGAGCGGTGTTTGGATTTGGCAAGGAGGTCGTCCATGTAATCTTCCAATATATGATGCATGATGTCATGGAAGATGTAAGTCATAGCCCATTGATATGTGGCACCGCGTTTTAAGGCTAAAAGGCATGACTCGATAGTAGAAGGTCCCCAAGGGGTGATGAATGTGGTTTTTTGTTGATCCTTTGGGGCAAGCCGATTTGGTTATAACCCAAGAAACCATCAATGAGTGATAGCATCTCGTGACCGTGCGTAAGGTCAACTAGTTGATCAATACTAGGTAAGGGAAAATCATCTTTTGGGAAAGCTAGGTTGAGGTCATGGAAATCCATGTAAATGCGAGAGTCCCCCTGTCACCTTAGTGATAGGGACAATGTTAGAAATCCAACGAGGATAATCAATGGGTAATATGAAGGAAATCGAAAGGAGGTGCTGAATTTCTTCTTTGACCGGAAGAGCAATGCGAGGGTGCATTTTCCTCGCTTTTGTGTTATGGGTTTGGCATTAGGAATGGTTACGATATTATGGACCACTATAGTGGGGTCAATACAGTATATATCTGCATAAGACCAAGTGAAAGCGTGGTTATGGTTTTGAGAAAAGAAGTAATGGCTTCTGTTCAAAGAACATCTAAAGATTGACTGATCTTTAAAATGTGTGGGTCATCCCCAGTATGAATGTTGATTTCAATAATTGACTCATTCAACATGGTTTTCATCTCGTGAGGGTAATGACCAATGAATATATGAGTCTTCTGCACCAAGGTAGGTGAGTATAGATTCATCATCCTGACATTGAATAATGTTAATTAAAGGTGTATTGTCATCAATCATTTCAGGATACAGGAAGGGAAGAGAGGAAGGGGCCTCACCCTCGCGTTGATAAGTCGGAGGACCTAAGGAGATGGTGTTTATGATTTTTTTTTAGGAGGAATGAATTACTGAATCCATCGACTCCATCGGTGAAGGTGGTGATGGAGGTGAAGAAGGTGGAGAAGGGCTGATGTCTTCAATGAGCTCAACGTGGGCCTTCTTGGTAGGTGGTTCAGTAAAGCCGATACCACTATGGTCATTATGTTTGTGGGTAGTACAGGAAATAATAGTATGGTGGCCTTGCTCATAAAAGCCAAAACCTAAACCTTTCCAAGCACATCGGTGTAGGAAGGTGTGAGAAAAATGATGATTAGTGAGTGACTGGAAGTCGCAGAAAATGGGTGGGTTTGCGACAGTGGTTCGGTGTGTAAGTGGTAGTATTAAGTCCCTCATAGGTGAGATTGGTACGAAGGTGAGAAGGACCATAAAGGAGGCACTCTCCTATGCAGTGATCATAGTGAAGGTGTTGGTGAAGGCTTCTATACTCTTGTGGAGTAAGGAATGCATTGACATTGTATAGGTGATACTCCCGAGAGTGAGGCATTGAAAAATGCCTTCCAAGGGATCATTGGTTGGTATGTGGGTAGCTGGAATGGATGATGTGTTGAAATCGATGTTGAGGTAGAGTTAATGGATTGGGAGGCTGATGGGTCAACCGTGGAGGTTGTGGCAATGGTAGGAATGGAAGAGGCATGTGTGGTTGAGGTGACGACTATACTGGTAAATGGAGGTGTAGGTGAAGTGGTAGGGGTCATGGAGGTAGATGCCTTAATGGGTATGAGCACATCATTGGGTTGGTAAAGCATGTTGCATGTTTTAAAAGGTGATGGATCAGCTGGGATAGTATAGGTATGTCCTTCATGCTCAAACTTTACACAACAATGCAAAGTGGAAGGAACGCAACCCATGACATGAATCTAGGGTTTGCCAAGTAACAAGTTATATTGAAATTCCCCCTCCAAGATGTAAAATAGCTGCAGGATAGTACGGGGACCCATGTGAACATGGAGGATGACAAAGCCTAATGTAGAAGTGATAGCGTCATTGAATGAACGCAACATGACAGGATGTTTATGCATGCAATTATTGGGTATGTGCATTTGAGCGAATGCATGGGATGAAATGATGTTAATGTTAGTGCCCCCATCAATCATTACATGTCTTACATGTATATCATTGATGTGGACGAGAGATGAAGAGAGCTGGATCTCGGTCATTATTTTGGTGCGATACGATCTCTTCATTTGAGAAACTAAGGGAGGCTACTTGGTGAGTAGGTGAAGGTGGTAATTTGGTGAGTGAGGCTACATGATGGGGTGTAATAATGGAGGATACAGTGTAGGGTCATTGGGTAATACCTCAATAGATTTAAGAACCTCCATGAGAGCTTGACAATGGGAGTCTAAGGTTTAGATGAGGTCATATAGGGACATTTTGAGGGGAGATTGGTGTAGTTGTTTGAGCATTGTGCAATGTGTAACCACATTAGAAGTAGGATATGTGGGGCCATGGTTAGTGATTTTTGGCATGGGTGCAGATGGTATGTTGGGTATGGGATTAGTTGGTGGCTCAGTTTCCTTTTCCTTTCCTTTTTCCTTCTGAGCACATGTAGCAACGTGGATCATGTTGATCTGAGGTGGGGAAGTAGGTGAGGTAGGTGAGACATGGAAGGTATAGCAACATGAAGGGAAAAAGCCAAGTGGTGGGAAGGAACCTTGTGAGATGAGTTGAGCACATTGACATTTAGGTGGAGGTTTGGCGAGTTATTTGATGTGCACCATGTTAATTTCAAATCTTGGAGGTGGCTCGAGGAGCTGTGGGGGTGGAGGTCATGGTTGTTGAGTGGGAAGTGAGGGAAGGACTATGGGAATGGGTGTTAGTGAAGTAGTGTCCTCATCGAGAAGGTTGTCATCATCAAAGTTGGCTTCCAGAGGACACAACTGGATAAGGATGGTTTTAAAGCCTTGTAGTTTTCCACATTGTGCCCTGACATACGATGGTAGGTACAAATTTTGGTGTCGTCAAACCCATTTGGTTTGGGTTTGAGAGGGTCATAAGGTCTGAGTGGCGGAAATGTGATGATAGAAGTCTCAAGGAGGTTGGTTAAGATTTTGGCATAGGATCCCGCTAGTGGATCGCAATGGGAGGTGAATGCGGGTTTGGGTGCGGGTGTAGCTGATTTTGTAAGAAGGGTATTTGCATGAGGGGAGTAGGTTGAGCTATGGTTTTGGGTGCTTGGCATGGTCTTGAATGTTGGTCATGTTTTCTTGGGTAGGGTTATGGTAGATGAACCTGGTAGGAGGGTGTGTGGTTGTTTTTTCTAGCTTATTGGGGGTAACAGATTTTTGTCTTTAGGTTACACTTTCTTGGGTAAAGATGATACATGCCCATGAGACTTAGAGGAAAGGTAGATGGTGGAAGGGGGCACATTACCCATGGGGATAACAAAGGTGCCATGAAGGTAGATGGTGTAGGTCGTGCCGAGGTGTGAGGGGAAGAGACCGAGGTGTCGTGGGTAGTGAAGGAGTGATTGATGGTATTGGAGGTATGGGTGGTAAAGATGTTGTAGAGTGTAGGTGGAAGTCGTGTTGGGTGCCCGGGTAAGTTAGAGGTTTACGAGGAAGGGATGGGATATTGTGTTTTTGGTTTATTGATGGGTGGAGGTTTCTTAACCATGCTGGGAAGCTGAGGTCCTAAGATAGATGGGACTGGTGCAGGTGTGATTGGCATAGCTGGAGTATGAGTTCTATGGATTTGGTTCTTCTGTTTGGATCTTGGAATAGGTGTCTTTGTGGACTTTGAAGGATATAGCTAAATCCGGTTTGATCGGTGGATGAGTAAGGTGGTGGTTGGGGTGACCCCTAAGGTAGTGATAAGTTTAGTTGAGGAAGATGATGTGTGTGAGTGTTTGAATTTAGATGTAGGTTGGGTTATGGGTAAGGGTGTATGTTGAGCTATGATGGGTGTCATGGAAGAAGTTGTGATTGAGGTGGTTTTGTTCGGTTGGATTGGTCAAAATATTTTTGGGTAGATAGTGGAAGTATCGTTATGTGACATTTGCATTTGTGTTGAAACAAGATGCGAAGACACCCCCACAATAAGGATCTGTCCACATAATCTAGGTGATTGGAAAATGTGAGAATGACACATCTGTAAGTGATGTTGATGAAGACCCAATGGCTATTCCCATAAATTTTTTCTTAGAGATGTGAAATTTGTTAGCTTCAGCTTACGTGGGTAAGAGAGCCAAAAGTAAGTCTACGGGATCTTGGGTAGGCTGAAGGAGAATGCTCACTTAGAGAGGCAAAGGTATCTCTATTGGGTCTATGATAGGGGGATTTGTGGGTGGAGGAGGTAAACAAGTATCCTCCATGGAGTGAAGAATTCATCACGGTGACGGCTCCTAGGTGGAGAAGCTAGAGATGAAATGGTCTCGATATTAGTGAGGGGTTCCTCCACGAGTGATGAAGGAGGTGAAAGGTGTTCCTCTATGGGTGGAGGAATAAGTGAGGTAGGTTCCAATGTAGAAGGAGAGTTTTGAGCTAGAATCTCCTCTATGGAAGGAATATGGGGTAATTGGGAAGCAACAGTGCATCACTAAAGATAGCGTGGACCTCACGGGTATGGGTATCATGAGTTGAGGCCTCACCGGTTTGATCAGATGAAGGGGCATGATTAGGAAATGGTTTCTTAAAGATGTGTAGGTTTTTCTTGGTAGGTGCGTTAGGATTATCCATGGTTAACTCACATTTCTTGAGCATTTCTTAGACAATATTTTTGAAAGTGAGGCAATTTTCATCACTATGACCTTTACTCGATGATAATTATAGAATTCGTGTTCTTTATACCATGTGGGCATGGGGTGAGCAGGTCAAAACTAATTTTTATAGGTGGAAGGGTGATGGCCCCAATTTCATAAGATTTTCTAAGACGGAAGAATAAGGCTCCCCAATTAGGGTGTATTTCCACTTTGTTCTCATCTAAATTGAAAAGTCTAGATGGGTGAGAGATTAGATGAGGGGGTAGCTGATTTGATGGATGAGCTAGACCGGCTTTGAGCACCCTTTGCGTTAGCAGGTGCCCTTGGTCTTTGAATAATTGTTCTCGCATTTGGAAGAAGACAAAGTATCATTCAACTTGAATGCTGAATTTTTACTACGTAATTGGATTTTCTTCTCTTCGATGGCCCAAATCTCTAACTTTTATGCCATGGTGAATGCTTCATCAAATGTTCAGAAAGTCTAAACCTACGAGTGGTCGAGTGAGATATGCCTAGACAAGCCCGCATGAAGAGATCAATGAGTTCTTTGTGGTAGTTAGAAGGTGAGTTGATTGATCATGCTGCACGCTGTTGAGTGAAAAATATGTGATAGATTCGTCCTCATACTGACGCATGGAGTATAGGTCAGTCATGGTAACCTTCTTAATGATATTGATGGAGAAGTGATCCAAGAAGGCTTGGGCTACCCGATTAAATGAAAATTTAGAGTTTCTAGGTAACCCACTATACCAATATAATGTAGGTCCATTAAAAAGACATGGGAAAGGTCCTCGAAGAGCAAAGTGTCATTGTGGGTGATTAGATAACACCCATTTTGAAAAATCACAAATGTTGTTGCGGGTCTTCCTTGCTATTGAAACAGTTGAATTTAGGCATATCCCAATGCATGGGATATGGATGGATAGGAATGGATGGGTGGATAGGCTCATTCAAATCTCGTCGTAGGTGAGAGTTTTGTGGGAGTCGGAAACCGATGCCTCCAATGTCCGCATCTTATCCATCATCAATTTGATTAGGTCGTTGGTATGTTGCGATGATTGGGTGCCTCCCGTAGCGTAAGAGGGTTGGTTTTGGGCATATAATGGGGTGTCATTCCAGATATGGTGTTCTTTGTGTAGATTGATTGAGAAGAAGGTAGTGAGATAGGGTACGTACCCATAATGAATGATAGATGAAACGTAAGGATGCTTTGATGGTATGTATATGGATGTGGAATGGTCATGGTAATCCTAGTGGCAATGGGGGCTAACGATTATAGAATGGAAAGGACCACATTTTGAAAAGGAGTAGGGTCACCAACACCGAGAGGTGGTAATGTAGCTACTAGTATATGTGAGACATTAGGCATGGATGAGGTTGTGTTCTAGGTGGTTGGCAAGGTATAGTGGATGTGGTGGGTGCAACGGATGTAGCAGATGCAACAGCAGGTCATAGTAGGTATAGGGCCTAGCTATGAAACAACTAGGGTAAGATAGATGCGGAAACGTGAAGCTAGATGGGGATGATGCGAAGTGGGAATGAGAGTCGGGGGATAAATATGGGCATGCCATATATAAACCACCCGAGGCATCTCGAGTGGATTCGTGGGAAATATAAAACTATAAGGTGGTATGGTTTTGGTCCCAACATGCGTGCCAAATATTTCACCCGATTCTTAGACATTTCTTTAAAAGTGAAAAACAAATAGGGTAATGGGCATAGGAGGAATACATGTTTAAATGCTTTGGTTGGTTGGTTGTTGCACGTGTATAACTTCTAAATCCATAGCTGATCATGAGAGATTCCTTTTGGCTAGGAGGAACTACCTATAATAGAAAGCAAGACCACCGAAATATTTAAATAATATGCGGTGAACTACCTAAGCGTGTCTTTAGATCCTGGAAGTGTGATACTTCCTAAATGACTATCACCCACTATTTAAAAAAATTAACGAGGGTAATAAAGTAAATCCTATCGTAATTGAAATGATTTGGGTATCTCATCCAAAATACAATAAGAAATATCTAATCTAACATGCTAAGTTAAAATAATATCCGAAGGTCAAACAACTGTTCTGGGTCTCGCAGTCCGACGGAGAGGTCTCGGGTAGGTCACGAGTGAATAAGGGTGATGTGGGAATAGGTGGATAGGTCACCGTTCGGGCTCTATTAGTAAATACGAGACCGATTCTAGTTAAGGGTGATTGATGGTGGTTAAGGGTGACCGATGACAGGTTAATGGTGACCGACGTTAGTTGGGAAAAACTAGTTCGATTCTTCGTGGAATCTTTGGAATGCCACATAATGAGCTTTTGTCTCCTTGTGATTGTACAAAGGACTTTGGTTGATTAGAATGAGGCATTAGGTGGTTTGGGTGGGATTTGGAGAATTTTTAATGGGGATATGGAGGGTTGACTATTAATTGAGGTCAGTGGATGGCTAAGGAAACAAAGGATGACAATATAATGATGAAACCAATGAACCAAAGGAGTATAACGTTCTACTTACTTGGAACCTAGTTCTGGATGCCTCGTGAGTGAGGAATGAAGGTGCTGGTAAGAGGTTGAAGGCTGTAGATGATCACCAAACATAGGAAAGCTTCTGCATGGGCTGCATGTGCATTCCTTTTTGCTGGTTGGATCAAATCCTTCTTTGGAGTGAGTCTTTAGATGGTCATGTGTAGGAGAAAATGCTTGATCTCCTTCCTTGCATATGTGTTCTCACTGAAATTCATTCTCAGAAGATGCGATATCTCTCAGGAATGTCCCAATGTTTGTCAACCTCCAAAATAAGGTTGTTTTGGGGATTAAAAGGTGACCGACGGTGGTTCCAGCTTAACTGGCGATGGTTAGGGGTAACCGGGGTGTCGGCGAGGCAGGATTTTCTAGGTTTGCTAAACTAGGCGAGATGCCCTTGATTTTCTCGGGATCTCGTGTCATTTACCCATGGATTATACTAGAAGATTCTTGTAAGCAAGCAAATGCAATAATGTGGTTAGAGGGAATGTAGGCATTTATTTTTAGGGTTTGGGTAAGTCTTAGTTAGTGTATGGTAACTTACTTAAGAATAAATCTTATGGTGAGGATAATGAATTAATTTAATTAAATTAATTAAATTAATATTAGTGGAGTAAAGGGGCTTGATGAGGTGTCTGCTTATTTGTCATGAGATGTATTTTAGTGGACATTATCCACAATAATTAAGATATTTCCCATCACCATCTTCTTCAAAAACATCAAATTTAGATGGACCACAATTTCAAAAGGCCTTTGATGACCTCAAACAATATCTCCTTTATCACCACTTGTGCTCACACCTCCATGATAATGGGAGTCATTCTAAATTTATATATCCTCTACTAATCATGCCTTGGGTGTCATGCTCACTCATTGAGATGAGAAAGGTCATGAACAAATCATTTATTATATAATCCACACTCTCCATGAATATGAAACTTGTTATATGAAGCCAAAAGTTGTGTTGTGCCTTGTACTTCACAATTTCCAAACTATGCCATTATCTACTCAACCACAAGACTTACATTGTTACTAGATTTAATCCACTTAAAACCATGCACTTTAAACCATATCACAATGACCACATCACTTGATGGCTTATGCTTATGACCAATTTGATCTTGAATTTATCCCATAAAAATCTATCAAAGGACAAGCCATCCATCATCTCATCTTTGAAAATCCCTCTCCCAAATAATCAACCACCTCATGAACAATTCCTGATGAATCCATCAACACTATCATCATCAAGAATACACCCCTCTCAAAATGACCTCTTCTTTGATGGATCTAAGTGTCAAGAGGGGGGGGACGATATCATCATTATACCTCCTTGGGGGAATCCTATCCCTTTATCATTCAAAATTAAACTTTGAATGTACTAACAACATGGTTGAATATGAAGCTTTAATCATGGGTCTTCAAACTATCATCATGCTTGGTGTTCAAATCTTGACATCTATGAGACTCACAACTTGTCATCAATCAAATCAAAGGAATTTATCAATGTAAAAATGAAATTATACAAAAATATAAAGCCATTTTGAATTCCTCCTAGAATCCTTTGACCATTACACTATCCAAATAGTTCCATGATCTTCTAAAAAATTCATAGATACCATGGCTTCTTTAGCATCCCTCATCCCTTTATCAACTAAAGATTCAACTGATAATTCTAAATTTGTTCATTGTTTCCATAGACTAATTGATCAACCATCCCACAAAAATGAACTCCCTTCTATCAACATCATCAAAAAATCCAATTGACCTTTAGTACACTCAAATATTTGACTATCTTTCGAATCCAAAATCCCTCCCGATCTATCTAGAAATGCTAAATGATCATTTTCTTCAACATGTTACCCATATGTCATCATAGGTGGTGTCCTCTATAAATGTGGATTCGATGGCCTCTTATTAATATGCCTTAAATCTCATGAGTCTACTAAATCCATTCAAGAAGTCCACATGATGGTATATGTGGTGGACATTTCAATGATACCATTATCACTAAGTGTGTCCTCCATGGGATATTATTGGCCTACCATCAATCAAGATTGTTGTGCATATGTTAAGAAATGTGTCAAATGTCAACAACATTCAATCTCACTCATATCCCCAATCAATCCTTACAACCCACTCAAGACTTATGACCTTTCTCAATGGGGTTAGACCTCATTAGTACAATCAATCCTCACTCATCACAACAACATCATTATATCATCACAACCACTGAATACTTTACTAAATGGGTAGAATCCATTCCCTTAACATCTACTAAAGCTAATAAAATCATCAATTTCATCTATCAACATATCATATGTCACTTTGGTATCCCTCACAAACTCATCACTTGATAATGGAAAATCCTTTAAAAAAAAGATGTTAAGAAACTTTGTGACACATTCAACATCAAACTAATATTTTCATCACCATATTATCCCAAGAAAATGGACAAGTTGAAGCTTCTAAAAAACACTTAATAAAATCCTCATGAAAACCATTGACAAAGTAGGAAAGAATTGGCATCTCTAAATCCCATTTTCTCTCTGGGCTTATCAAACTAGCATCCATACTCCTACAGGTGCTACACCCTTTTCTCTAGTCTATGGATCTAAGGTAGTTTTACCCCTTGAAGTTCAAATTCCATCACTTCACATATCCCTTAGAGATTTCATCCCTGATGAGGATTATCGATAAGACCATTTAGCACAATTAGAATTATTAGATGAAAAATGTTTAACATCTCTCGAACATCATCATGTCTATCAAGAGTGCATCAAAAATGCATGCGTATAAAAAACATGTAAAATAATGTGACTTTAATATAGGTGATATTGTTCTCAAATAAAATCAAAATGTCACTACTCTGAAAGGAGTAAACATGGAAAGTTTTCCCCTAACTAGATCGGTCCATATTATCACTCATAAGTATGGGTCAGGAGCTTATCATCTAGCCTCCTTGATGGTACACCTAAAAAGGAACCTCTGAATTCCTTACACTTGTGGCCTTTCTACTATTAACATCTTGACCATCATGACAATAGTCACATCAAATATCTTCTTTCACCACCAACCAACCATCTTATCATCATAATGATTTGAAAAGTATGTGGTTTTTTCACTATCCTCAAAACCTTAAAGATGAGCACCACAAATCTATTCATCACATATTTCACATGGAAAAAGTTCCTCCTTAGTAGGAACCCCACAATCATTACATCCATCCACCTTGTATATCAACCAAAGACATGTCATGGGGCACACATGTGTAGTTTGTGCACACATCTCTTCCCCTCCTCAAATGGTCTATTAGGGTTTCCCTCAGCTCAAAAAAAAAGTCAAAAATATCTATGGATGCATCTTATCAAAATAAATAGACTGATCCCTCAAAGGAAAACTATCAAAAATCAAAATCATATTATCAAAAAAAAAAATAGATTATCCCTCAAAGGAAAACTACCCATTTAAAATCATAGACCGATCCCTCAAAGGATGGCTATCCAAAAAGTCAAAATCAAAAATTCAAAATTAGACCACTCCCTCAAGGATGGCTACCTATGTAAAAAGGATTCCCACATCGATCAACCTTCAAAAATTCAAAATATCAAAAATCATCCTAGGAAATCTTCCCACATCGATCAACTTTCCCATCAAAGAAAACTTCCCACATCGATCAGTTTGCATCAAAATAAAATATAAAATTGGGGCATCTCTCTATGAAACCATTAAAAGAGAACCTACTCTCCCACATAACCTACATGTGTCAACCCTTCCCATGTCCTAGAAGGTATACTTTTCACTTCCATCTATATCTAAGATCCTACATGTGACTACCCATTGTTAGTCATATGTTAACATTTGTAATAAAGGCCAAAAGTGCAAGTGCCTTCACCATATTTATTCCCATCACGTATGCATCAAATCCAATGTAAAATAAATCATTCCATGTTTTATTCTTATTTAGAGTTAAAACACATTTTGATATACATTAATATCACATTAAAGTTCAAATATCATAAACATAAATAACATCATCATCTATCAAACAACAATCATCATCAAAAACATCAATTAAAAAACATTTATCAAACATTTATATAAAAAAATTCATCATAACACATCAAAATAAAAATCAATATGCATAATCAAAGTCAAAATCATCATCATCATATATATATATATATCAAAATATATTTATACATCATCTGAGTCTCAAAATCTCTATATAAAAAAACTATACATCGAATATAGGCTTCACAAAGAGTCATATATACATCAAAATAAAATACATCATATACATCATATCTAATAAAAATAGACACACCAAAAAAGGTACTCCTCCAAAAATGCTCTCCTGAAGACCCCAACACCACCATCATCCTCCACCATCACCCTCCATCATGGCCCTCTACTCATCCCTCCTCCATCTGGACCCCGAGGTGGCTACCCACACTCACTATGCTAACACTAGGACTACTCTCTCTTTAGAGCTAGATGTGTTACATAACAAAGTGTAGTAGGTAGTTTTACACCACTAATCCTCATAATATAGTAGCCAACTCATCATGTACTTGAATGGTAGTAGTTAGCTAAGCTAACCATACCAGGTGTGGTCCCATCTGACCACTAGCTTGAGCCTAATTACCACCAACTCAACTCACACTCACTCATCGATGTCCCTATAATCCCAGATCCCTTCTTAGGGTCTCTCTCATTGTTTTTTATCTCTCTCATCATCTCACTATAACCTATAATAGCTACTACTAATAAGGCTATCATCACTCACCCCTCATCCCATCCCTCTCACCAAATCATCCATCATCTCATCCTCAAACTATCTCTCTTTACATCATTGTCCCCGCTCTTCCTCCACTCATGGCCTTCTTGGCCTCCAATCATGTAATAATAGCCTCAAGAGATCTTCTCTATATCTACACCATCATCTCCCCTCACCACCATCCCCATCACCCACCTCCTGTGTGCCTCCCTCCACATGGGCCCACACCCATCTACCTCCTCGAGCTAGGCTGAGCTCCCCACCATGTAGTAAATGCCTCATCCACCATGTAGTAAATGCCACAGTACACCAACATCATCTATAGGAACCAGATCTCCTTGGTCATCAACACCCATGGCTCCCTCCTCATCAGGCATATAATAATGTGAACCAATGTGCTAGGTAATGGAGTCTCCATCATCCCCCATCATCATCTATATAAAATTGAGCCTCTAACACATCCTGAATCAAACCAAACTATTTCCTAATGTGATTGAATCTAATAAGCTCCCACTCCCCTCCTCGATGACCCTATATCCATAAGTCCTGTTGAGTGGCATTTAACTCACTCTCTTGTCCCTCCCACACTAGAAATCTAATGTAGGGCCTCCATATCACATCCCCTACCTATAATCCTGAAAGGAGCTGTCTATAATACTCCTCACTCATTATCTGATCCAACCTCCCCTACATCAAAATGCCATCACATAAAACCAGCTGATCTCCCTATCATATCAACACCTCCCATGGAAAACCATGAGGACAAGCCATGAAAATATGCTCAAAATCCCAACATTGTAATAGAAAAGTAATATCAATCTCAAACCTCTTTTGGATCCTCCAAGCCCATAACTCCCTATAGGTCTATGTAAGTAAGCAAAGGGGCCCATGCAAAAGACATTCCTATGCTCCATCATCTCATCTCTACCACTACACCCATCATCATCCAAGGAAACCAACCACCACCAGTTATTTGGGAAAATAAAAACATGTGATCCCCATCATCATCATATTCATACGAGCACGACCCTCTCTCTCAATATATAAATTCTATAATAAAAACCACCCACTATAAACCCCACACCATCTATGCATCATCCCCATATAATATCCTCATCACATCTTCCCTCTCAGTATCATCAATACAATATATTCCCTCTCCATGCATGGGAATCTATAATCTTGTGAACATCCTCTAGGGTGATGGTCATCTCACCCATCAAAACCAAAAAGTATAGGTGGTAGGATCCCACCTCTCCATCAATGCTAATAACAATCCTCGATGCCTATGGATGCATCTATAGTGATGCATCCCCCAAAACCCACATCCTCTAAATGTGACCAATCATCATCCAACATATCTACTCTCACATCCCCTAAAATCACTAGAATCCTATCTCTGATAGTCAATTTGGCCTTCACCTATCCAAAAAACACAAAAACATGGATTAGAACAAGTTTCATCAAAATTTTATCAAATTATATCAAAAACATCATCATAGCAATTCAACTTTATCATCAATCCATCAATTGCTAGCGATCCATCCAAATCATCAGTGATCCATCAAAATCATCAAGTGATTCAAATGATTTCAAAAAACATGCCCTCGTATGGACATTAAAAAAAAAAAAAAAAAAATAAAAACACAAAAAAAAAAACAAGGGTACATACCTCTACCTGAGTGGGCCTCCTCTACCTTCCAGACACTCCTACAACCTCCATTTCTCAATTATCACTCTTTAATCACTCAATTATCTCTCTAAATTCACAAATCACAAATGAAAATTTTCTTAAGAAATAACTATTTATAGCACCAATTATATCATCACGCAAAATCACGATGATTCACCTAATCGCCGATTTCACCTTAATCATTTCACCCTAATCACTAATGATCACCTTAATCACCTATGATTCCTATATAAATCACTAGTGATCCTAAATTTTCTATCAAAACCATCATTTTTCAATATCCACAATATTTTCAACCACATTATTGTATTTTTCAATAATGTGCCTCATTTTGAGGACCCCAAAATCTGGTCATCCTTCACAAGAATCATTTTATGACCTCGACACTAGTAAGCCATATGTCTATAGGCCATGAAACCCTTTGGTTCCCCTATCACTTGGCTCCATGATATTTTATCTATCCCTATCCTACAAATCATATGTCTATAGGACATGAACCCTTTGGTTCCCTATCACTTGATTCTATGGTGATATCCATCTTGTTTTGATACCTCATCTTGGGGAAACTTCAAATGAAACACACATGTCAAACCTATCCAATCAACTCAATCAAACTAGTGATCCTTACAATTACATCACAATCACCCCATTTGAGGGGGATCACCCATCCAAACACAAAACAAGCATATCTCACACCATTTTTTTGTCTTGCAGCTGAGTTTGGTCATCATCACAAACTACTCAACAAAAGGGGAAAATGTAGACACTAGGTTTTCATCAACCCACCTACTTCATCTTATATACACATTATTTAATCTAAAACTTATCATTATGTCATTATCCTAAGTCACCCTCTCTTCATCTAGTAAAATCAATTTTTACACCCTCATAAATTACTATTTACCCATCCCAAACTACCTCAACCTCTTTAAAACCACTAAAAACCTCTAAAACCACTCAAACCTATTTTATCCTAACATCCTAACCTCCCCAACTCATCCATAACCTCCTCCCAACCATTTTCCTCATCATTTACCTAAAAACCCTATTTAGGAAGTGGTTTCAACCATTTCTAAATGTTTCCCAAAAACCTAGATCATCGACATTCTACCTAATCACTAGCGATTATAAATAGGATTTTTTTCTCCTTTCTCAGGGATCTTCATAAACCTTTTCTCATAATTTTTTTTTTCGACTCAAAAATGAATCTAAATCATTTCTAGAGATCATCAAGGACCTGTATCAACCTCAAGATCTTGCAAAATACATCATTTTGATAGTATTTTTCATCAATCATCTTCTAACTAATCATCAACTTCAATCAACTCCATTCAATGTTTGGAGACATATTTCAACCTACTTCCTCATCATCAAAGAGTATTTATATTTATGTTGTTTCATTATTTACATTTCATAAAACATAAAAAACAATCAAAATCATCATTTAAAATTTTTTATCATTTTTATCAAAGTTTATCATTTTCACAATAATCACCAATGATTTTTTGAATCACCCAAATTCTTTATCCAATCACCCATGATTCCTCTGTCAATCACAAAATCCTGTCAATTTACATTTTTAGCTAATTTATCAGTTTAGTCTCAAATTTTATCAATATTTTAGATTTAACTTGTTCTTTTCAAGAAGCATGGCTTTACTTTAGATGGTAGTACTTGGCTGGTCCCATCCTATCACAAGCATTTACGACCTTCCTATAGTTCAACAACCCTTCTTTTGGGAACAATACAACATCCTTCATGAGCTTACATTGTGTGCAATACATTTTTTTCCAACATATCAAGACATCAAGATCAGATTGAGTTCCTCCATGAGATCCAACAAGAAACATAAGAATTTTTAGTATGACTACTTTGAATCTATTTAATTACATCCACCCTTGCTTGGGCCACATTTGAAGCTGCACAAGACTTTCCCTTCAATCTTGAGTTCTAAATATTCTCATCCATTATCTATCTATCTTTTTCATTTACATATCTTTATCATTATTGTTTTCAATCTACTTAATTGTATATTAAACTGACATCCTCCAAGGAAGTCCCTTTGGATTCCTTGGATTCGGATTCCTTTTCAAGCAGCTCATTTATCCATTTATCTAATCTATTTTGTCATTTTCTCTAATCTAAGTTTATTCATCGGGTTTCTTCATTGGCAAAAAGCCCTTTCAGAAGGATCTTTTATCGAACAACATTGATAATTATCATCATGGGTATCGATAAAAACCTAACATAATATCTTATTATATCATATCGAGATTAGTTTTATTTTAGGTTGGATTTTATTTTATTAAGTTAAAACAGCATCAAAATAGGATCTTGAAGTTTCTAAGTCAATCTAGATATTATGATAAGTCCAATAGTAGTAAAAAAAAAACTACTAATAAAAAGTAAAACAAGGACATAACTACATGACTAAACAACAAAAAAACAACAAACTATCATAAATAAAACAACAACTTGAACTCCTCTAGCCTGCCCAGAAGGTATTATTTCTTCAAGGCCCTTTCAATCCTTGATTTGATCATCTGCAGGGAGGTAAAAAGTGCTAGAGTGGTGACATGTGTTGGGTCATTAACGTTCAGCTGCGAGATGACCTGATTTCTCTCCTTTTCAGTGCCCCAAATATCCTCAGGGACTCCACTCAACAATGTGATGCTTCTGACATGTTGTTCAAGAAACTCATTGATTGCTTTAAAGATGGCCATATTGTGGTCATGTCTATCCTTATTTCTCCCCAGTCTATTATCCAGAGTTCAATTTTTTGTAAATTTCTTCAGTCTGATCTGTGCCAAAACCCACATCATCATTTATCTTTCTTTTTCCCTTTTTCTTGTTTAGTTGATGTATCTCTTTCTTGATATTTTCTACCTCATTTTCCAGCATTTTCCATTCTAAGGAGAATATTATCCCTCTCTACTAGGGAAGCTTTGTCTTACCTTCATTTACTTGATATGTAAGAGATTGTGAACCATTTCCATATCCTTGTTACTCTGGAGGACACATGGCTAGAGGTAGGTGGGGTCACTTTGTGGGGTGTAGGGTTCTTAGCCTTGACATTCCTAATATTGGAAGAGTTGGTCAGGTTGGGAGTGGGTGTGTTGTGAGAGGGAGTGGGATGAACATCTGGGGGAAATAGGAATGGTGGGGAAATTGATGAGGCAATGCTTGTGAAGGAGAAAGATGAGCCCTGGTGAAGGGGATGGCCCTAGTATGTTTTTGAAAATCAAGAATGGATCATTCCAAAGAATTTAGGAGATAGTGTGGGAAAAAAAACAAGATTTCTCCTAAAGTGATTAAGGAAAACCAAGTGTTTGGTGGGAATAATAATGTAGTGACCTTCAAGGGATATAAACCACACCATCATTTTAGTAATTTCATCGAAAGGTTCCAGAATGGAGCTTACCTAATGTCGTCCATATAACAAAGATGATCTCCTCCCCTGCATCAACAAACTTCTTTGCTTCAGCATTTTTGTCAACCCTTTTGTTGAAGAACCGGATGCCATCCAAAGCCATCCATGTAACCTCTGCAATTAGCTCCTCATTCATCAACACCCTTTTCCCTCCATATTTAACCTTCATGTCCTTCCAATCTGTGGAAAAACACTAAAAATGTGTTGATCATGACCTTGGATTTTCTCAATAAAGTTGGAGACACCCCCATTTGAAGATAATTCCATAGCTCAACGTTATCCTTCCAAGTAGGATCGCACATTGGGTTCTAACTGGCATGGAGCTCCCCCATATTTCTTCCTCTACTATTTCCATGATTACTCTGTACTACAAACCACCCATGAAAAGGTTGTTTTTGTTTTTCCTATACCAGTTTTTAAGAATCCAGTTGGAAATCGAGAAGCATGCAAACATTTATGGTGGTAATTAGAATAACTCCTCTCGCATGTGCCATCTTTCTTATCCATCAAATCCCACACAATCTCATTAGAGATTCTATCTAAGATGTGAATGCTCATAATTATCCTTGGTAATACCATTTTGTACTTCCATGGGGGTGTTTTTTCATTATCCCAAGTGGTGAAATTATTATTGGTACCATAGTTAGCTAAGGTATCCACCACCTTATTTCCCTCTCTATAAGTATGACCAATTTTAATATTTTTGAAGGTATGACATATATTAATAGATTCTGAATGAAATATTTAATAGTCCAACTTGGAGGGTGTATCTAATTAAGATGATTTATAATATTCAAGGAATCACCTTCAACAATGATGTTTTGAATGTTGTAATCCCTAGCAATTCTTAGACCCCATAAAGCTGATAGAGCTTCTACATAGTGATTGGTCTGATTTCCCATTCTACCAGCATAAGCAACAACTAAACAACCTTTATGATCCCAAATTATTCCTCCACCAGTAGCTGCCCTAGGTTTCCCTTAGAGGCTCCATCAAAATTAAGTTTATACCAAGAGTTTGGAGGAGGGATCCAATGAATTAGAGACTGTCAATATTTGAAGTTCTTCATTTCTGAACATTTTCAATATCCATCTTCCAATTTGAGAGAATAAATTCTTCATCTTCAGGATATTTCTTATTCTTGGGAGGTTTAAATCTTTCAATATTGTCTTTAATTGCATTACCAATCTTAGTAAAGCTTTTCTTGCAAGGTTGTCTACTATTTCTAAAATTATGTCATTTTTGTCTTTCCAAACTCTCCATATAATATGGGGCATCACCAGTTTCCAAAGTCTCCGAAACAATACAATGTTTAAAAGGAGGATCCCACTGAATCCAATATTGAAGAAATTCCTTTGGCACTATCCAACAAACATTGAATTTTGAAAAACATAACTCCAGATCTTTGAAGCGTACTCACAATGCAAAAAAAATATGCTTTGATGTCCTCAGCCTCTTTTTTACATAGGAAACACATATTTGGCATTATAAAGCCTCTCTTGATAAGGTTTTCATTTGTGAGTATTCTTCCTCTGAGAACAAGCCAAAAGAAGAAATTGATTTTAGGAGTTAGCTCTGGCATCCAAATCCTGCTCCATTTGAAATCACACTGGATGTTTTCAAAATAGGAATTGTATCCAGCTTTGACAGTGTATTCCCCATCACTTGAGTTGTTCCAAACAAGTTCATCCTTAACTTCAATTTGACTCAGGGGTATGTTATCCAGTTTGCACTTGTAATAAGGAGATTGTGAGATTTAGCTCATCACTTTCCACCTTAAGTTGCTTCCATCTTTTTCTATTACCCTCCATTTCAATGTAGTCTTTGACTTTAGTTCCATACTTTTTCTCTAGAATATCTTTGACAGAACCAAATTTATCATTTAAACTGGCTAGTCTAGTTATCACACCAGAATTGAATATCTCTGCCATTTCCCACCTTCCATTTACAACCTTGTTTGATAAAATTCCTAATTTGTATCAAATTGTTCCAAAAATAGACCCTTGAGGTAGCTAATGGTCATCATGAAGGAAAAAAGTTATAGTTTGTTGAGCTAGATACTTAGCCTTAATTAGATCAATCCAAGGTTTCCTCAGTAAGCATTCTCCAGCCCATTTTTGCAATCAAGGCCATATTCATTTTTCTAATATCCTTTATGCCTAGCCCACCGATTCTTTTAGGAGTACATACTTGATCCAAGCCACCAAGTGGTATCTAAATCTTTCCTCCATTCCCTATAAGAAATGCTTCTGAATCCTTTCAATTTTATCCCTAAAGACAACAGGAATGTTGTATAGAGACATAATGTAAATAGGTAGATTTTGAAGAGTGCTTTTGATTAGCAGACATTTTCCAACATTAGAAAGTATGGCCCCTTTCCAACCAGCCATTTTCTTTTGAAATATTTCAAGTAAACCATTCCAAACTATGGTAGAATTTTTTTGGTTCCAAGAGGAAGACCCAGGTAAGTAGTGGGTAAGGAATTGATTTTACACCCCAGAATTTGAGCAATTCTTTTTGTCTTTCCAGAGGAGTATTAAAAAGAAGATGGAACTCTTATCAAAATTTATCTCTTTCCCTGAGGAAACCTCATAAAATTTCAGAATAGACTTAATAGCCTTAGCTTCAAGGATAGAGGCCATCAACAAAGAATTGTATCATCCACAAATTGTTGATGTGAAGTTGTTTGGTTTGTAGAAGTAGGCCTAATTCCTTTTAGAAGACCTTCATTAATGGCTTTGGTAATGGATCTGCTTGAGACTGTCCACCATTAGTATGAAGAGAAAAGGGGATATAGGATCACCCTGTCTTAATCCCTACTACTAGTCAAAAAGAAGCCCACCGGCTCACCATTCACCACCACAAAAATCTAGCAGTAGAAATGCATGCCTTAATGATTCTTCTAAATTTATTAGGAAAACCAAATTTAGCCATAACATTGTCAAGGAAATACCAAGAGACTTTGTCAAATGCCTTATTCATATCAAGTTTCATAACCATGCTAGCTCTTTTATTATTATCCATAGAGTGAATGATCTCATGCACCATGATCACCCCATCTTGAATTATCCTACCTTTTATGAATCCACTTTGCTTTGCTTTGAGATCATATCATTTAGAATAGTCTGAGTCTTGTAGCAATAATCTTAGTAAAATTCTATAAATAACGTTAACCAAACTAATGGGGTGGAAGTCCTTGAAATATTTAGCATCCATTTTTTTGGAGAAAGCACAATGTGGGTGTTATTTAGCTCTTTTAAGAGATTACCAGTTCTATAGAACTCATTCACTTCCCTTAGTAAGTCATCTGAGCATATTTCCCAAAACTTCTAAAAAAAATTAGCAGAAAAACCATCAGGGCCTGGTGCCTTATCCCCTTCAAGAGTAAAAAAACAACTTTTGTAGTTCCTCCAAAGTGACTATTTTAGAAAGGTCTTTTAGTTTTTGCACATCATTCTATCATTTAGAATGGCTTCTAACAGAAAAGAGGCAGCCTCTTCATTTTCCACACTATTCTCCTTGAGCATATTTTCATAAAATCTGAGAGCTTCATCCTTTATATCCTTAGGGTCTTTGATGACAACACCATTTCCTTTTGAAACTTCCATTATCCTATTGCAAGCTCTATGTTTCATGGTGGTCATATGAAATAATTTTGTGTTTTTGTCTCCCTCTTTCAGCCAAATTTCCCTAGATTTAAGCCTCCAAAAAGTTTCTTCCCTACTACAGACCATATGCAGCTCAGATAAAATATTTTTTCCACTAATTGATCCTCTAAAGACATGCCCTTTGCAGTAATTTGAGATTCCAACTCCTGTAGTTTTTTCTTTAATTCCTTTTTCTAACAAATATATTGCCAAAAACGTCTTTATTCCATTTTCTCACTTGCTTTTTAACATTTTTTAATTTCTAAATTAATCTAAACTAGGAAGTTCCTTCACCATCCCAATTCCACCATTCTTTAATTCTATCAAATATTTCATCATGCTCCATCCACATCTTTTCAAATTTAAAAGAGCTATGTGTTGGTTTAGCCCAGTTGAAAAGATTTAAAACAATCGGATTATGATCGGAACCAATTCTTGGAAGAGAGGAAAGATGGAAGTCTTGATGCAAAATCCAATTGAAGAGATGAATGCTCTATCAAGTCTAACCTAAATCATTTCACTTCCCACTCTTCTGTTTGTCCAAGTGAATTGATTACCATGAAGTTCCACATCCATGAGATTTGAATCGAGAACAAAATCAACAAATTCATCCATGCCATTGGAGAAAGTAGGATTACCCCCTTGTTTTTCACTAGGATTTAAAGGGGAGTTGAAGTCACCCATAACTAGCCAATTGTCATTTTTGTGTTGACTTCTAAAGAGCTTTAGATCATTCCAGAGCTTCCTTCTCCCATTTACAGAATTAGGTGCATAGATATTTGAAAGGATCCAAGTGAAATTATTATCAATAACATAAAACTTAATAACAAGATGATGGTTGGTGTCAGAGATTACCATACCATTCAAAATATTTTTGTCCCAGAAAGTAGCTAAGCCACCTGAAGCTCCCTGAGAATCAACAACAACAATTTCTGAGTTGTCCCAAAATTATTTTTGCAATTTTCAAGGATATTTGAATTCATTTTAGTTTCCTGTAAGATCAAAATGCTAGGCCTACTTGAGAATCTTAACTCTTTAAGTATTCTTTGTTTAGAGTTCCCATTCATCCCTCTTATATTCCAAGAGATTATCTTCATCTAAATAGTATGGGGGATGAATTTTCCGGATGGCTCAACTGACTCTGAGTTCCATCTACAATATCTTTTTCTATTTTCTTTTTTGAGCTCCTTCTTTGAAGGTCTTCCTTTTTAGAGTTGCTTCCAAAATCTACTATCCTTCTAGTAGATGATCTAGTTGTTTTGGAAGTTGAAGCACCCCAGTTATCTATTTTCTTTTTTATCATTATATAGCGTATCCAGGATCTCCTCAAAACCCTTGACTCTTTTTTTTTAGATTTAACCTCTATAAACCCATTGATCGAATCAGTTTCATCATCATAAAGTGTCTTGAATGGTGTTACTTCTCCTTCCTCCTTTTCTCCTTGTTCTTGATCCTTGTATGGCTATGTGAATTGCTTGATTTATTACTTGAAAGAGGTTTCCCATCTTTAGGCAAGAGATTTTCTGTCAAAGAGAAGTTTTCCTTCATTAGTAGGTTTGGTTCCATGTTTTCTTTTTCATCATTTAGCTCTTCCTCTATGATGTATAAGGGATCATTCTCACCCCTCTTTGTCTCTTCTTCCCCTGATTCTGATCTGTTCTCATTTTCATGACCCAACAATCCAGTCTGATCTTTCATATTCAAAATGCCCTCTAAATCCTTGGATAAAAGATTAACTCTTACTGTAGCGGTCTTCTCATCAACCTCCAAAATCACCTTCACAGGTGTCTCCATTGCTAGATATTCTTTTACGCTTGGTAATATTGGTTTTACTAGAGTTTTAGGGTGCTAGAGTTTCCTACAGACTAGAGGTTTCTTGATTGGAGTTCGAAACCCTTTTTTCCTTTTTTATATTTCAGATCTGGTAGGTTCAGAGTAATCCCTTCCATTTGACCTTGTTTCCTTTTTTTAGTACCTCAGTTGGGATCCTGAGCTCATTCTCTTTCCTAGCTTCAGGTGCCTTTTTAGATCCATCATTTATCATATCATTTTTATCCATCTGATTCGATTGAGGTTGGGAATTTTCTAGTGAAGTGACCTATTCGATGGCATTTATCACACCTCAAATGGAAAGTTTCATATTCTATCTTTTGATTCCAAATTGTATCAAAGCTTTGATTTGGCTGTGTAGGTCAAAACCTAATTTTGAATATTGCAATATATCTTCAAAACAATGGCTAATTTTAATGAAAATTTTAAATGAATTTACATAATTAGTCAAGTAAGTTTCTCCCAAATTGTAAGATATGTGGACTTATTTTTTGCAAGTTATAACCATTTTATGATTTTCATAAATTTTCTCCAGAGGCTTCTATTTTGGGAAATTTTGCAAGTTTTTAATATTTTTCAGAAATATTTCCAAAAAATTTCTTGGGATCATTCTCAATGTTTCTCTCTATTTGGCCAATAACCATATGAAAACATAAACCCTAAATTCCTACCCTAATCCTTGTATCCCAAGACCCAAACCCTACATCATGACAGGGAGATCAACTAGAGGCCAAGGGAAGGGTCAAGCCACTCAAGAATGACTCCAAATAAGGAAGATATGGATTTTAATCCTCATCTTTTGGGGTATCGGAAATGGTCAACCAACTTCAAGACAAGGTGAACAATATGGTGAATAGGGATGACCTCAACTTTGTACAAGCCCAGTTTGGTACTGAATTGAACTTAATACAGGAGTAAATGAGGATATATTTTATAGTGAAGGGTGAAAAAATATGGAGTTTAAATTAATGTTGAAGTATATGATGAGCACTCTTTCAAGCATGAAGACTAACATGTATTCTCTTTCAAGTCACATGGGTTCCTCAAGCAATGTGCAACCAGATCCAAATCACACCAACCAAGGAGGATCCTCTACACAACTTAGTGGATCTTCTATCCAATGGTGTAACATTATTCCAAAATTGGAAATGCACAAGTTCAATGGGAATGATCGATCACTGGATAAACCAAATGGATAATTTTTTTGATCTACATCAAGTTCCAAGTGGGAAAAAGGTGGTAATGACTTAGAAAAAGGTGGTAATGGAATATTTTTTAACTAAAACCAAAAAAATTCACTAGATATTATTGGTTGTACACTCAAGAGAATAATAAGTCTCTTAATGTTACATGGTTAGTTTCTACAGAGAGAAGCTGCGAAACAAACTATAGTAGTAGTGTGGTGAGAACTACTTTAGCCAATTAGCAAATTTGTACAAAATAAGGTTAGTAAATAATTATATTCGGGAGTTCCAAAGATTTTCCTTACACATGGATAAAATTACATATTATAATCTGAATGACCTTTTCTTAGGAAGTCTCAAGGATCACATCCAACATGAGGTAAGAATGTTTCCACTCATTGTTTTTTATTCTATTATCATGGCAAGTAGGGTAGAGGAAAAGTTTATTTCCATGAAGAGGAATAATTTCACTACCATTAGAGATCGTAGTACCTCATCACCATCATTCCCTTAACCTACCCATTTACTTCAAAAAAATTAAAGGGAAACAAAAAAGGGATATCTTATAGTTGTGATAGTAAATGGAGTAAAGGATATAAATGTGCTGAAAAGAAATCATTTTACATTAAGGGGACAAATTAGGAAGAAGAAGGGGATGAAAATTTGGTAAAGAGGAAGAGGTTCCTAAGATTGTAACTAAGGAATCTCAACCAACTATATATTTCCATGAAATTTTTGGCATTAGTACCCCACAAACCATTAAGGTAGTTTGCTTCGTGAAGAAATAAAGGGTGATAATATTGATTGAATATGGAAATACTCATAACTTCATCAATCATAAGTTGTCTTGTGCTTAAATTTATTTGTTTATCTAGCCCCAAAGTTTCAGGTCATGGTGGAAGATGGTGGTAAAATTAGTTGTTCAGGAAAATTCCATAATATTAAGATATCCATGGGATATTACATGTTATAAGGTCCCATGTATGTCATTTCAATGGGGGTAGACATTGTGTTAGGTTTCCAATGGCTTACTACATTGGGAATGATTGAAATGAAATTATAGGATTTTTTTCATGTGGTTCCATTCTAAATGGATGAATTTTGACTTGTGAGGGATGGAGGAAAATCTCAAGCAGCGGTGAGTTCTCATCAAATGTAAAAGTTTCTTAAGAAGGGTGTCGATGGGTTTGTGGCACAACTATTTTCACTAGAAGATCAACCATCAAAAGGAACTATACCATCAGATCTACAAGAAATTATTAATAAGCACTCAATTATTTTTGGGGATATTCTAAAAGGTTACCTCCCAAAAGATATCATGATCATTCTATTCAGCTAGTACTAGAAATCAAATCACCCAACATTTGACCTTATAAGTACCTTTATCTACAAAATATTAAGATCCAAAAGATGGTATAGGAGATGCTAGAGGCAAGTATTATTTTCCATTGTCAAATTGATTAATATTATCTAATGGTGATGGTAAAAAATAAGGACGAAGGTTGACGTGTCGAGTTACATGGAGCTTAAAAATACATAGTGAAAGATAAGTATCTTATTCCTGTCATTGAATATTTGCTAGATGAATTACATGGTGTTGTTTATTTTATAAAATACAGATCTTTGATTGGGTTACCATCAAATCATAATTCATGATGAATATATTCATAAAACAAAATTTAGGACACATGAGGGCCACTATGAATTTCTAGTAATGCCTTTTGGCCTTACAAATGCACCATATACGTTTCAAAGCTTGATTTGAAAAAAATTGTCTTGGTATTATTTGATGATATATTAATCTATAGTAATACTTGGGAGGAACATTTATATCATTTCAATAAGGTATTAGACACTCTTGAACAAAAAAATATGCATGGTAAGATCTCTAAGTGTGCTTTTGGGATAAAGAAGGTAGAATATTTGGGTCATATCGTGTCTCATGAAGGTGTAAAGTAGATCCTCATAAGATCTAAGCCATTTTTATGTGTAGATTCCCAAAGCCCTCAAAAACCTCGGGGATTCTTAGGGATTATGGGTTATTATCACAAATTTGTGAAGAATTATGGTAGAATTGCAACATCACTCACAACCTTATTGAAAAATATTTTTCATTGGAATGAGGAAACCAATTAGACATTTAAATCACTAAAGAAGGCCATGTGTACCACTGTAGTTTTAGCTACCTCAAATTTCTCCAAAACCTTCATTATTAAATGTGATGTTTTAGGGTGTGGCATAGGCACATTAATTATGCAAGAGGGATACCCCATTACATTTGAGAGTTTTCAAATCAAATGTAAGAGCCTATCGTAACCAACTTATGAGAAGGAAATGATGGCTATTATTCATGCAATCAAATAGTGGAGACCATATAATATCATTTTGAAGAACAATAAAAGTAGGTCAATAATATGTTTGGATATGACTTTGAGATAATTTATAAAAAAGGAAAAAAATGTGGTTTTTGATGCACTATCCAAGAGAGATGAGTCCATGAAAAGTCTTGTTATATGTCATGCCCATATACAACAAGATTGCGTAGATAAGGTAAGATCAAAATGGAAAAATGACAAAGAGACCCACACTCTCATTCAAAATCTAAAAAATATCCAATTATTTTAGAAAAAAATGTATGGAAGGGAGGTGCATTATGGTAAAAAAGACTGGTTGTACTTATGAAAAACATCTACCCTTAAAATTCAAGTTCTCTCAAAGCTCCATGCTTCTACACTAGGTGGCCATTATGGGTTCTTGAAAAATTATCACAAAATTAAGAAATATTTATTCTAGGAAGGGTTGAAATGAGATGTCTAGAAATTTGTGGCAGAATGCTTAGTGTGTTATCATAACAAGGGTGAAACTATTAATTCCCCATGATTTTTTTAGTATCTATCTATTCCTAGTGAGAGGTGGGAAGATTTTTCTATGGATTTCATCATAAGATTGCCAAAATATGAAGGGAAAAGTGTAAATATAGTGGTTGTGGATAGATTCACAAAGTATGCTCAATTTTTATTTGGTCACATCTATTTACAACAAGTATAATTTCCATATCTTTAATGGATACAATTTAGAAGCTATATAGAAAACCTAAGATTATAGTCAATGATTGAGATCCTATATTTACTAGTAATTTTTGAGACTGATTTATTCTCTTGTTTGGGTACTCAAGTGGATCACATTTCTTCATATCCTCCCCAATTAGATGGACATACTGAGATAGTAAATAAATATGTGGAAGGGTATCTACGATGCTTTGATTCAGATAAGTAGAAGAGATGGGTTAAGTGGCTACCACTTATAGAATGGTGGTATAACACTTCATTTCATACTTCATCCAAAATGTCCCCATTCTTGGAATTATATGGTTATCATCCACCATCCCTCACTTCCAACTTAAGGGTCCAACCTAAAGTAAGAGTTAAAGATCCCATTCAAAACCAATAGGAGGTTCTCTCTAGCCTTAAAGAGAACTTGGTAATGGCACAAAACTGCATGATGCAACAAGTTTCTAAACACCGTAGTGAATAAAGCTTTAAAGTTAACAAAATTTTTTTGTACATTACAACCATATAAAAAACTATCTTTGAAAAAAATATAACAAGATTTCACCCAAATATTATGGCCCTTATCAATTGCTGTAAAAAATTGGTAGTGTGGCATATAAACTAAATATTCTATAGTCAACAAAAATACATCTAGTTTTCCATATTTCTTTCTTGAAGAAGGTCATTGTGAAAAATGTTTATTCTCAATTAGTGTTACCAAAGATTTGATGAGGAGGGACACATCATCTTGGAGCCTGAAGGAATCCTATAGACACACACTAAGAAGTTGAGGACAAGGTTCATCACCAAGTATTTGATCAAATGGAATAATTTGGACATTGAAGATGCAACATGGGAAGATGAAACATTCCAACAACATCTAGAGATTACCAACATTGGGGACAATGTTTCTTTGAAGGGGAGGGAAATGATATGCCCTTAACCCTAGGTCATAAATAGGGATATGGATAAAAAAATTATGGATAACATAATATATTACTATATCATATCATATTTATTTATGCTTTCATATGCTTAGTAGGTCAGCCTTGGTGCATTTCATATCATAGTAGGGTATATATAGGATTTAGAGACTAGTAGATGATATCATATTGAGCACTCAAGTCTTATTGTATGGTTTAGAAGTTTCCACCGTGAAGTGGATCAGTCATTCTACTTCTATATTGTAATCACACACACACACACACACACACACACACACACACACACACAGAGAGAGAGAGAGAGAGAAGAGAGAGAGAGAGAGAGAGAGAGAGAGAGAGAGAGAGAGAGAGAGAGAGAGAGAGAGAGAGAGAGAGAGAGAGAGAGAGAGAGAGAGAGAGAGAGAGAGAGAGAGAGAGAGAGAGAGAGAGAGAGAGAGAGAGAGAGAGAGAGAGAGAGAGAGAGAGAGAGAGAGAGAGAGAGAGAGAGAGAGAGAGGTTCTCTTTGGTGTTATATTGTTGTTGATATTAAGATCTATCCAAGTAATTTCATTCTAAAGGTGAAATTCAACGGCTGATTACGGGAGCTCAAAAGTCCAGTGAGAATTCAAAGGAAATATTAAGGAGTTATATTCACAATTAGATCTTTTTTTTGTTCTTGGTCCTCCAAGCTCTATACCATCCAAAAACCCCACTAGCTTGATATGAGCTTACTTGCTTGAAAATGTTTTTTTCTCATAAAAAGAAAGTATGCATCTATATCTCTTGAAATTGGTTGCGTTGGATATTTTGAGTGTTTTCTAGTCAAAATAATATATTATATTCCTAGAAAACTCACATTTTCACTCCAGGTCATGGAAAGTTAATTTTTGTTCTATTTCTCCATTGATGTGAGGAATCAACAATTTTGAGTGAAATGTTTTGATTGGTGCAGAATTTTGGAGACTCTATGCATTTTTGCATATTATTTTTTCATTACCCTCTTAAATTTGTGCCCTCATCCTATTGGTTGAGTTTGTTTTGAGAAAATTCAAAAAATAAATATCCCTCATTGTTTTGGCCCCTTAGTTCTTCCATCTAAATGAGGGCATATTTTTACCCCTTATGCACTTAGGTGGAGTTTTAGAATGTATGTGAATTAAAAAAGTGTATAAAAATTTGATTGGGGTGAGTTCTTTGAAGTTCCATGCATTTCATCAAAAGTTATTTTAAAGTTTTGCATTGCCTCATCCAAATCTCAACCTTTCACAAAAACAACTTTTGAAATTCTATTTTCCCTCCCAAATGAAAAAATGAATAAATAGAAAAGGTAATAAAGAAATATAACATGGATAATAATTTCTTACTTGAAAACCTAATTGATTCCACTAGTTCATCCACACACATTTTTTCTCACCTAGATGATTCCATGGGAGAAAATAAAAAACTTTTACCGAAATGCTCCATTTGAAAACACGTTTAAGAATAGATAAAAATTGTGTTACATGATACAATGATATATTTTTAATGTGGCAAAGTATTTTACAAAAATGAAAACCATTTTTTTCCTCTATCTTTCCCAAAATCCTTTTTCTTTTCCTAAGACTCAACTTACCAAATGACTTGAAAGTTGGAGCATAACTTCCTCTTGCAAATAAATTTAATTTGATCCATCTCTTACATGGTGAGGTGGAGTATTTTAGTATATATGAATGATTGTGTTTTTCATCATATTATGTATTCTCTATAAAAATAATTTCAAGGAACTTCAATTTTTTTCTCTCTCTCTCAAAGTGCAATTGTATCTCATAAGCATCCCCATGAAAATTCCCTAACAATGAAGGAAAAAAACATGAATTGACTTCCTCCTTATATTTCAATGAATTTTTGTGTTATAAAATATCTGATACCACACTTTCATGGCTTCAAAAAATACTCCAAATAATAAAATTCTCATAACTTCCATTTGGTAAGGAGGATTGCCACCAAATTTCATCGGGAGAATCGATTAAAAATGAATTGCTCCCATTTTCTCTTAAAATAATTTCTAGTAGGATTTAATTGGGATAAATATGATTATTTATAGTTTTGGAATCATGAAACACATTTCTCACCTTCCTCTCCTTGCAAAATTTATCTTTTGGAGAGGGTGTGCTTAGATTCAACCATGGAATGGTCACTGATGTTGCCAAGACCTCAAATTTTGCATATGAGTTCAATCTTTAGAACCATTATATTCGGTGGAAATATATTGGAACCAAGGTCATGTTTTTATAGGTTTTATATCTTTAATACCACTTTTTTACCTTTTGAGAAACCATCTTCCAACTATTGTTTCGACCACATAGAGGAAAAATTATTTTAGGCATAACTCAATTTATGTGTATTAGAACTTTGTAAAATTTTGTCCACACCTTTCTTATCAGGAAAGGATACTTATAGTATGGTTTGGAAATGTTTTAAATATAATTTTTGGAAAGATTGAGTTCTAACCTTATTCTTCTCACCAATGAAGGCAATATTTATCACCCAATTTCAAGCACCTAAAAGGGATCATTAGTACCGAGAAGTTGACCCGAGATGGACAAGGATATGTTGAAGATAAAATTGAGTTAAAACATGCTTCATTGGAATGGATTATTGGTGGTGGCATATGATTATTCCAATTGCAACAAGATATTCTTTCTTCTCCCCCACCTCCTATTTCTTCATGAAGGAATCACCTTTGTAACTTAGAGTTTCTCTTTATTTGTTGGGATTGTAATTTGAGTTGAAAAGTCACATGGAATGCAAAAGTCATTTGTAAATTCCTATAGAAGGATTTATCTTAGTTATAAAAATATATTCTCTATTTTTCCTCTCTTAGCTATGAAGAGTGTTCTTATAACTTTGTATCTATAATGTATTTTCATATTTCATGAATAAAGGATATAATTATTGGAAGAAGAATGAAGCTTATGATGTGGATGTTTTCCAATCATGAAATCATACTTAGATATTTGTGATTGAATGCCATCTACCTTTCCATTCGTTTATAATACAAGTGATGATAGGATTTGTAGGATTTTTATTGCATATTTGTGCATGCATACTTTATGATATACATTAATAATCCATAAATGGTGAAGACTTTGTGCTTCTAGGTGTTTCTTCTAAAATTCCCATTTTACGACTTTAGAAACAAGGGATTTTTTTTGAATAATGTTCTCTGTTCTAAATAATCATAATTTAGAACACACATTCCAAGCAATCAATCTCATATGACATGTATAACAATATGTAACCGCTAATGACTCGGTGAAACACTTGATCTCTCATTTCACGACTTGGTATCATCTTGATCGTCATGTCATGTTAACTTAATGATTTGTATAATAAGTATACTTGGTTCTCTTACCCTTTTCGGGGTATTAAGTGTTACTTTTAAGAGGCCTATCTAAATATTTGTTACCAATATTCATCTTGAAATCCCACTTCTTAAACTAGGTGACATAGGACAATGCAACCAACATCTTGCGATACTTTGGCCAAATATTTTCAACATAATGTTCATGTTTATATTCCTAATCATCAAATGGAATACATCATTCACCTCACTTCATCTGTTATCTAGGCGGTCTTCTTGAATCTTGTCGGTCCACTTGTTCAGGTGTAACTCTAACCAAGATTAGCAATATAGTTTAGTGTAGATAACTACTTGCGGTGACTAAGGGTACATAGACATACTCAATCAACCTAAGTTGATTGCGTGTGTCTAGTTATCCTAATTCATCGTGAGTTGCCCCCGACACTAGATTATGCTTCTAATCTAACCCAAGGCAAAACCATGATCAAGTCCAAGTTTATATAGATCTCGATGATTGAACTCTTAAGGGTGTTGTAACATGTGAAGCTGACACAGTATCATCATGAAAAACCAAGTATTCATGAAGGTATTGTCTTGCAATTGGCATGTTCCAACATCAAGCTGATTTAATCCCATATAGATGTACAAACCCAAGAAGGAAGTTAATTACTTAATTATTATCCTTAATTTAAATTTTAATTACAATAACCCTATTGAACCACTAGTTCATTAACCATTATGGTTATAAGAAATAGCTGAATTATAATTTTTGTGCGAATACATTTTCCTCCAAACCCCTTTTGAAGATTTGTTATCATTCATTTACTTTCTAATTTATGATTCGAGTTCCACAAATAGATTTAGCTTGTTTAAGTTACTGAATCAAATCCTTTTTATAATAGAATTCATGGGGATGAAGTACTGCTTATTATTTATATATTCTTTTAATTTGTTTTATTTAGATTAAGGAATTAATTAAGAGGAAGCACACCTTCCTCTTTCCAAGATGACATTAGGATTTAATTCTAAAGGGTTTTAAGCAGACCACGGTTATCATTGCAGAATAGTTTTCTTCTCTTTTCTTATTAAAATTAACGTTCATTCCAACCCCTTAACATTTTACAAATTATCATAATGGTTCCAATTATCCACCAACACCATTTTATTAAACCATAAATATTTAATAAAATGACCCAATCATGAATACCAACTTTAACAAGTTGCATTAAATAAGAGGGTAGTATATCTAAGTACCCTTATCCTCTAGTTTATTTTTAATCAACCCAAGAGGGTTCATTATATATATATATATATATATATATATATATATATATATAATAATAATAATAATAATAATAATAATAATAGAGATAAACTTATCATTTTCATTCATAGAATAGATAAAAGATGACACATCAAGTACAAATAAACCCTCAAATTTTCCATTCATCAAGTAGAATAGGTTAGATTGAAAGCAAGAAACTACCACCTAAAATAGTTCCCTAACCTAGCTAGAAACAAGAAGAGAGTACCATCAAGATGAAGAAATGAACAAGGCCTACATTAGCATCATAACTTTGAAATAATGAAATCAAGCATAATGCAAATCAAGAACTCTATTCTTCTAATTGCCTAATTAAATCAAGTGGACCTATGTAGTCCAATGGAAATCAACAATATTGCTTGTTTTGATCCTTCAAGGATGCTTGGGTGTGAGGCCTAGCTCTTCAAGATGGATGATGGAAGGGCTTGAGAATGGCAAAAGGCTTTTAGTGCAAGACTATGTGCTTTCCTTTGCTTTCTCAAGGGAATTAGGTGTAGGTATAAAGGTAGGAGGAGGGCTCTTTATATAGCCCAAAGGATAAAGGATTCAACACATCCTCATGAATGTGGGATAAAGGTAAAACATGATTAGGAATGGATAAGGTTGCTTTATTAAAGGTAACCTTACTTTAGAAGGGTTTAATTTATGCTTAGCAAGTCATGGGAGTTGGGGGGTGCCTTAATTAATCAAATGTGATTAACTAATAGGTGGATGTAAGCTTATAGAAGCTAACTAGAGGAATGTTAGTATGATTTAGGCTATTAGAAGGGGATTAAATCAATTAAACATTGATTTACTAGTTAAATGAAGGGGAAGACTAATTAATTAATAATAATTAATTAATCTAGATAGAAGAGGTGATTAATTAACGAAGGTCATTAATTAGGTTATTAGTTGGATAGGTGACTTAATCAATTAGCGTATTGTAATTAATTAATGAAACAAGAGGGAATATGAGCGCTTTTGACGATATGTCATCAATTTGTGAGAAAGGAGATAATTAGCGCAATTTAAGTATTTAAATTGCTTAGGCATAATTATAGGTGTCTACATTTTCCCCTCTTTGGGGTGGCGTAAGTGACGCCACTTCAAAGATAGTAGATGGAAGAAAATTTTGAAGGGATAGAAGAAAAATTAGTAGGAGGGAGAGATGCCCCCTCGAGTGTCGATGGGGTGATGGAAGAAGTCGATCGATGATCGAAAAAGATGAGAGATAGGTAGAAGAATGGGGAAGAGGCAGGATGCCCCAGATGAGAGAGAAAATTAGGGGTGAAAGGAAGTGATGTAGAAGAAATATGGATGAGGGGAGAGAAGAGCTTAGCCTCTAGCCATTATTTATTTGGAACAAATTTGATGTCATCATATTGCCATAGGAACTACATCATCGGTCCTTATGAAAAATATAAGCATACGACAAAGGTAGAATGACATGAAAAGCCATACTACGAACAATTTTCCATTGCTTGAAAATACCAACTCCACACAACATACAATAATGCAATGCAATACGAGAAGGAAACAAGCTCATGTAATAGGGAAAACAAGTACGAACGCACATATCCAACCCAACAATGGTCAAGACAGTTGTACAAATGTTTTGTTATCATCTTTGAAGAGATCCACAAGTTCATGATTGATGACAAGGGTTAAAAATGATGCCCCAAGAAGGATACATGCAAGGGGAAATGAAAATGGACACGGGGTCCATGAAAAGCATTTGTGCACAACAAACAACACCAGGGCAACAAAAGTGCCCCAGAGTATAGACGAAGCAAGCAGCTAGCTTTGTGAATGGTTGTGAATCGGTGATCCATGAGTCATATTAATCGGGGAAGATGTGAGACAAACCAATAGGATATGGAGAAAATACCATGCGCAAGACACAAGTTTCAGCCGTAATAAGCAAGTTACCATTTTTGTAGGGTTTTTACTTTTTAGGATTTTTTGAAAAAATTTTGCCTTGTTTTTGGATTTTTTGATATATATATGTTTTTATTTTTTTTTTTTGCTTTCCAAACCATGGTGAATAGTAGAAGAAAGTAGAAGAAGAAAGCGAAGGGCCTAGGGGTGACAGAAAGTGCCCTAGGTGGAAGAAAGGAGAAACAAAGGACAAATAATGTCCTTGTTAAGTGGAAAAATTAAGAAAAAATAATTATTTGAAAAATAATTATTTACTGAGAGTGGAAGAAGAATAAAAATCACCAGGGAGCAATAAAATTTCCCTCGGGAGAAGAAAGGGGTATCGGACAGCAAAAATGCCCCAATACGGTGAAAAAATAAGAAAAAATAATTATTTAATAAAAATAATTATTCCACAAAGAATGAGAGGAAAAATGGTGATCAAACGGGTCTCCCGGCCTTCCGAATGGTGAAAAACAGGTTAATATACCCCCCGGGGTAAAAACATCACGAGCAATTCATTTTAACTGATCAGTTTAAAAAAAAATTTACTTGTGAGGCTCTGACAGTCAGGAGAACTATGGTGATCACACGAGACCATTTGAGGTGCGCGATGCGCGTCGGGGTACCAAAGGGCATGCGATGACGATGGCCCCTTTGTGAGTATCAAAAACTTGCTCTTTAATTTGTCATTAATGCCTTAAATTAGGTCTTTAGGCATAGAAAATGCGTAGGCATGCCTACGCGTAGCGCATGGGCATGGGATAGGGCGCACAGTGCCATTTTGGGGCGCAGGCATCCTTTTGAGGGTGCAGCACCCAAGTCGATGCGCATGCATACGCACGGACACAAATCACACACACACACACACGCACACACACACACATGAGCACATGTGCATGCATGCGCACATGCCAGAGAATGGGGCACACACAAAAAAGTGTGGCACAGGCATGGAGAAGCTGGCGCACACACACAAAAGCACACGTGTCCATGCACAGGCACCAATTTGGTGGCACACATGCCAAAAAGGGCACGTGGTGCCAAAGAGGCGCACACGCCGAAAAACACACACGCAGCAAGCGCAGGTGCCAAAATGTGGTGCACATGCCCAAAAGGGCACAGCAGTGCCTAGACAAGGTAGAAAAAGATAGGAAAGTGTCCAAAACATGACACTTAGAAGAATTTTTAGGATTTTTGGGTTAACCCTAAAAGATGAGATAGATTTTTAGAGGAAATGCTAGAAACTAATGAGTGGCATGTTATTTTGCAGAGATGACTACCAGTTTTGTAGATGCGGAGCATCACTCCCAGATTGCCGAGTTAGAGGGTAGTATGCACCGCGACCACCGAGATATGGTGATATTACTTGAGGCAGTGGGGCTGGGCCCCGTGGCTCGATGCCATCTATTGTGCTAGATCACGGCCTCTGACTACTAGCCAGCGAGATGATGGCATAGCAGAGTCGAGTGTTTAGGTTTCCACATAGGGGAGATGATAGTGACCATTGAGGATGTTTGGTGGATTCTACATGTGCCCATGATGGGTACATTGATCGAGTATAGTTCGGATGCAGGGCTGATTAGAGCAGCGTGCAGTGCTCTATTTGGTGTCGATGACATCCCACATGATGGGATGACCATAGCTTTACATGAGTGCATCTCCGACCCGACATTGCATCGGGGACCTCTCTATATCATGGCACTTATCAGTGGGTTCCTACTCACTGATAAGACAGGGACTTCATTCCCGAGAGGATTACTACCATTGGTTCATGGCATTTATAGTGGTGAGAGATATTGTTGGGGGTAGTGTATACTAGCCCATTTATACTTGGGATTTGCACCTGATCACATACCATGGTCAGAAGACCATGGGGCCAACATCATTATTATAGATATGGTCATGGGATCATATTGCTATCGGGTGCCCTAGGCCCTTTCCACATTCGAGATCCCGAGGAGCCATCATACATGGCTTGGGTAGTAGCCAGGAGATGTTCGTGGCCATCTTGGTAGCCTATTCAGATATAGGTGGGAGTTTGATGAGCTAGCAGCGATAGACGTCATTTGGCATCCATACAGGCACTTCCAGTGGCTAGAGGATGCCACAGAGCTCGTGTGTGCTTGGTGGAGCACTTTCTTATTGCAGCTACATCATGGAGTTGTATCATGTTGATAGGTGCCAGTGGTAGCTTGGCAGAGTACAGGGGTCCCCACCATATATCCTGCATGCACGCGAGGACTCGAGAGGCAGACCATGGGGCCTCAGATTGTAGTGGCCCGAGCTAGGCTAGTTTCACACAGGTGGTCCCCTAGTATGGGACTTATTATGACAGGTGAGAGACCCGGGGACTACAACTGATTATGCAGCATGGTATGTGATAGTGTTACCCCGACGTCTTACTATTCCAGAGGTAGCTTGGGTAGCAGGTATTCACCCACCCATAGAGGTATGGCATGGGGTAGAGCAGCATAGGCTAGAGTAGTGGCACTTGGGGCTAGACCCAGAGGATCCTTTTGATGGTATCCCACATGATGGACAGGGTGCCCCACAGGCACAGGGACCAGGCCACAGGGCCCTAGTACAGGCAGCCATGCAGCCACCCAGAGGTAGGGTTTTTGAGTAGGGGTAGTCTTCTAGAGCACCTCAGGGACCAGCCCCTGAGGCACACATAGAGCCCCCGGCTAGTGGTATGGCAGACAACCCACAACATAGTGCAGTACAGTACAAAGCTCATAGCTCATAGCCGAGAGAGACACGGCTAGAGCGGAGAGAGAGATGAGGCTCGAGGTTGGTGCATGACAAGCTATAGCAGAGCGAGCATGATGAGAGGCCCGAGCCCACATTGTGACTTTATTATCAGGGTGGGATCAGGCTCGGGCCCAGGCTAGCCTAGGAGAGATGATAGAGTTGCATGGCGAGCCAGATCCGAGAGACAACAACATAGGGGGCTCAGATATTGAGCCTCCTTCATCAGTCCCATCACGGGTGCATGGTCATGCACAGAGAGATCACGTGTATGCCCATTCATAGGCATTATTAGCACAGAGGGACCAGGCCCATGCCGAGCTGTAGGTGATGACCACAGAGAGGGATCGAGAGGCCACTTCTACTTTAGAGGCAGGCCGAGGGGTAGACTGGGCCGAGTTACAGGTGAGAGAGATACTACCCTTCAGGTAGCACTCACCTCCGGAGATGCGGATCTGATTCGTGATGCCACCAGGCTTGGTGGTGAGGCCCTTTTTACAGGACAACATATTACAGAGTGGTGCCACCAGAGTAGTGAGTGGCACTTGCCACAGCTATCAGGGTCGAGTGCATCAGGCTCTCGATCATGGAGATCTAGCCATTCCACCATCAGGTTAGACAACCTCTACTAGAGCAGCCGGTGAGACCAGTGCCATCCCAACCTCCAGAGTTCCGGCATCCAGAGGATAGATCTGGGAGCCCGATGAGGGTGAGAGCTGTGGTTGATAGCCACATTTTTGTTTATATAGATTCTTTTGTATGTATGCCTCTTATGAAGGCTGATTTTTTTGATGTACAATGATGTTATACATGTATTTTTGATGATGCCTCATGATGAAGGCTTGATTCTTTCAGATACATGCCCCTTTTTATGGCATTGTGTATCGATGATGTATTATATTGAGTACCCATCTTAGACATTGTATGTATGTACATAGACATTTTTGATGTATCACCTTTGTACGCCTCAGCTGAAGGCATTTTTGATATAGAGCACAGATTTGTATCCATTTTTGATATAGATGTATATTTGACACACATGTATATATATATGAGGATTACTTTGTTTTGGCTCAGATACACATGGTTATGAGATGATGTATGTCTTTGTTTTGATACATGCATATAGATGGTTTTTGCTTTGTCTTTAAACTCATGGGGAACTAATTGATGATGGGACATGAATCGTATTTAGTATCTTGAGTGGGCATGTTGCCTGCATTGGATTCGATGCATGTTATTTTCTTGATTCAACACTTATGGATGTTGTTATGATGTTATCAGATTCCACATTTTGCATGTACGTTATCCTGATGTTTGATGTATATACATGTGCTTGTTTAGAATGTTAGATGATAGATCCATAGATGATATCAAATGTATTTCTCATGTGTTATTTGATGTATATGGATGGGATGATATGATGATATTGGTGTGGGGGGATAGATTTTTTATTATGCACAACCCCTCTTGCCCCCATTGATGATACGATATGTGATGATTAGCTTAGCATACATGCATGATGTAAAACTTAGCATTTTTTTTATATATGATGTATAGATGATGTTAGATGTGATGATAATGATGGTAATGTGATGTGAATGATAAAAAAAAAAGCACATGCAATAAACACAACCAAATGCTAACAAAGAACACCAGAATTAATGCAATACACCATGATTCACCATGTTTTATTAACAAGTAACAAACACAACCAAATGCTTAAGAAAGAACATAATGAATTAACACATTACATCATGATTCCCAAGATTAACCAAGCATGCAAAAACACACCGCAATATGCACAAGCAAGAATAAATCTAATCTAAGCAAGAAAAGATAAATCTTGACAAAGTATGCCCAAGCAACAAACAACTCAAAAGCAAGCATGCAAAACACTATACAAGCAACAAGCAAAGCAAGGAAACAAGACAATGCAAGTAAATGTTTTTGTAAGATATGTTTTATGATAATTTCTATTGTTTAGGTTTTTGAAAATTTTTCTATTGTTTTTGATTTTTGTGAAACAATTTTCTATTGTTTTTTTGTGAAACAATTTTCTATTGTTTTTTATTTTTGAAACAATTTTCTATTGTTTTTGTGTTTTGTGTTTTTCTATTGTTTGTGTGTTTTTGTTTTGAAACAATTTTCTATTGTTTTTGTGTTTTCTAAACAATTTTCCAAAGCTATGTGGTTTCCAAAGCTAGTAACCAAGAAAGAATGGATGCCCCCAACGTTAGATGGGGAATATACAAGGGAAGTAAAGCCACATGCATTTATGAATAGAAGGTGAAGTCATTGAGTTTCCCCCAGCGTAAGATGGGAAATAATGAAAGACCACACCCCTCACAGATGAATAGAAGAAGGCAAAAGCCGGATCAAGGCTGGACAGATGGTGTGCACAAGGAATCTCGAAGGTAGAACTAGGTCTAGGCCAAAGAAACTACCCTCCTAATACAGAATGCTTGTGAACAACGAATCCTCCCGAGGCGCCGGAAACTGGTTTTCACCCAAGGACTTGTCCAAAGTGCCACAATTGCGTGGTTTTCACTAGTGGATGACCTGTTTTCTCTTTTTTTTTTTCTTTTTTCTTGATTTTTTTTTTTTTTTTTTTAACTTCCTTGCATGTTCAAGCATAGAACCTTAAGATGCATGGCATTCATGGGCTCCCGAGCTCATCACCATTGGGGTGAGCCAGTTTGTATGCCCCTGTGCCATACTTGGCAACTATGACATAGGGTCCTAACCAATGTGGTTCGAACTTCCCTTTCTTTTCTCGCTCTACTCTAGTGTTGAACTGGTTCTCCTTCATAACTAAATCACCAACCTCAAATTGACGAGGGATGATTCTCTTGTTGTAGTTTCTAGAGACTCTGTGTTGATATACTTTCAGGTGATTAAGAGTGTGAATGCACCTCTCATCCAGTAGCTCTAACTCAGCCAGTCTTGCCACTCGATAATCTTCATCCTTATCCAGATAGTCCCGAAGAGAAATTCTTAGGGATGGAAGTTTGATCTCTAAAGGGATGATAGATTCTGTCCCAAACACTAGGGAATATGGTGTCACACCCGTAGGAGTGTGAATGGATGTTCGGTAAGCCCAAAGGGCTGGATGGATTTGTAGGTGCCAGTTTTGACCTATTTTTTTAACCATCTTCTCCATTATCCTTACCAAAGTCTTGTTTGTTGCCTCAGCTTGTCCATTACCTTGAGGGTAATATGGCGTGGACCATTTTAATCTGATTTGGAAATCGTTGGCAAAGACCTTTCACAGTTTTGTTCTTAAATGACTTCCCATTATCTATAACAATGGTTGCAGGAATACCATATCGGTAAATAATGTGATTCATGATGAATTTAGAAATCTGTGCTCCTGTGACATAGGTTAAAGGGACAACCTCCACCCATTTTGTAAAATATTCTTGTGGTTGTGATGATATGTGTATGACCATCAGATGAGGTAGGAGTAAGTTTTCCTATTAGATCAAGTCCCCACTTGGAGAATGGCCATGGGGTAGTGATAGGTTGTAATGGTTGTGATGGAGCATGGATGAAATTTCCATACTTTTGGCAAAGCACACATTTTCTAACATAATTGCAACAATCAGTTTCCATGGTAGGCCAATAGTAACCTACTCTCAATAGTTTCTTAGCCAAGACCATTCCATTTGTATGTGCTCCACATACCCCTTCATGCACTTCTTTGATTGCTTGGATTGACTCCGTCACATCCAGACAACGTAATAGATTCCCATCATAGCCACGATGATAAAGTGTACCTCCTAAAAGGGTGTAATGGGCTATCTGGTGAATCAGGATTTGCTTTTTAGAATGGGAGATATCGGGAGGGAATGTGTTGTCCTTAAGATAGGTGAAAATGGGTTCGTACCATGGGGAATGGGGACCAACAACCTCACAAGCCAGGCAAAGATTCGGCATGTCATATGCGGGCTGGCGTAGATTTTCTATGAAGAATGGCATATCATTGTTCCCTGGAAATACAAGCATAGATCCCACCATTGCCATGGCATCCACCGATCTGTTCTGCTCTTGGGATTTTCTCAAAGGTAATGCACACAAAATACTCCTTTAGAGTTTCCACTAACTTTTTGTAAGGTATGAGCTTGTCATCCTTAACCTTATATTCATCATTAACCTATTTGATGATTAACTATGAATCACCTACAACCTTAACATGATGAACATTCCACTTGATGGCTAGCTTCATCCTGTAAATGAGTGCTTCATATTCTCTAATGTTGTTTGTGCGAGGAAGGCCGGTGGAAAAGCCTGGGTATAGGATCACCCGAAGGAGTAATAAGGACCACTCCACACCTTGAACCATGAAACGTAAATGATCCATCAAAATGTATCTACCACATGGAAAATTCTTCAATGTAGAGCAAGGAGGCATCGGCAGATCTAGACTCAAAGGTTCCGTGCTTTGCAAGGGTGCTTCCACTAGCTGGTCTACAAGTACTTGTCCTTTAACTAATTTTTGATGGAAAATTCTATGTCAAACTCACTAAGTAGAATGATCCAATTAGCCATTCTACCCATGAGGGTGGGTTTGGACAACAAATACTTGAGTGGGTCGACCTTGGATATGAGCTTGGTCTTAGTATTCAGTAGGTAATGGTGAAGTTTTGAAAGGTAAAAACAATGGCCAAGCAAGCCTTTTCAATCTGAGGATAATTAAGCTCATAGGTGATGAGGGTGTGACTCAGATAGTACACCACTTTCTCCTTATGGCTAAGGTCATATTGGGTGAGCAACACACCAATAGAAAATTGTGTAGTGGAAATATAGAGCAAAAGTGGTTCTCCTGAGTGGGAGGCATGAGGACAGGTGGATTAGCCAGTATTGTTTAAGCAAAGCAAAGGCTTGTTGTTGCTCGGGTCCCCAGAGGAAAGTGACATCCTTTTTAAGAAAATGGGTGAATGAGTGACATTTATCTGCAAGCTGGGAGATGAAGTGGCGAATGGCTTGAATTTTCCCCTGTAAGCTACGTAGTTGCTTGATATTCTTAGGTGGAGGCATTTCAGTGATAGCAGACACTTTAGCAGGGTCTACCTCAATACCTCATCTTGACACAATGAAGCCCAATAGTTTCCCAGATAGCACACCAAGACACACTTCTTTGGATTCATCCTGACTTTGTATTCACGCAGGCATTCAAAGATACACCGTAAAATGACTGGATGATCCTCTCTTGTTTTGGACTTTCCCAGGATGTCATCTACGTAGTCCTCCATGATATCATGAATCATATCATGAAAAATCACTGTCATGGCCCACTGATAAGTTGCTCCTACATTCTTAAGGCCAAATGGCATCACTGATAGCAGAAGGTGCCCCAAGGAGTTGTAAAAGTTGTTTTGTGTTGGTCCTCTTCAGTGATCTTAATTTGATTATAACCCGAAAAATCCATCCATGAGTGATAGCATTTCGTACCCTGTTGTTGAGTCAACAATCATATCAATGTTGGGCAATGGAAAATCATCTTTAGGGAAAGCTTTATTGATGTCCCTAAAATCCATGCAGATTCGGATACTGATAGGTTTCTTATGGATAGAACAATGTTCGATATCCATTCAGAATAATCAATTGGTTTGATGAATCCTACTACAAGCAATCTTTCCAACTCTTCCTTAACCAACAAGGCCACTCTTGGGTGCATCTTTGGAGCTTCTTTTGTTTGATAGGCTTAGCATCTGTGTGCACAACTAGGTTGTGCATGACCAAAGTTGGATCTAGACTAGGCATGTCTTTGTAAGACCATGCAAACACATCAATAAACTCTCACAACATAGTGAACGTCTTTTGTTCTCTAGCTAAGAGTGATGCCCCCAATTTTACTATCTTGGGATCTTCTTCTTGTACCAATATTGACATCAATGGTTTCTTCGACTA